>VDFB02256132.1:171166000-171766000 GCA_007258455.2 Sequoia sempervirens | reverse complement strand
GCTAGTTGATCCACAACCACTTGACCCTTTATTGACTTTTGAGTAATGAATTTTATGTCAAACTTAGAGAGCAACATAAACCATTTTGCTAATCTCCTACCCAAGTTGGTGCCAGAGAATAGATGCCTTAAGAGATCCATTTTTACTATAACATGTGTTTCAGCATGGAGGAGGTAATGCCTCAACTTCTACATAGAAAAGACAAGAGCAAGGAATTGATTCTCCATGGAGGAATAACATGTTTCATGGTCAACTAGAATGCGGCTAATGTAGTAGACCACTCTCTCCTTCCTAGCATCATCATATTGGGCTAAAAGAGCTACAGAGGCATATGATGACGCGGCGAGGTAAAGCAGAAAAGGTCTATCTTGCATAGTCGACATCAATATGGGAGGAATGGCCAAATAGGATTTGATTGAATTGAAGGATTTTTGACACTCTTCTTCCCATTTGAAGTGAACATCCTTTTTCAATAAATGAGTGAAAGGAAGGGTATGATCAACCAACTGAAATTTAAATCTTCAAATTGCCTAAATCTTCCCTTGTAAAATTTGCAACTCAGTGATATTTTTTGGTGGAGGCATGCTAATGATGGAATCAATCTAATTAGTATCAACTTCAAGCCCATGGTGAGAGACTATAAACCTCAAAATTTTTCTGGCGTCAATGCCAAAGATGCACTTATTGGGATTTAGTCTCATTTTATAGAGTTGAAGCCTCTCAAAAATAAGATGAAGGTTCTTTATGTGATCTTGACGGGTTATTGATTTTGCTAATATATCATCAACATAATCTTCTAAGATCTTATGGATGAAATCAGGGAATATTAGGGTTATTTCTCATTGGTAAGTAGCTCCCATGTTCTTTAATCCAAAGGGCATGACCACAAAATAGAAATTACCCCATGAGGTAGTGAAGGCTATCTTGTATTGATCATCCAGGTTAATACGAATCTAATTGTAGCCTGAGAAGCCAACCATGAAATATAGTAATGCATGGCCTACGGTCGAGTCGATAATCATATCTATATTAGGCAACAAAAAATCATCCTTAAGAGAAGCCTTATTAAGATCATGAAAGTCGATACATATGTGAATACGCCCATCAGGCTTACTAACGACAACTATATTTGAAATCCAGGGGGAATAGTCGATAGGATGGATAAATCCTACTTTCAACAGTTTCTCTATCTCAGTCTTGACCATCGATGCCACCCTCAGATTAATATTTCATATTTTTTGTTTAACTGACTTGACATCGGGACATGGGACGATATTGTGAACCACTATATATTCATCAATACTAGGAATATCCTCGAATGTCCAAACAAAGATATCAGGATAAGAATGCAAGAGATCAAAGTGTTCATCTGATTCCTCTTAGGAGAGACACTTCTAGATCTTGATCACTTTATTTGAGGATTTAGGATCCATAGAAATTTCAATAGTATCTTCTTTAAGAAGGGAATTGTGGTCTTCAAGATGAAATAGTGTGACATCATTACTGATGTTAGATAAAGGGTCTTCCTCATCAATACTAAAAAAAAATCTCTAAAGTACGCTTGACTATGTAAACAATATGGGAATTGTTTCCTGTGATGATAAGGAGGAAATGGGGAATAAGCACCTAGAAATTTCTCTAGCGTTTCATCCGAAAAGAAGACATTGAGAGGGACTTTATAGGTCTGCTCCCCTTCCTCTATTAAATCAGGAAGAACCAAGCTCAACGACTCAACTGAGATCATATTAACACTCCACAAAGGTTTTTTCTTGGACTATTCAACGGAGCATCCCAGACCCAGATAGTGTTGTCATGGCTTGAACTGGAGAGGGACCTGAATCCCTTGCTTGATACAGCCTAGGCCTTTTTGCCCATAGCCAAACTAAGAAGTGAGCTCATAGCAAGTTTGTAGAACCTAAGGAGGTGGTTGCTCCACGTAGAGCATTTCATTCCACTAATGGATGTCAAATGTTTCTATGGGGGTACTCCCACCTTTCTTGCCAGGATCACAAACATTAATCTCCTTTTTAAGAGGGGGATTATTTTCCTTAACACAAGAAGGAGTGATCTCCTAAATAAGATCACACTTCTCATCCTCTGTGATAGTATCATCCTCCTTTTTATCAAGGGTACCTGGAATGTCTATACAAGAGGGGTTCACCTTGTATTCTTTCATGAAGAATTCAGAGAAATTTAAGGAGCCTCAATCATCTCCAAGGAAAGCATTTGTTTGAGTAGCAGACAAGGGAGACTCAAGGTCTTTTTCTTTAGGTGATCCTTCATTACTGACACTCGCTTTGGGAACAACTTGCATGGAGGGTATCGACGAAGAATGGGCCAGAGCATCGACAGTCAAAGATGGAATACAATTCTTGAGAGCAGATATAGTCAAAGTGTGACTGACGACAACTAGTTCACAAAGCCGAATACCACTATTAACATTGACTATAATTATCAAAGGCTTAACTTGCTTTTGCATATTCAGAGGTAGGATTTCTTGCAGGTGGAATGTGATATTTGGTGAATCTACATGAGTATGAGCCAACAATGCATTAACATCCATGGGCCTAGTGGAGGTAGGAAAGAGAATCTTTTGTAAAGCTTCTTGGAGCATCTCCTGATAAACTAGAATGGTTTGAAGCAAGTCCCAAAGTGAGATCTTAGCCAGAGTAACGTAAAGCTGCTCAAAAATATCATAATTTCTTGGTGCTTTAATTGTGGGTTTAGGTGCTAAAGAAAGGATTGGTTGAGAAGGTGGTAAAGAGGTAGGGATAGACGGTTGTGACACAGGAATAGTAGCTTGTTGATTCAGATTTTTTTTATTACTCCTTGTAGGGTATGTGTGTCCGAAGACATTATAAGATGTAGATTCCATAGCTTTCATGAACCTTGAATATAAGTCAGGTGAATTGCTACGAAATGAAATCCTATAGAAAGAAGAGTTGGTTGGGGTCACATAAATGATAGGATTCTTTGGGCTTGGAGGAGCCATAAAGACCACCACCAGATTTACTGATCCCTCAGCCTATCGAGAGGAGCCTTGTTGGGAGATTTGTAGATAGGGGAGAGTACTTCTAAGAAATCATCTAGAGCATCCTCAAACATATCAGAATATTCCTCAAAAAAGTCATGAACATGCAACATCATGAAGAAATATGTGACATTCACGACAGGTTATGAAAATGTGATATAAGAGGGATTTTCTACACACAGGTCTCTTCTTTCTCGAGAGATCAGTAGGGAACAGATTGCTCTTATACACCACAGGATAGTAGATCAACAGAATGATAAAGAACTAAGATTCAATTATGCTTCAGGAGAAAACCACCAGAGACCCAAAGAGAGAAAACCAAGAGATTTATGTCTCAAAAGAGGGATCTCTTAGCCAAAAGATGTCAGCATAGTTCTAGGACACTAGTTTGGTGCGCTATCATCTAAAGGATGTGTTGGCATCATGAGCAATAGAGAACTCAGAGACTCAAATAGACATAGATAAGCCTTGCTTCTAAGCTTAGGGGTAAATCATGCTGAACTATATGACTAGTCAAAAAACTAGGAACTGAAATGAACACAAGGATGCTTGGAGAAAGCTTACCTTCCTCTAGACATTTGAATCTTCACTCCAAGCTCCTTTTCATGACCTATAGACAAAAGAATGAGAGGAAAGTTGTTGGGTGGTTGTATAGGGGCCTCCCTCAGTCAGACCCCACTTTGGTGTTTCCACCTCCACGAACAACCAAGTTGAAATGGAGTGCTAAAGAAGTAAACAAAGCATGTGGTGAAAGAAAGACCTTCTCAAGAGTAGAAGTCACACCATGAGAAGTGCGTGGTGAAAGAAAAAACTCCTGAAGAGTAGAACCCGCACCACAAGAGAGTAAATGAGCAAATATGAAAGGAAAGTAAAAGAGAGAGATCATTACCCATGAGCCTAGACCCTCTCCAGAGCATACAAATGCACCGTTGAGTGCTTTCTTGAGAGTTTTTGTAGTTGCTGGGAGAACCTCAATTTGACATGGCTTCACTTGTGAGAGCACTGCTATCAAAAGTGAAGAGATCTTAAAGTTGGAGCAAAATAGTAAGAGAGCTTGAGTGATGTCTTCCAACCCCCAAATGAGGGCCAAAAAGTTAATTTTAATTCTTGCAAGGGAAACAAAGAGCCATTACTTTTGGAATGTAACCACTAGGACACGTGTCTCAAGGGTTATCCTTCTAGATTCCACATTTTGAACTTGGGAAATCGACAGGACCCTAGCGTGTCGTGTAGACGTCTGTGTGCCATGCATACATCTAGAGCCTATATTCTCAGAAAATGTGTCGCTAGCCTTATGTTGCTTAGCCACTTGTCCACATGGAGTTAAAATTATGAAATTACGACCCATGGGATTTTGTCATTAATATTTCAAGGCATCATAAATACTAGGAAAAAATGCTAAAATGTGAAATTGTCCCTAGTTGCAATTCCGTGACATTACAAATACTTATGTAGATGAAGAATGGAACTCATTTGATTATCACAAGAACTCACAACAACCATTAGATATGATTAATCAAGAATATGAACATCTTTGTGGTGTAGCAACAACCATCATTCATGTGTACTATCCAACATGAAATAAAATAGAATATAGCACATAAACCATCAATTATTATTAGAAACAACAAGTCCACAAGAGAAGGGGTCTTACAAATATAGCTTTCTTTGATTGACTGATCTACAAACCAAGGAAGAAATTCATCTCCCACACATTGAAATCTCAAATTCTTTCTACATTTCCTTATTTGAATATCCTTAGGATGCCACAAACCATAATCCAAAGTTCCATTCAAATATCTAGATATCCTCTTTACTACTACAACATGAGATTCTCTGGGATCTTCTTGAAATCTATCCACAAGAAAAACTAAATGCATGATATCTAGTCTAGTAGTAGTAAGGTATAATAGTCAACCAATAATTTATCTATATTTTATCTGATATGTCTTAGGAGATTCATCATTCTTACTCAACTTATAGCTAGTAACCATAGCAGTACATACCGGTTTAGAGTCGGGCGGGTGCAAAAAGTTGGGGGGCCAAAAAGTGGCCAAATTTTTTTAATTCTTTTGAAAGGATATAACAAGAGCAGGTTATAATGTGAGTACATTATAACACACTCACATTATGGCTTGGTGTGACCGAGCCTAAGGTTTGATCACATCGAGCCTATAATGTGCTCGTGTTATAACACACTCACATTATAATACAAGTGTGTTATAGCAAGTTATAACAAAAAATCAAATCGAATTCATTTCATTTCACTATCATATTTTCTTAGCCCATGGCCAACAAACCCTGTGATAGCGTGCTCACATTATAGAGAGGTCAAATCCTACAATTTATTCATTGAATCTTTGCAATTTATTTTCCACGATGTTGCCACATCAACGGGGAGGTTGAAGGAGTAAGCATTGTTTATTTTTTTTGTGAATTTGTTATTAAATAGTTAAATATAGATTGTTTTTTATGTTCATTTATTTAATTTATAGGAGTTGAAAATCAACCTCAAAATCCTTCTCCTCCTCATGAGCAAGCACATGAACAAAACCTTGATGAACAACCACAACAACAAACTTCTCTAAAAAAATCCTCAACATCCTCTTGGAACTCAACAAAATTTATTGGGGGAAATTGAAAAAAACAAAAAAAAAATTGAGTAGTTAATTGGGAGGTTGAATGATCATATAAGTTCAACCTTGGAAAGAATCACATGTGAAAGTTCACTTCAAGCCATGTTAACACATGTAGATGCAATTAGCAAACAATTAAGTGGTTGGGCAGATAAGAGGCAGGAGTGTAGGGATTTTTATGCAAATAAATTATCATACAAACCAATAAAAAATGAAAAAATACAAAATATGACTTGTGCTCACTATTCACTAACCCACGTACAAATCAAACTCTTGATATTAATAGCAAGAGGTTTCCTATCCATTGGTGCAATGACCAAGGGATTAGGAATTTTTTTTGGAAGAGGTGGTGGATGTTTTTTGATGATCCACCATGCAACAATAATGAGGTCCCCCAATATTTCTTGAGGAAACTCTACTGTGAGCTTGTCCTGAAAAAAATCTCCAACTCTTTTGATATGAGGGAATTTTAGGGGAGAGGTGGTGGGTCGACACAGGATAGACCAGGTACACCTCAGGATCCTCAGTGAGAAGGGATACGAGAACTCGCTAGGCTAGCTTATGAGCATCTTGCTATCCCTTTCAATGTGAAGGAGAGTGCTGAGGTGCACACTCTATAGTCTATTAGCTCTCTGACCTAGAGTATCATCTAGCATGCTAGTCCTATAGTACAATTTCAGCTAGGGGAGAATTTAGGGGTACGGTTCCACCCCATTCTTGTTAGGTTTATGGGTCGGCCTATATATATGACCCCACAGATAGTCAAGAGATTGGTGTGTAGGATACGTCTACAACTACCCAGTTGGTGATGACAGATACCACATGTGTTGAATGAGGATTTCAACCTTTATACTCAGGTAAATGTTAGCATGTTCATTGAATTTAATTTATTTAATTTCATTTTTTAAATGCAAGATTAACTAATTTAGTTTAATGATTGTAATAAAATTTCAGCGTCATAGTGTTGGTACTATTTATACTGACCCTCCACTTATTTTTTACTCCACTACATCTACTGCTGAGGTATGTAACTAGTAAACAATTATAAATATTACATGTGAATAGCATTGTTATATGAATGATATTCTAATATCTGATTTTGGATGTTGAATAGGTTAATATTGGAGGTTTCATGGCAACACCTCCCCATTCCAATGGAGTACAAAGCTTCATGTAGGTAATGAAATAAAGGGTTTAACTAAAGAATTGTACTTAATAGATTTGTGTAATTTATATTCATATCATTGATTACATTGCTTTGCACATATTTCAAACTCAAAGCATTACTTCACATTGTATAACTAATAACTAGATGTTGATAGATGATAAAAATTTCAATTACAATATTTTTTTTATAAAGTTAATATAAGCAATGATGCAATTACTTCACATAGCATAAGTAATAACTAGGAGCAGCTGCCAATTACATTTTCTTGTCATAGTATTCCATGAGACCACATTTTATTGAGGAATTTTTTCAAATAGTTCACTGCCTTGCCTATGCTATGGATGCTTTGAAAACATCTATGAAAGCATAATAGTAAGAAATAACATAGACAAGGCAATGAGTTGTTTATAAAAATGCCTCAGAGAAATGTTGTCTCAAGTTGATTTCCATCACAATGAGACTCAATTTATTTGAGGCATTTTCTCAAATAGCTCACCACCTTGTCTATGCTACCACATTTTCCATACATTTCTACCAAATCATTTTATCAAACAGTTCACTTCCTTGCTACTATGGCTAAAATCCTAAAATAGGTGATTTTGAATAAACTATGGATGCTTGCAAGAAATCTATCGAAGCATAATAGTAAGAAATAGCATAGACAATATAGTGAGTTGTTTGAAAAAATTCCTCAAATAAATTTGATCTCATGGTGATTGAATGGCATTCCATCACCATTATAACAGATTTCTTTGAGGCATTTTTTCAAACAACTCACTGGCTTAAGAATAAAAACCAATCCTTTAGCCAAAATTCCCCTACAGATCCTTTTCAAGGTCCTCATTCTCATCATCAATTTACCAATCCATGGAAGCTTCCACCTATTATTCCACTTTTTCATATCCCCACCCCTCCCTCTTCATGTCATGATCCCCTTCCATCTCAAAAGCAAGACCACACTATACCATCCACCCCATCACAACATAATACCATAGAAAAGGCCATGAACTGTTTGAAAAAATGCCTCAAAGAAATGCGGTCTCATGGTGATGAAATGCCATGACACATTTGTTTTTCATGGAATTCCATCACCATGAGACCACATTTCTTTGAGACATTTTTGCAAACGGTTCATTTCCTTCTCTATGCTACCACATTTTTTGTACATGTCTACCAAAGCATTTTATCAAATGGTTCACCACCTTGCTGCTATGGATAAAAGCCTAAAATAGGTTCTTTTGAACAAGCTATGGATAGGGAAAATACTAAGCATGATAGTAAGAAATATATAGTTCAACAAGTATTCAAAATATTGTTCATTATCTCATACATTATAAGCCATGACCTACATCATTATTGTAGTTTTCATGATTGAATAATTTGTTGTTTTATTTTCAAATGTTGGAAGTAGAAACATCTCCAGATGTTCATAGGGTAATGGATCTTGGTGTTTATTCTACTATAGAATCCTTGATGCCTCTCATAGGGGTATGAGGAAGATTACTATATTTTAAATTACATTCATTGTTATAGCTGTTAGGAAGTGAAAAATCAAATGATTATTGATTCATAGTTTAATTTCTCTTTGGATGCTTTCTATAGGATTTTAGCACAACACAACATGGGCATGAAAATATTTCCCTTGAGGAGAGTGATTGTCTAGTGGTGGTAAGTGATTATTTGGTTAAATATATCATTTTTTATAATGTAATTTCTATAAATTAATGTATTTACTTGTTATTGTAACAAATAAGGCTTGATGAGGAACTAAACTTAATGAGGAGCACCAAGAGCACCCCTCGAACTTAGAGTAAATGAGTGACAAACACATCACCATCCACTTGACCAACAAAGGAAAAGAGTTTGTTTCGAGATCCTTGAGGGAAATGACTGTTATTCTAGGGTTCTTTTTTGTATTGCTATATGGCATTTTTAGACATATTTTGTATTAAATATATTTTACATTGTTTTCCTATATGGTGTCCTCTCTTTTAAATACAAACTAGATCTTCAAGGAAACCTATAGATTTTACAATCCATATGATTAGAGACCAACAAGAGGTTGGCCAACGAATGAGAGAAAGCAATTTAGCTTTCCTCCTGCACTTTGGGCTCTACAAAACCCAGAAGGGTGATCCTACAATGCACTCACAATATTACTTCAAAATATCTTCATGTACATTGCACATTAAGCAGATAAATTCACATATTGATGACTCTACAAGTAATAATTTGCAAAGAATTGGAAAATCCTTCACACCATCATGACTTGGAGCAGAGAATGGAGAAGAAAAAAGAAACCGAGAAAAACTATCACAATTTGAAGATGAATTTAATCAAATGAATGGTTCTTTGATATGATCCAGCTGGCCTAATATATTTGAAATTACTCAATGTAAAGAATCAATGCATTATCCTAAGGTGACAAAGTTGAATTCACAACAAACTGTTATGATATAACTAAAGCATTCAATACTTATAAACAATTGAGGATTTGCATTGAAAATTCATGACTCAAGCTTTCCATACAAGAAATATTTATAGATCCTGTGAATTAACTCATAAACCGGTGGTTGCATTAAAGCATTTTAATCAATTACTTGAATTTAAGCAACAACACAAACAAACATCCAACCACATGAATTGAAGACCAATGAGACAATCCTTGACTATTTCATTGCTGATTTATGAACATATACATAGGAGACAGTTTGTATGAAATCTTCCATTTTCAATTTTTAGATGCTATAGTTTATGCAAAACATTTAAGCTAACTATAAATACAAAACCATATCTTCAGACTTAGCAAGTAATTCTATACTCATTATATGCTTTTACTCATAAAACTTTGCTATGACTATCTGAGATCAACCAAAACTTCAAAGACCCTGCATAATAGCCTTGAAATCCCTTGTATATGATCAAGGGAGAAAAAAAGCATCAAGCTATTGGCTAATTACATTTTCATTTCATTTAGCATTTCAAGTATCTTTCATTTCATTTCAACCCCCAGGCAATTATATTTAAACTTTGAGGAAAATGGGAGGAAACACAAAAGGACAAAACTTGTAAAGGAAGATGGAGCTCGTATCCTCATATTTCAAGAATTTCATGTGACCATCTCATTGGAAAAAAGGTGCAAAGAATGAGAGAAGAAAATAATAAAACAAAGGAATTGACTATTGAGGTTACTACGTGCATCTTCGCATTGAGAGGATATAGATTTTCTTTACACAATTGTTTCAAAGGCTTGACTTGTACTATACTCGACCATATTCTATATTCCTCTCACCACCTTCATGCCTTATTCAACATAGTTTTCCAGCCACTCTTTATATTCATCTTCTGTGGGCCAATCCATATCAAGCAATTTCTACACCTTTGTATTGTATGCATTATACCTAGCATCGATTATCACTCTAGCTTCTTTCACAAAGTTGTCCATGTCTACTTGGATTCCAATGAGAGTATCAATAACACCATTTAGAAAAGTTATGTCCAACTTGTCATCAACATATTGTATTTGTGGACCGTAAGCTATTTGATGCGTGAAGAATTCTCTCCATTGTGCATATTCCACAAGTGTCTCATCTTCATTAAGGATCTTGGGCATACAACATTTTTTCATGCTCCTAAAGGCCTTGACTTTACCTTGTAGCTGTGCTCCAATTAATTCATGAGAACCTGTGATCAAACCAATCATCTCAATTCCCTTTATAACAATTGGGAGATTTGTTGGAGCTTTAGGATCATCCGTTATGTTTTCTTGTATTTCCTTTAAACTATTCAATCTACTGCTCCATTTATTCCATTTGTTTTAGAAGACCTCCTGAATGTATTGAAACCTTCAAAAGCCTCATGTATACCCTTATATGTTGACCATGCATCCTTTTCTTTAGAGGCTTCCTTTGTCATTCTATGGCCCAAAATCTCATCAACCATATCCTTTGTGACCTTTTTTATATCCTCCCAGAGCTTAATATTTTTAGACTTAGTTGTATGAAGTTCATTCTTCATGGAAATGATTCTTGCTTTGAAGGCTTCCTTTTCCTATGGTGTGGCATTCACTAGAGAAGTAGGTAGTCTTCTGACCTACACTAATTGTAGTTTCCTTTAACTTATTGTACTGCTCAACCAATTTTCTATGCTTTTCCAACAATTTCATGTACCTAGCCTGAGAGATTTTTGCAGTGTCCACACTCAATATGGCTGTGTGTATTGTTAATATTGCAGCTTGTGGGGTTGTCATCTCTGAAGCCCTACCTATAATCAAGTCTCTTGAGAGGCCGGTCATTGCTCTAGTGAGTCTACATCTTCCTGAATTTGGCATCAATTGCCAAATAGCGAATGCATGTGGGCTAGGACTAAACCCTGAACCAAAATTTTTATCATCAAAATATTCTTCTAACACCACTACATTTGGGTAATTTCTAATTGCATCCAAGGAAATTATTGAAGACAAACTCTAGCCAGGCATTACCATATTTCCACTATCCTTCACCAATCTCCTAGATTCAACAAGATTCATTTGTACAATTTCCTGAATAATTTCCTCTCCAGTTTTCTTTCTAACTTCCTCTAGTTGAGAAGAGTTGACTCCCTCCTGAGCCTTCAGTATCCTATCATTTATTTCCCATGTCTTGAGTTCAGCCACAAATTCCCTGAATTCTCTTGTTGTCACAAAAGAGTCATCTTCTTGAAACTTACACAAGATAGGACCCTTGCATCATTATTTCAGATTTCATCATATTCTCAATGTACTAGCCTATCATCTGGTACAAAGGGCTCCATTACATCCCCAATGTTAGGGTGTGAAAATTTAGATTCTGCTCCATGTTCAACAGGGGTAGATTTAATGGATGGTTGTTGTACATTTCCCTCAACACCCTATGCTTGATCAAAAATTTTAGTAGGCAACTCCATAATAGGAGTATCTCCTATATCCACTGGCTGCTACTCTTTTGATGCTATGAGCTTCCTTGGTTGACCAACAAATTCTACCAAATGCTCATGTAGAGCTCTTTGAGCTAACTGCTTAGCTTGTTCCACTTTCTCCAAGAAGTTGCCATCCTTAAAATCACTGAGGACCAATTTCATCCTTTTGTATTTGTCAATGATATATTTATAAGGGATCTCATAGTAAGAATTATGATGAGAAGCATTATCCTCAACCTCGACAATCTTCATCCATATCTTTTCCCTATCCCAGACAACATCAGGTGTTAGCAAATTCCTTATTACATCCTCTCTGAAATAGAACACATGAGGTCCATATCCTTAGATTGACCTCTTTATCTTGCTCTATTGATATTTTCTTCTGGGTCAAAATTTCTAGCAAAGGCTACCTTCATTCTCAGGTTACTAACAATTATACCAAACACCTAATATGCCTTCTTTGCTGATACAACAAAATGATCAAAATAGAAACTTGATACAATGATGGAAGCCTTTCAGAACAATCTAAAGTTTTTTACATCAGAGCAGTCCATTTGCCACATTATCTCAATGAAGGCCAACCTAACAGAAACAAACTTGGGTAACAAATGTTTTGCAACATGAGTTCCATAGCATATGATGCCTATGAAATCATTATATAAATACTAGCATCCCAAATTGCATTCATAATCTAGGTCATCACCAAATTTGCTCGGCCTCAACAATGCTTGAATTGTTTTGGAAATCCTTTCGGTGGGTGCAACACCCACTTGTACCAAGGTGGTGAGTTTATGATGTTACAAAATGGAGCATAAATTGATGTTGAGCAATGTAAATCCCAAATGTGTGTCCACATTTGAACATGTAGCTCATGATTCCTTTCATCCACCTTCCTAAGTTGCATGACCTTTCCAAAGATTTGTTGTCCCTGATATAATATCATATGCATCAATAATGAATAATTCTTGAATGTCAATGGATTTCTCCTTTCCTTTAACTTTACCAGATCATAGTGTAATTGCTTTGAAACTTTGTGGGCATAATCAAACCATGTGTGCTTGTTCCTATGCTGAATAGATAGAATTATAAACAATAGTGGTGAGGTTATCCTTCCATCACACTTTACTCCAAGCACCTGACATAACATATAATATGTGTATTTGAAGTATTTTGCAATCTCTTCAAAATCCAATGGTTCAACTTCTTTGAGTGCAAACACAATTCCCTTTTCACACCTATGCCTTAGTATTTCACCCTTCCGAATAAATACCTTATGTTTGGCATATTCCTTCTAAAATTTCTCAAAATTAATATTTTCAGTGGCATCAAGTCTCTTTCTGATAACTCCCATGACTTTACTTTCTTTTATTTCTAGGATGTTCCTTCCCTCTGCATCTGTAATCACCCTATTTATATCATCATATATCTCTGCCAAATTTAGCATCAAGTCCACCTCAACAAAAACATTGGGGACAATCAATTTTCCTAAATCATAACCCTAGATAGTTTTACCAAGATTTTGTGCATCTCTTCTTGTAAATGCATATAATAACAATTCCCATCTAGTCTCTAGCACAACAATATTACCAATTCCCTCTATGAGGTTCTTGATATTGGTGGTTAGGATTCCCTCCCTTGTAGCCTTTCTACCACTTTCCTTGAGCTATGGTGGTTGGAATTTTTCCATGAAGTGGGTATAATCCTTTGGCTAGCCTCTCTTCTTCTCAAGGACTTCGGATGTTTGAGGGGGGTCATGCGAAACCTTCTATTTTTTCTTCTTGGGTACAGATTTTGACAACGACGACTGACTCAGTTGACTCATTCAGGCTTCTTCAAGGTTTTACTCAGTTTAGAAACAAACTAGGTTTGAGGTTAATACCCTATTCCTAACAACTTAGACTTGAATTCAAAGGTGATTTTACCCAATTAGGAAACTATTCTAACACAAGAGGAACTAGAAACCCTAACTAAATCTTGGAATTAACTCAGATATCCTTTGGTTCAACACACTAGTTATTACAAAGCAATAAAAGAAACCAATGGGAAACTAATGGAAACTTACCCAAGAACAAACTTCCTGCAACTCCTTCAACTTCAATTTTGGTTACTTCAAATTGTCCTTCAGCTCCTCAGACGTTCTACTAAGATGAATATGTAAACTATAAACCCTTTTCACTGAATTCTTCCGAGTACATATATCATTAATGATGCACGAATTCTTGCGCGAGTGAACAAATACATCTCTGGTTGCCCATTCCTATTTGAATTTAGACCATCTATGTAGTCAAATGGAAAACCCATCTGATGGCTCACATTTTTTCCAACTCTACATGAGGCCCTATTGGAAATTTGATGCATACTCAATGAGCCAGGAAAGTACCACATGTAATTCCCCATTTTTCATGAGTATTTCTCTTCATGTGTTTCCTCTTAACATTGGGGTTTTATCACGCAATGGATAGAAATCTAGTGATTAGATATGAACACTTGGTCACAAGTGTGAAGAAGATCTCAGCCAAAGACATGAGTTGTATGGCTCATCGCATGTCCTAGGTTCATTAATCAATCCCAACTCATGATAGAAGAAAACCACATGATGAGAAGATAGTCCATCCATCGGTGATCATGGGTTCTGTTGGAACTATAAAAATTTGGAGTTTTACATGTTCATTTTACTCATAAATTTCCAGATTGGTCCTACCATGTGCATATTTCACTCATTTTCTGCCCATATAGCCCCTTTGAATCCATCAAGTCATGCATATTTTCTAACATTTGTTTGCTGCATGCTTATCGGCATGATAATATCTGGGTCTCCCCGATCCGTTTTTCTAATAAAACGTATGTGTTGCCTATCAGTAAGACATTTTTTGTGTCACGGCAATTGGATTTTACTCACCGGTAGTTATCAGCACGACTTTCATTTTGTTTCGGCGACTAAGGAGTGGTATATCAGCATAAGTGTTTTCATCTGTGTGAGGTCTCCCCGAATGGGTCGGGTCTCACCAACTTGCGCATATGAGGATTCATCAGTGGAGCTAGGCAGTATCGACATTGTGTCTCAGTGAGGTCTTCTTGTCTTACCGAATGGTGGTGGAAGGATACAACATATTGGCGTAAGTTTTGTCCTCGGTGGAAGCTCTCACCGAACTCATCATGTCTCACCGACTGGAGGAACAGAATTGTCTTATCGGCATAAGTTAGGATCTTCGGTGGAAGTCATAGTGAACCCAAGGGTGTCTCACTGACCGGAAACTATAACATACACTTCGATAAGACTTATGAGCTTCGGTGTTAAGTCTTGGCGAGCCCGTCGGGTCTTGCCGACACTGTTTAACATATGGTTTTCTTTCGGCGTGAGTTCACCCTAGTCTCACCGATCGGTGGCAGAAGAATATGAGCATATCGGTATAGGTTGGGGCGATCGCCATAAGGTCTTGGTGAGTAACCTTCAGTCTCACCGATGGAAGACAAGTGGGCTCATTGGTAGGAGAATTCATAAGTCACGGCGACATTCAAGACGGATAAGTATTTTCGGTAAAGCAATGTATAGTCTACATGAGGTCCCCCCAACATTGTTCTATTTTGCCGATAGCTCGATGAGGTTTCTTTTTGGTGAGAGAATCTAACAGTCTTGGCGATGATGAATGTAACAAAAGGTGTTGCTCGGTGTGACTTATTTGTTTCGGTATGTGGTCATGGCGAGGTGCCTGGGGTCTTGTCGAATGGGATGCAGTGGTGGCTTTGTCGGCAGGGTAATTGGATGGTCACACCGACATGAGGCTAGGTGGGAGGCTCTTGGTGAAACTTAAAATAGTCTATGTGAGGTCTCCGCGATATTTGTGTGTTATAGCAAAGCACAGTGGGAACAACGGAATACTATGTGGCTTCGGTATGACTTGCGAGTCGCTACAGCGAATGCGAGAGCGAAATACAAGCACAGGGGATGTAACGAGTGAATTTCCTTTGGCATGACAATATAGATGTCTCGCCGACTATTCACTAGTGAAAATAGAATTTCAAAGTGTTGTGGTCGACATGAATACGTTTGGTGACCATTGGAGGCCAACATTGTTGGAGCCCGAATTTTGTGCTAGGCCGACATGGAGTTTCAAATTGATTTATTTTCTAATGCTGGTGTATAAATAGGCACCCTGATTGTAAATGAAGATCATCAGATTTGAGATCACATACAGTAGGTTAGGAATGGGCACAGTAAAATAAAGTTCTCATTCTGGAGACTATGTGCATGTTTTAAACTGGTGAATTCAATGAAGATCAGCTGGTGTGGCAGGTTGTTTCTGGTGTCAATTGTATGTTGAACTTATTGAAAAGTATTGCAGAAGCTGTCTCCAATTTGATTCTTTCTGGTTGTTTAAATTGAAATAACAAGTTTATGTTCAGTTTATCAATGCACATTTGATGTATTTGTGTGATTAATCAATTGGTTCTTTCAAGAAAAGATTAAATCCTTTTTGTTGATCACAGTAATCAGGGAGATTCATCTGGATTATTAAAGTAGAGCTTAGTAGTCATAATCCTGCATTGTTTATACAAGTTATGAACAGATCATATGCCTGCAATTTGATTTTCTGCCAGAATAAGTTGCCCACTTCTGTTTCATCTGACTTGGCATACCCAATAAGCACTGGTCTCTTCAATTTCATCATTTGAATTCATTCAGTTTCTTTATATCTGTTTATTAAGCATTTTTAGGATTTAGATCAGAAGATTGCCATCAAGTTTGATTTCATTTGTTCATTGTCATCTGCCATTGTGGACAAAGCATTTCAGAAGGCTAATCATAAGATAAGTCTGCTCAATTCAAAAGGTACACCCACCTGGATTTAGCAGCACCTAAAGAGTAGAAGGTTGAGTTCTCTTAGCCTTGTCTGTTACCCTAAAGCGTATCAAGAGATTGGTAGCCTCTTGAGGAATTCAGCTTGTGTTTTTTAGAGCTAACAAATTGGCTACTCCATTGGGGACTATATCAAAAAATTCAGTTGAAGACCACATTATAGAGTCATTGGAAGAAAAGATTTGTTATTTGAGAAGTTTTAGAAAAGGTCATTCCACTGGGAAAAGATCAAAAATAATGGTTTTCCTACTTTTGGAAAAGTAGGTGGCAACTCTAAAAAAATTATTGCAGCTGTTCAAGCTCAAAGAGATATGCATCTGAAGGAGTACATCCAAGTGCCATGAAAGCTCAAGCAACTAATCATCTAGGATAGTCAATTATGATAGTGCAATGAATTGAAAATCATAGAGGATCAACTGCTCAAGTGGATTGGCATCAAATGCATCATCACATAATGTGATAGTGAACAAGCGTACATAATGCATTTTTTATATTTCAAAATATTCCATGCAATGATTGTTTTCACATCATCATGTTGTTGTCTAGGAGATAAAAATGCATGAAGAGTGCCAAAAGGAGGTTTCTCCCATCAAGAAGATAGAGTTATCAATGGCTGCAAATGAACTTCTAAAAGCAGAAGATGGATTGAAAAGAGCCATGGTGGACTCTGGATTCAATGCATAAAGTGTTGGAACTAAATAAATTGTGAAACAACATCATTCATGAAGGTAATTTGTGAAAATTGAGCTTGTTTCAGTACTTTGATGCCACAAATGTGAAAAGAAATCTTATTGTATGATTCTATGTTCCAAATAAAGTATAAAATTGTAGTGGAAGTAAGCTGGAAATGCATTTTTTCTAAAGCATTCAAATGCATGAAATAAGATATGATAAGCATCAAAGTAACCTACAGAAACACTACAATGGTTGAGAGAAAATGTTGCACGATGAGAATTCAAAACATGTCAAGATAAAGTGCATTTGAGAGTGAATCTATGTATGTTTCATCAAGCAAGTGAGAGAAAACAGCATGATAGCCACATCTAAATAGTGCAATCAAAGGTGCATAAAGGTATGAGGAAATATTTTTCTTGATAAGCTATTGAAAAGGTGTCAAATGGAGTTGAACTTCATTGTATTATACATTTCAAGCAAAACAGAAGACAAACAATTGTTCACCTGTGCATTGAGCAAAGAAAATACAAATGTTACTTGAATAACATACCAACTTACAACATTAAAGAAGATTTCTAAGTGGAACAGAGCTACTACCTAAATGTGAACAAGCAAAGATACAGTAGCATGTGGACAAATGAAACATTATTGTTTTCCAAAATAATGAACAATGCTCAAGTTACCTAGGTTTTCAAAGCAAATGAGACAATGATGTCTAGTTTGTCATGTCACAAGATGCATATGCATGAACAAAGGAAACATGAAATTTTTTGCATATATTAGAGATGAGAGCACTAATTCTATCATGGTTTCAATAGAAATTTTCATATATAATATTATGAGTTTTCAAATGTAGAGATAAAATGAATAATTTGAGCTTAGTCAAGAATGGAGAGAATCCTAGATTATGCTCTCATAGCCGTAGCCTATAAAGGAAATTTCTCTCCATAAATCACAATACCCACTTAGGATTTGTGTTTAAAATGCAAATACAAGAAGAAATAGTAAGGGTTTGAGCCCTTAACAATAGAGATGCTTTCATAAAATGGTGAAATCAAAGCTGCAAACCGCGGCCATGAGGGGTTTTGGAAACCCATAAAATGGAAAGCATGTATCTAAAAAATGTTTTCATTTAAAAAAAAAAATCATTTGCACATTGTGGGCCGAGCCACATAATCTTTCATTCAACAAAAAAGAACACACGGTATAGCAATACCCAATGCAATGGCCCATCTTAGAAACCCACAAAATCCTCATTATTCTTCGTAAAGAAAAGCTTGAATAAGCTTTATTTAAGAGGGAAATTCCTTTAAGAGTGAAAAGAGAAGGTTTAGCTTCAATGTCCATGTGGAGAAGCACAACAAAGCCTATAGACAGAGCCTTCAAGGAGCATGAACAGACCCTCTAATGGCTGCCACAAGAAGTGGAGAAGAATGGTTAACACAACCAAACACAAAAGGAATCAAAAACTAGTCACAGTTGCGGCCTTTAGGCCTTTTCTTCTTCATCGAATGGAGTGAAAAATGTATCAAAATGTAGATAAAAGTGCTTACCATCGAATGTAGAAGAAGGCACAAGAGAATGGAGAAGAAAAGAGCTTGAATGGTGGTCTTTTCTCCAAACCCTAGTCTCCCATGTCAGTGCCCAGTAGAGCCCTATTTTCCCTAACTTGGCTGATGCAAATGGTAACCAAAAAATTGTGTTTGAGGAATTTTTGTGTTAGGGATTTCCCCATGTGTTAATTTGAATGTCATTTTAATCACATTTCTTTTCCAAAAAACCAAATTCATTGTTAATACCTTGTTGCCTAGGTCGAATGCCTTAGGCATTTTTTTGTGATTTTTAAAGAAAATCAAATTTGAAACCATGCACATTGCCCACTCACTAGGGTAGGCTCTTCAATGCCTTAGAAACATTTAACGCCATGAATTTTTCCTTGGGAGAAATTGAATGACGACTTTAGGTCCTATGTCTTTTGCCTAAATCTTGAGTAGTCTAGGGTTCCCCTTGGATTTTGAATCAATATATGTGATGGGGGCATATTTTCTTTTATGATTTTTATAGAAAAATCAAGTAGAGAGCCTTGTATAATATTTGATTTTTGCAAACATTGATGTAAAATCAAAATATTTGAGATAGGTAAAGAAAAATTAGAGCATTTGGAAGTGAATTGTAAAAAATATGATGTAAAAAGGGAGACTTTCTATTTTGTAATTTTGAAACTACAACCTGTAAAACACTAATTAAGCAATGTTTCTATAAATTTCTTAGTTGGTTGTTATTTAAATATAGTGGGATGATGCACTTGAGTTGACAACAATACTTTCCATTTTGAGTTCAGTTCCTGGGTGGATTTGGAAAAGAGATGGCATTTTGAACCTTCTATTTCCAGTTTTGGGCAGTTTTGAACCTGATTTTGTGGAGTATTTGGATCAACTTGTTGGAGATGAGAAATTTTCATTTTGGTGAATTTGTTTGGAGCAATTTGAGCCCCTTCTTTTTAGGCTTTTTCCTTGAGCTCAAAAATGCAGAATGAGTTGCTTTTTGATGATGCAGTGAGCCTTATTTTTCTATTTTTGCACCATGTATGTTACTTGATGCCTATTAGTTGAAGAAATTTTTAATTTCTCAGGGTTCATGTTTTTGTTTCTTGCTCTCATATGCATTGCAGAGAGTTTTGTAAACTTTTGAATCAGATTTTGATGCCTTACTCCTTCAAAGTCAATATAAGCAGCAAAGTTTTCCTTTCCATTTCTCTTGTCATGTTCTTACAATGATAATCTAATGATTGTTTATGATTCAAAGTTTTGAATCCTTCCATTGTCTTATTATTGTGGGTTGTAGGTAAGAATTACAAAGAGTTCAAGTTGCATATTGTATTCATTTGTTCTTGAGTCTTTATGCAAAGCACTATTGAGCTAAATGTCTTGAGGTGGATTGTGAGAGCTAATGTTTCAAAAGAGGTTTTTGTGAGTTAAGTTCTGTTAGAATCTCTAAATGTCCAGTTGATCATCATTAGTTGTAGGTTTCATTTTTAGCTTTCTTCCTATCCGTTTCCCCTAAAAGTTTCATACGTTAGGTGATTAGCTAGAGGGAACCAGCCCACTCTAGAGATTCACTCCCACCAATTGATTGACCCACAAATAAGGGAGTGTTTCCATGTTGCAACAGGATAGCCAAGCCTAGCTTTAATACTGAGGGTGCATTCCTAGTTTCCAACAGGTTTTGGCATGCCTAGTGGGACTCTAGGGACTTGTCTTTAGTGTCATTTCTAAGTTATTGACTATTGTCTAGTATATGCAGCAATATTCTTTGCCTACAGAGGTCCAAAAAGTATACCTGGTGACTCATGAATGCTGGTTTTATTGTAGATTTGGTGAAGACAACTTATGAGAAGAATCCAAACAAGATCAAGTCTAGCACCTTTTGAGTATTTACAGTTGTCCCCACTGAGAAGAAGAGGTAGAACATGAAGAAGGACTTTTGAATCAGCTAGAAGAGGAAATTCTACGCCTCCTGAGCTTAGTCCCATTGTCTCAGTAAAGAGGAACCCAACTCCAATATCTCAAGTACCTCCTGTGGTGAGGCAATTTTCTTTTGCTCCATTCAATAGGGGCAGCCTGTTACTCTTGGCCAAGAATGACAACATTCTAGTTGGCGCACTCAAGGGGCTTCCATACTTCATGGGAGAGGACCAAACTACCCCAGTTGAACATATCAAAGATGTGGCAAAGTTGTGTTCAATGTACAACATAATAGAAGAGAACGTAGCCATAAGATTGTCGACTGCCTCATTGAAGGGAAAATCCCTTCAATGGTTCAAGGGGATCTCAGTCAACTCCATTGCAACTTGGGACCAGCTTGGTGATGGTCTCCACTGGTAATTCATGGACAAGTCGGAGCACTTGTCATTGCTTTAACAACTAAGCACTATCAAGCATGCTCCACATGAGCATATGGACGACTTCAATTCTAGGTTTCAAAGAACCTAGGATAGGATACCTCAAATCATCAAAACCACACTCGTGCATGCCTTTCTATTTTTTCTGAAAGCCTTGAATGTTGAGATATTAGTTATGATACAATCTATAGAGGTTTTTACTTTTCCAAACACCTATGACATTGATATAAGGGCTGAAAATTGTCTAATCCAAGCTAGGAAAATTTCACCTAGACCACCTACTCCTATTTTTCTCGAGATCAAGCCACTCGTTCCTATCAATTTTCCTCCAATTATTGTTGTTCTACCAGTCCCAGCTATAGGTTATGGGGTTGCTACTCAAGAAAGTGTCATTGTTGATCAAAATAAGGAAATACAAGAGTTAAAAAGAATGTTGTAAAACTTTGGTTAAGTCCTTTAGTAACAAGTTCATGAGTCTCAAAAAACAAGTTGGCCAAGAAAATAGGCCTTATCAAGTTTCTTGTCAACCAAACTTGGAAAATAAGCAACTGTTTCAAAATTATTTTCAAGGACAAAGGAGGGGTTTTAACCCCAAGCCTTTTCAGCCTCATGATCCTAATGTAGCTAGCCCTTCAAGAGAGCTCATAAAAAAGAATAATTTAGCCCAAGAGCACAAGTGGTGTCACCTGTGCAATCAACCACATAATCAGGCTACTTGCATGAGTGGATTGGAAAATCGGGTCCCCATGGTACAAAACTAGTGTGTTGCCTTAGAATGTTTTCCAAATGAGAATGCAGAACAGCCAAGCAATTTTGAAATTGCATTAGTAAACTAGAAAAGTGAAAAATATTGTGGGGTTAATCATATCTAGAGCTAGAACCAGCAAGGTTTGTTCAATTCTATGAACACAAGGTCAAAATAGAGAGCGGTTGAAGATGAACAACAAGTTGCAAGTTTGCAAAAACAAGCTGTGAGAGACAAAAATTATGTTGGTCCATCTCAAAACATTCCTACAACCCAACCGAAGGTACATATTCTACAGAGAGAATAGCAGAAGGTAAATAATAATGTTGTTGATTCTTTAAGGTAGCAAAAGTTAAATCCCATCTCTTTCAATGTGGTTGAGCATTTGAAAAAATTTACAGTCAGCTTATTCATTATGGATGCATTACACATCCTAGGGCAAAAAGATTTCTTACAAAATGCACTATCTGAAATTTCTTCTAAAGATGTTGTGAATGCAGAAAAAGGAAGAACTGTACTCGCTAATAGTCTAGAGATTAAAGAAGGCCAACAAAATTATGAATTTAAACCCCAAAATTTCTATCTAAGTCTAATTATAGGTGATAAACTCATCCATAACTGTATGATAGATTCCAGATCTAGCAACTCTATCATGCCAAAAAACTTAGTAGATAATTTAGGACTGGTTTACGTACTTGTGTCAAAAAAATTGTGCAATTGGACGGATCTGTTGTCCAAACAGCAGGTATCATAAAAAATCTACCCCTTACACTGCACACTTGCCCCAATTTCTCTGTTTCCCAAGACATACATGTAATAGAGTTCCCTCCCCATTTTGCACTCTGTCTTTAAAGGGATTTTACATCCAAATTAGGGGGTTTCCTATCATTTGATTGATACCACCTCTTCTTTAGAACCCGATATGGCACTAAGGTAACAATCAGGTCTGAACCATTAGCAAGAGACCATATTGAACCATATGTTCCTAGTCCAATAAATGTTATACTATACACCATGAATGGGCTAGAGAATCAAGTCATGACCTTAGGACCAAATGTACCCAATAAGGAGGGAAACCTCAATGAGCTGGTAGCCCAAGATCATAACCTTGATCCTTTTACCCACATGGAGGAGGAAAGGTTAGACGTTTACATAATCCATGAACTAAATGTGGAGGTCCCTAATTTGGTTAAGGGTTAAGGTCAACCTTTGAATAGTGATGCAAAGTTCTTAGAGCATGAGGAGGTGATCAAGGAGTGGAAGGAGTTTCTCTTCAGTGATCAAGTTTTAGATCAGGAAGGAGGTCTTGGAGAGGATGAGACATTTGTCCAAGAATGGATGAAGGTACTTTTTGAAACTGAGAATTCAAATAAAGAAGAAATCCCTAAAGAATATGGAGAGGTTGACCATGAATGGTTGGAGATGCAGATTGATGATCAAACCTTGGATCAGGGGGAGGTCTATGATGAAGAATTTCTCATTGAAGTAAGTAGAGATATTGAAAATTATTTTGAGAGAGAATATTGTATGGCTAAAGAAAATTCGTTGCTAGAGGATTTTGATTTCTCTATTGAAAATTGTGAAGATACAGCGATTGTTGAGCCATAGCTTCCAACTAAATGGTAAGAATGGTTACCTAACTTTGATGTTGAAGTTAAAAGGAGTATGGCCATGATGCGGTCAATGGCTACTGGTGAATAAACATTTTATGAGTACTTTGATAAAATCTTATCTTAGAGAGCAAATTTTCAGTTGAATGAGGAGATGAATGATAATATGGTCACAGAATTTTGTTAAATGAAGTTTAGAGAGTTTGTTGTTGGAGAGTTCATTCTCAAATGGGATGAGAACAAGAATAAACTAGGAAGACATTATAAATTTGATGAAATCTAGGAGGGCCCATTTGTCATAACAGAATGTAGAGAGCATAATTCATTTCAGCTCTCGAAGTTAATTGGAGAAGTACTTTTGATCCCTATCAATGGGATCCATTTGAAACATTGTTTCTGAAGTTTTAAGTTCTACCCTTGTACTATAGTAGAGTAGTTGCTACTAATAAGTGCTTGGAATACTTTCCTTTCAATATTTTTCTTTTCAACAAGTGCTTTTGCACGTTGCTTTCTGGCCACCAGGGCCTTGTTTGTTTGTTGTTTTGTTGTTTTGGTGTTGTTTTTGCTACTGTTGGGAGTTGCAAGTCTCATATTTTTTAGAAATTTTGAGTTTCAGAAGGGAAGAATTGACTCCATGCCCAATGGATATTCTTAAGGCAACTAGCCTAGTGCTTAGCAGGCAAGCATCTAGCAGAGGTTGCCAAAAGTGCTTTTTCACACAGCTCAAATTGACAGAGCTGGTTATGCAAGTTCATTTTAAGGTGAAGAATTTTAGTTTGCTATTGCAGATATTTTAACCATTGCAAATAATTGAATTGTTGTTTTAAAGAAGTGCAATGTGTTTTCATTTGCTTTGTATGATTTGCAGCATTAAGTATTGCATAAAAAGTAAAAGAGGAGCTTTCATTCTATCATTCATTACCAATGTTCCATTCATTGTTTGCAAGAAAAGAAAGTACATAATTGAACAAGTTTTTCACAAATGATTTTTGTATTCATTGGAGTAAAAAAGGAGAATCAAGTGTCCCACACAAGCCATGGGAGTAGCTGGAACAATGAATCACAAAGAATATTCTATGCTACTAAAGATAAAAGAGGGAGAAAGAGCATGTAAGAAAGAACATAATCATCATTGCCTGATGATGCCTTTGAGTTTCTTTCAAAGTTGAGCTCTCCTTTTTGCTTCCATGCTCCAAGTGAACCTATAGGTTGATGAAAGTTTTGTTAGAGGTTAGACTATGAACATTCCTACATGGTCCATCAACAGTAATGTAGAATATTGTCTATGATGTATTGAATCAATTGAGCAAGAAAAGGAGGAGTACAAGAGAATAACAAGGAGAAAGCATCATGAGAAACTTCTGAATTTATTATTTTAATTTGACATTTTGTTTTTCTTGTCCAATTATAGGAAAATCCATGTTGCTATTTTGTTTTGAATATCATAAAGCATGTGGTGTAAAACAAGCTCCCACAAGGGTTGAGACCCGACATGCTTTCCCTCAACATTCCACAGAGGGTTTTCAGAAAAGAGACAACTCAATATTGCTCAAAGAGATATGCATCTGACGGAGTGCATCCAAGCTCCATGAAAGCTCAAGCAAGTGATCATCTAGGATAGTCAAGTCTGATAGTGCAATGAATTGAAAATCATAGAGGATCAATTGCTCAAGTGGATTGGCATCAAGTGCATCATCACATAATGTGATAGTGAATAGGCATACATAATGCATTGTTTACAAATCAAATGATAACTGAAGCAAATGAAGAAGCTTCTAATCATCATCACCAGGTGTTTATATTTCAAAATATTCCATGCAATGATTGTTTTCACATCATCATGTTGTTGTCTAGGAGATAAAAATGCATGAAGAGTACCAAAAGGAGGCTTCTCCCATCAAGAAGATAGAGTTATCAATGGCTACAAATGAACTTCTAAAAGTAGAAGTTGGATTGAAAAGAGCCATGGTGGACTCTGGATTCAATGCATAAATTGTTGGAACTAAATAAATTGTGAAACAACATCATTCATGAAGGTAATTTGTGAAAATTGAGCTTGTTTCAGTACTTTGACGCCACAAATGTGAAAAGAAATCTTATTATATGATTCTATGTTCCAAATAAAGTATAAAATTGTCGTGGAAGTAAGCTAGAAATGCATTTTTTCTAAAGCATTCAAATGCATGAAATAAGAGATGATAAGCATCAAAGTAACCTACAGAAACACTACAATGGTTGAGAGAAAATTTTGCACGATGAGAATTCAAAACATGTCAAGATAAAGTGCATTTGAGAGTGAATCTATGTATGTTTCATCAAGCAAGTGAGAAAACAGCATGATAGCCACATCTAAATAGTGCAATCAAAGGTGCATAAAGGTATGAGGAAATATTTTTCTTGATAAGCTATTGAAAAGGTGTCAAATGGAGTTAAACTTCACTGTGTTATACATTTCAAGAAAAATAGAAGACAAACAATTGTTGACCTATGCATTGAGCAAAGAAAATACAAATGTTACTTGAATAACATACCAGCTTACAGCATTAAAGAAAATTTCTAAGTGGAGCAGAGCTACTACCTAAATGTGAACAAGCAAACATATAGTTGCATGTGGACAAATGAAACATTATTATTTTCCAAAACAATGAACAATGCTCAAGTTACCTAGGTTTTCAAAGCAAATGAGACAGTGATGTCTAGTTTGTCATGTCACAAGATGCATATGCATGAACAGAGGAAACATGAAATTTTTTGCGTATATTGGAGATGAGAGCACTAATTCTATCATGGTTTCAATAGAAATTTTCATGGATAATATTATGAGTTTTCAAATGCAGAGATAAAAGGAATAATTTGAGCTTAGTCAAGAATGGAGAGAACCCCAGATTATGCTCTCATAGTCGCAGTCTATAAAGGCAATTTCTCTCCATAAATCACAATACCCACTTAGGGTCTGTGTTCAAAATTCAAATACAAGAAGAAACAGCAAGGGATTGATCCCTTAACAATAGAGATGCTTTCGTAAAATGGTGAAATCAAAGCTACAGGCCATGGCCTTGAGGGGTTTTGGAAACCCATAAAATGGAAAGCATATATCTAAAAAATGTTTTCATTTAAAAAATGTTTTTATTTGCACATTGTGGGTCGAGCCCCATAATCTTTCATTCACCAAAAAAGGAGAACACATAGTATAGCCATAGCCAATGCAATGGCCTAGATCTCAAAAACCTACAAAATCCTCATTTTTCTTTGTAAAGAATTACTTGAATACGTTTTATTTAAGAGGGAAATGCCTTTAAGAGTGAAAAGAGAAGGTTTATCTTCAATGTCGATGTGGAGAAGTATAACAAATCCCATGGCTAGAGCCTTCAAGGATCTTGAACATACCCTCTAATGGCCGCCACAAGAAGTGGAGAGGAATTGCAACACAACCAAACACAAAAGGCATCAAAAACTAGTTACAATCATAGCCTTGAGGCCTTTTCTTCTTCATCAAATGGAGTGAAAATGTATCAAAATGCAGATAAAAGTTCTTACCATTGAATGTAGAAGAATGCACAACAAAATGGAGAAGAAAAGAGCTTGAATGGTGGAGTCTCTACTCCAAACCCTAGCATCCCATGGCGGCACCCAGTAGAGCCCTATTTTTTCTAACTTGGCCGATGTAAATGGTAACCAAAAAAATGTGTTTGAGGTGTTTTTGTGTTATGGTTTTCCCCATTTGTTAATTCGAATGCAATTTTAATCACATTTATTTTCCAAAAAAACAAATGTATTGTTAATACCTTGTTGCCTAGGTTGAATGTCTTAGGCACTTTTTTTATTTTTAAAGAAAATAAAATTTGAAACCATGCACATTTCCCTCTCACTACGGTAGGCTCTTCAATGCCTGAGAAACATTTTATGCCATGGATTTTTCCTTAGGAGAAATTGAATGATGAATTTAGCTCATGTGTCTTTTTCCTAAGTTTTGAGCAGTTTAGGGTTCCCCTTGGATTTTGAATCAATATATGTGATGGGGGATTATTTTCTTTTATGATTTTTTGTAGAAAAATCAAGTAGAGAGCCTTGTATAATATTTTGATTTTTGCAAACATTGATGTAAAATCAAAATATTTGAGATAGGTAAAGAAAAATTAGAGCATCTAGAAGTGAATTGTAAAAAATTTGATGTAACAAGGGAGACTTTCTATTTTGTAATTTTGAAACTGCAGTTGTAAAAGACTAATTAAGTAATGTTTCTATAAATTTCTTAGTTAGGTGTTATTTAAATGCATTTGGATGATGCACTTGAGTTGACAACAAGAATTTCCATTTTGAGTTCAGTTCTTGGGTGGATTTGGAAAAGAGGTGGCAATTTGAGCCTTCTATTTTCAGTTTTGGGCAGTTTTGAACTTGATTTTGTGGAGTTTTTGGATCAACTTGTTGGAGATGAGAAGTTTCCATTTTGGTGAAGTTGTTTGGAGTAGTTCGAGCCCCTTCTTTTCAGGATTTTTCCTTAAGCTCGAAAATGCAAAATGAGTTGACTTTTCATGATTCAGTGGACCTGATTTTTCTATTTTTGCACCATGGATATCACTTGATGCCTATAAGTTGGAGAAATTTTGAATTTCTCAGGGTTCAGATTTTTGTTTCTTGCTCTCATATGCATTGTGGAGAGTTTTGTAAAATTTTCAATCAAATTTTGATGCCTTACTCCTTCAATTTCAATATAAGCAGTTGATTTTTCCTTTCCATTTCTCTTGTCATGTTCTTATAGTGATAATCTGATGATTGTTTATGATTCAAAGTGGTGAATCCTTCCATTGTCTTATTATTGTGGGTTGTAGGAAAGAATTATAGATAGTTCAGGTTGCATATTGTATTCAATTGTTCTCGAGTCTTTATGCAAAGCACTATTGAGCTAAATTTCTTGAGGTGGATTGTGAGAGGTAATGTTTCAAAAGAAGTTGTTGTGAGTTAAGTTCTATTAGAATCTTTGAATTTCTAGTTGATCATCATTAGCTGTAAGTTTCACTTTCAGCTTTCTTCCTATCCCTTTCCTCTAAAAATTTCATAGGTTAGGTGATTAGCTTAAGGGAACCAGCCCACTTTGGATATTCGCTCCCACCAATTGATTGACCACAAATTAGGGAGTTTTTCCATGTTGCAACAAGATAGTCAAGCCTAGCTTGACTGAGGGTGCAATCTTGGTTTCCAACGAAAGTAGTTGGGGCATTGCATAAACAAAGGGGTAGAATGGTGCAGGAGCACCAATCCATTTCAGTGATTTTTCTCTAGTTGTTACATGAAGAGTTGAGTCTAGGAGTTATATTCTAGTAATTTGGAGTGTTTGAGTCTAAATAAGGTCAATGGAGACCATTTTTATGTAATTGGAAAACTTTGGTGCCTTTTGGAGTCTATATTGTAAAAGTTGTAAATCATGTCAAGAAGTTGTCAATATGGGAAAAAGTTGTCAAGGAAGGATAAATTTCATGCTATTCTGTTAATTAAGGTTCTTAGGTTGAATAAGGTCTAAATGGAGCATTTGTAATGTTCTAGGTGAATAGGAGAGTCAATTTGCAAAATAATGCAAAAAGGGCAAAAATGTTGACAATAAAATATGCAAAAAGTGTAATTTTTGAACCCCAATGGTCATGGTGAGTTTGAAGGTTAGTTGTAGGGAGCTAAGTCAATTTTTTTATGATGGAAAAGGTTTAAATAAGTGAATTCCATTTATGTAATGGTTGGTTGGAGGATTTGGAAGGAATAACAATAAAGATTTTCCCTGTTTTCATCAGTTTTTTATGTTTTTCTTGACATTTCTAGGTCTGTATAGACCTATACTACTATACTTCACTTAAAATTTGTTAAAAACTTGTGGTAGATAGTTCTATCTTTCATTTTCATCCATTTGGGAGGAGTTTCATTGAGTAAAACTCATTTTATTGTCAAATCTCAGAGGATGGTCTGAGTTTGCAGAATCAAGGGTTTTTGGAGTTTTAAATGGAATTCTGACTCACTCCTATTGTAAAATATATGGATTAGAGAAATGAGTCTTGTAGGCTAGGTTTAGTTTCTAGGATGTAGATCTTGTGAGGGAAAAAAGAATTAGGGAAGTTGAGTTGTTCTTGATGAAATTGAGTTGAAAAGTGCATGAAAATGGAGGTTTAAGGCTAGGGTTCAATGAAATCTATGAGGGTAGTGATATTTCTAAAACTTTTAAGCATGTAAAGGCTTAAATAATGGTGTTTGAATTGGTTTCAAGGTCTTTGAGATAGTTTTTCAATAAACCCTCATAAGAATAGCCAAAAAGAAGGGTTTCTTGATTAGGTGTTAGGGAAAGTGAGTCTCTACAAATGAATCGTGAAATTGGTGGTTTTGAGGGCTGGTGAGTGCTTCCCCATTGATTTTTGGGATTTTTGAGGTGTTTCTAAGGTGGTTGCTTTGGAAATTAAGCCTATTTGGCCATGTTGAGTAGCATAGTTTGCTTGTTTGTGAAGGTTAGTCCAAAGGAGTCCTACGTGGGTTTGATGTATGTTGGAGAAGACTTAAATGGGTGCTTGGAACGGTATTTTTTTGCAGAGGTTGTTAAAGAAAATCTAGAGTTAGCTTGGTGGAAAGGGGTCTACAGACCTACAAGAGTGACTAGGTGGAAAGTTGAAAGTAAGCCTAGATTGAGTTGGAGAGAGGAAAAGTGGTTGGGAATCCCTTTTGTTGTGAAGGTGATTTTTTTTCCATCCTATATTGCTATCATAGAACAAAGTAAGCATAGGTACCCCAAGGACATGTAAATGGTGTTTTGTCTTAATCCTCTGGAGCATTTTTTATCTGAATATAACCACTAAAACCATCTAGGAATGAGAAGTACTTCTTCCCTGCTAAAGAGTCAAGCACTTGATCTATAAAGGGAAATGGAAAGTGGTCCTTCCTAGGGGCTATGTTTATTTCCCTATAATCTACACATACCCTCCATTTTCCACCTTTCTAGGGAACAATGACTAAAGGTGGTACTCATTCACTATCAAATATGGGATAAATGAAGCCTACATCAAGGAGTTTTTTATGTTTAGCTTTAACTATTCTCTCAAGGCAGGGTTCATTCATCTTTGAGGCTATCTAATGGGATTACAACCATCATTTATATAGATCTTATGCATATATATTTTAGGATCTATACCCTTCATATCATGGCAATCCCATGCATAAGCTATTGTGTGTGCCTGCAACACTATGCGCAGGGAATTCTATTGTTCTTCAATCAATGCATTGTTTATATTCAACATTTTTCCTATCATTATTTCTAGTTCTTTGTATGATTCTTGCATAGATGATAGGTCAAGGCTAGGAACAATTGGTACATGCTATTGTGGCATTAAGGAATGGAAGATCTAAGATATGTCTTCTAAGGAGTTGGCAGGTATAATGCTTTGCAAAGGGTCTTGTAAGAATGAGAGATATTCATGTTGTTGTGAGCTCCTAGCGCATTCATTCTAGATTATGTGAGAAATCAGATCATCTTCATCCTTATCATCAAATAAAGAGTTGCATTCTATTTTCATCAAAATCTATACAAAATAGTGTTCTTCCTCATCCAAAGTAGGAAAAATGGTTTGCTTAAGATCAGCATGAGGTTGGGCTGGAGGATAGAGGACAAATTTCTTGGTCATAGTCCCATTAGATATTATCATTGTAGACAGAGGAAAAATGGTTTTGAAATCTTATGAGATTAATATTAAGATTTCCAACATCCCCAATGGAGTTACCTGCAAGAAAGACATGCGCAAACAAATATCTAATCTAAACATTCATGCATAATAATAGGAATCTACTCCATTGTTTTCCTACAATCACAATCTTGTGTTGATAAATTGATGCTCTCAGAAGCATGCACAAGAGGTTATGATTGATTGGATATGAAAGAGAGATTCTAATGAAGTTAAAATGATGAGAAATGCAAAATACTAGTAGTAAATGAAAAGATCAAAGAGAATGCAAAACAAAAGAGTGCTCAAAGTAGATGCAAAGATAACTAAAGTGGAATGAACATGGATGAATCAAAGATGAGAGGGAGATATGCTTAAATAGGCATGCTCGAGGTGAATTTGGATTGCTTAATGAATGTGAGATAAAAGATTGACTTGGAGAAGTATATCCCACATGCATAAGATGAGTGAAATAGAAGAAGTGAAATAGGTTAAATAGGTGATAAAGTGGGTGTGGAAGAGGTTAGAAGAAGGATGTAATGGAGAATATTAAAATGGTTATAATATTAATAAATGGATTAAATACATTAAAATTATAGTAAAAAGGAGAAAATTGATATTATGATATAATGAAGAACAATAATATAATAATATTTGGATCCATTTAATGATTGGAAAATTTTGAATAAGAGGACACTTTTAATGAAAACTTTTATGTTTCTACATTTTTCCCCTCTTTGAGACAATGCAGCCTGTCACGCTGTTTCAAAGAAAAATTGATCAACTGATACATGCCCCAAGGATGCCCTAATAAGGCTAATGATGAATATGATATGCCCCCTCAAGAGATTAATCGAACAGATTGTAAGAAGATTGATCTCTCAATAGATTACAAGAAAATGATTAAATGATTGAAATTGCACAAGTGATTAAGTAGTGATGTACATTTGGTGGAAATTCATAGTTGATGGGCATAACTGAACAATTGATGGAAATGATCAGTATAGCCAGGTTGATAAGCTGATTAAGCTGATTGAGATTGATGCTTGCACAAGACAAGTTGATACAAGGATTGATTGATTGATTGATTAGGGGGTCATGAGATTTCAAGAAGCAAGTTTATTGATTTGAGATTTGATTGAAGAGAAATACATCAATTGGATACAACAATTGATTGAATTTTTCTACGACAAGGAAGATGAACAAAATGATGAAGAGAAAATGAGAGGGAAAGACAATGAAAGAAATGATTGATGAAAAGGGAGAATTCAAGGTGATGAGAATTCTTGTTCTTTTTAAGTGCTTATATCATCATAGAGCTTATTATGTCGCAAATTAGTATAAGTATCTAGATAACATGAACATATAGATGACCTGAATACTGTTTCTATTTTTATTTAGTAGTGAATTATAAGCATATAGGTATAAGGACCTAATATGACTTGAATACTTATTGCATGGAAGACACTATCAAACAAGGAATGTTCTCGTCCACACTAGACTCATATGTCCTCAATAGTTTTAGACAACCATGTCTTGAGACGAGTCATCCTATGAATAAGAAATTGTCCACTGATAGAAAACTAGTGAACATGCCCCATTCGCGCCTCTCTAGTCGAAGACATCCTCGAGAAGCTAAAAGGCATGCCACCAAAGAAAAAAAATCATAAATCAATCAAAAGACCAACAAATAGACAATCATGTTTCAATGTAGATCTGATTTTTGTCACAATTTATGTGTTTTGGTTGGATTTGAAAGATGGATTGATAGGTATCTTGCAACGTCTGTTTGATTTTTAATCATGGCGCATTTTGATACTATTGAAGTTCAAAGCTGTGTGGCAATCTGAAAGTGTCATTGTTTTGGAATTTTTTAACTTTTTTGGATTTTTTGAATATTTGATTTTTTTGGATTTTTTAAGGACATTTTATGATTTTTATGGATTTTTTAGGACATTTTATGATTTTTTATGGATTTTTTTCTAGATTTTTTATGATTTTTATGGATTTTTTCATGACATTTTATGATTTTTAGGGATTTTTTTAGGACATTTTATGATTTTTATGGATTTTTTCAGGACATTTAATATGGAATGAGATGATATGACTTATTGAAGGAATAATATCTTCCACAATAGAGGTAATGCAACCATGGATAAATGATAGATAAAAAGGAAAGACTCACTATAAAGCATGTCACAAAAGCAACATATCTTTTTTCAAAAGATGATAATGGTTGGTTGATTGGATGCCAAGAATTATTGATTACATAGGGAATGATGATGGTAAGTACTTGGGATCACTGATTCCTTTAAGTACGATAAGATTGATGATTGATTGACAAAAGATATGAGGATTGGATAATTTTTTATAGCTAGGCTCAAATATGATTTGCACAATAAGATTCAAGGTTGAAAAGGGACATGATGGCCCACCTTGGGGTAGTGTAATCATGGACAAATGATAAGGATGTGAACTATGATGGAATGGTAATGCATAAGGATATGAAAGGAAATACAAAGCATGCATTTGTAATTTTTCCCCTAATCTCATCAAGAACAAAGGAAGGAAATGGGACATTGATTTTGATAAGCTAGGAGATGTGGAATAGAAGAATGCAAGGATAAGGATAATGAATAGGATGATCAAGATCAACTAGATAATATATGGACACAATGCCTAAGTATTTTTCCCCTATTCCTCATCATGACCAAGGAAGGGAAGAAAAGATGTATTTAGATAGAATGATGGAATATGGATAAGGGGAAGGATATGGTATGGAAGATATGGATAAAGTGTATAGGATAAGATGTATGACATTCAAGAAGATCCTTAACCTTGTCAAGAACAAAAGTGGAAAGGTAAAGGATGAACATAAAGAGGATAATGGATATAAATGACAAGATGGATGACACTTGCCCCCAAGTGTAGAGTGCAAGAGGAATATGGAAGATAGGATATGGATAGGGATAAATGAATATGGAAGATAATATATGCATGAGAGGAAGATGGAGGGAGGACTCAAGCATCAAGTTCCACGACTAATATCCCTTGAATATGTGCTCTAATAAACCATGGAAATGGGAATTAGGCTCATAAACGTTGATAGATTAATGGTATGATAGAAGAAGCTAAGGCTTATGCAAAGGCTTGGATTAAAGGAGGATAATGGGGGAAGAATGTTGGATAATGGATAGGAGGTTGGAAGGCTTGTTGATGGATAGATGGAAAGGATGGAAAGATCAACATTGACACACACCTTGAAGGGTGGTGGAGTGATGGAGGAAAAATAGAGTTTGAAGGTGACGGGTTTTTAGATGGACGATTGGAGGAAGCTTTTGGATTAGCAAATTTGGATGCCAATTTAGGTTTTATTACTTCTATGAGACTTTTAGGAATCCGCATAGCTTTTGACTTTGATTTTTTCTTTGTGGGCCTTTGTGGCCTTTGATATTTTTCTTTTTGATTTATGGACCTTTGTGGTCTTTGAAATTTTTCTTTTTGCTTTGTGGGCCTTTGGGGATTTTGAAATTTTTTATTTTGACTTGATGGGACTTTGTGGCCTTTTGGATTTTTCTTTTGACCTTGGATCAGATTTTCTTTTATTTTTGCATGTCTCTTCGAGGAGACATGTTTATCCTTTGATATATGTGAAAGCTTTTGACATTTGGCACCCAAATTGCTTCCAAAAGAAATGGGATAGGTGGATGGAGATGAATGATACAGAGGTATTATGGATGGGTTAATGTAGGTAGAATTTTGAGAAGGCATCAAGGATGTGTGCCTTTGTTGTTCTTGATGAATAGAAGATGGAGGGATGTAGGGCCCCAATATGGATGGAAGGGTTGAAGAACTAGGGTTTAGATGATAAGGACCAAGGATAGATGGAAGGTTTGATGGGCTAGGATAAGGACCTAGAATAGATGGAAGGTTTGATGGACTAGGATAAGGACCTAGGATAGATGGAAGGTTTGATGGAATAGGATACTTGGGTTTATTTTGATGGAATCTATACTTACAATGGGTACCAATGTCTTGAGTGTGAACTATATAACCAAGGCCATGATAATATGTGTTTTCTTAGATATAAATGGGTTCTAGGATACCTTGTTCGTGAAGGCCTAATCCTTTTCCTTTGTAGTTCATACTTTGACACATTTGTTTGTCAACGAGATATGTATTATTTAAGAAAAAAGATGCAAGTTCATCATGAGGTGGATGTGATATGGAACGAATAACAAGATCTTGGAGTAAACCATCTTGGATAAAAGTGACGGAACCCATTTGATAGGTAAGGGGCTCATGGATAGCTTGAATACGAGTGATAGACTCTTGTGGAGGATTGTGATCATGAGGAGAATTAGGATGGGTGATAAGATATTGACATGTGGATGATGGGGTACTTTGATCTTAACTTGGAAAAGGATCATGAGGTGTAGGAGATGGAGTAGCTTGATCTTTATTAGGTATGGAATCATCATGAAGTGGTATGAAAGGCATATCCTAACCATGAGAAGGATGAACATCATCATGGAATGAAAGGGTATCCTTGAATGGAGGTATATCTTGATCTTGATGAGGAAGGGAATCATGAGATTTTTTAGAAAGAAAATATTGATCATCAGATAGTAGGACATCATTATATATGATGGAAGAACTATCATGTTCTTGGGCTAAAATGGAATCATGAGATGGTATGGATTCATTAAATGAGGTGGAAGGAGGACTTGGAAGGATACTTTTCTCTTGAGACGGAAGGGGGTCATCTTGGATTAAACAAAATGAAATGAGGGGATCATCACAAGATTCTTGAGAGATGGGATCTTGGTCAAAGATTGGAAGGGGTTGTGGAATTGTGGTATCATTGGATGGAGTGGAAATATTACTTTTATTTTGATGTGTAGGGGAGTCTATGATAGCATGCTTTGGACTAAGAGATTGACATGAATCATTGGATGTAGATGGTATAATGAGATAGGTTGGTTGGATGAAATCGTTAACTTGGGTGGAAAACTCATGAGGTTTATTTTGACTTATGGGGGATGAAGATTGATGCATGACATGGTAGGATTGCACAATATTATTTATGTTTGAGGACTTAGATTTCTTTGCACATAATTCTTTAAAAATTTCATCAACAAGGGTCTTGGAGGATGGGGATGATGTATTCCATGCTAATAGTCTTTGGAGAAAATCGTCAAAGGATTCTTTGGTTGATGGATTAGAGCTTGTGAAGTTGGATGGTGATGTTGGTGTAGGACTAGTATGCTTTGAGATAGGAATTTTATTAGATGGTGATGGAGGACTAGTAGATGGAGTGGTGTATGATTCCAAACTTAAGGTGGTATTTCCCTTGTCAATAGTATCATTAAGATGACCTAAGATTTCTACAAAGTTCTCATCATCACTAGGATCTAAAAAAAAAATTCATCATCACTAGGAGCAAAGTTTGACCCACCTCAGAGGATATATGGTTTTGGATTATCTTCATGATTAGGAGAAGGGGCTCCTCAAAGTATGACCTTGGGCTTGTGACTAGGATTGTTAAGGATTAGGACCATTTTAGGAAAGTTTTGGGATGTTTTGAGGATGTTGTAGGATGATTAATGAAATTTTGGGAAGGTTATGGATGGTTTAGGGATGATTATTATGATGGTTCAAGGTTACAGGAACCCAAAAGTTGTGATAGGTGATGATGTTTGATTGAGATTTATTTTAAACATGCACGCAAGATACAAGTAGACAAAATGTGTTTGATTTTTTTCTTGATTCAAGATGAAAAAAATCATGCACAGTCCTAGGGTTGGCAAGGGTAATATTTGTTGGGTTCCCACTTGGATTTCTCTAGCCATGCCTATTTAGAGTGGATGACCTAGGAACTCGGTAGCACTAGCTCCCCTTCACGACACTCACTTCTTGGGAATACCAAGTTCCAAATTCCATAAGACCACAAGGATCTTAAGAAATTTTCCATCTCTACAATGAACCGTGAAAGTGTGGGATGGCTTCAGAGGTCCAACACAAATAGAAGGATTTTGGGCTACTAAAATAGTTGGCTCTTTTAGTGAATACTCAGGGACACGACTCCCCACAAGCATCCAACAAGCCACTTAGGGATTTAATCACTCTACTAGGGGCTCTTATACATTTTACAGTAGGTACCCTATTTCGAGTGACACTGTATAGCAAGGAAAAAGACTATCGTGAAGACTTGACAGTTTAGTCTTATCCTTTTATATATTGGCCTAAGCGAAAAACTAGTTGGAGTCGTTCCCTCTTGCGAGGCAAGCCCCTCTAAGGGATAAACACAAAAATAGATGGGTTTGGATTTTTGATCACCAAGTTTGCACAAGGTGAGAGAATAATACCTACCATCTTACAAGAATGAAAAAAAAAAGTTTGTTAACCCCCTAGTTAAAGCTATGTGAAGAAAGATAGTTGTTCCTTTTAAGCACCAAACAAAATGTGGTCTAATCTATATAGACAATCAGTTTCAAATCAAGTCTTCCACAAACATTCTGCATCAAATGTCATTAGTAGTTTCAAATTTAAGCCTTCAGCAAATGTGTGTTTATATTTTTAGCTTTCGAGTCTTTGATACACGAACCTACAAAGAGAAAATCAACGATTAGCCACAGAATCAACAATTAAGCTATGAAGGAAAAATAAATTAATCTAAATTAGAAATAAAAAACTAATCTAGAATTAAAGACTAATCTAAAATTTAAAAATAATCTAAACTTAAAAACTAATCTAAGTTAAAAAGTTAAACCAAATTAAAAACTAATCTAAGTTAAAAACTTAATCTAAACTAAAAACTAATCTGTTAAAAAGTTAATCTAAATTAAAAACTAATCTAAGTTAAAAATTTAATCTAGATTAAAAACTAATCTAAATTAAAAACTAATCTAAATTAAAAACTAATCTAAATTAAAAACTAATCTAAAATAAAAAGCTAATCTAAAATTAAGAACTAATCTAGATTAAAAATTAATCTAAACTTGAAAATTAATCTAAAATTAGAAATTATTCTAAATTAAATCCAATATAAAATTAAAATTAGTCTAAATTAAAAACTTTAATCTAAAAATTCAAATTAAAATTAATTCTAATTAAAATCTAAATTAATTCTAATTTAATCTAAAATTAAATTTAAAGAAGTTAATCTAGATTTAAACCTAACTTAGAAAATTAAATCCACTATAATCTAAAATTAACTCTTAGAAAATTAATCATCATGAAGCCGAACAAGCCAAACAGTGAGTATTCTGAAGCTGAACATCAGTGAACATTATGAAGTCAGACAGTGCCAGGATTATGAAGTCAAGCAATGGTAAGATTGTAAAAGACCATCATTTAAGAGTAGTACATTTAGCACCCTTAATACTTCAAAAGAAAAAATGTATTTCTAGTAAAAGTCAACAAGCAATGTCTAAATAAATGAATGCACTCTGAGTGTCTAAGGAAGAATAGGAAGTTCGGAAAAAACCTCTACAAAGACGCCAAATCGATGGAAGGGAAGAATCTAAACACTGCAAGTTTTGATGAATTGGGAAGGGACATAATAAAAGCAATGACAGAAATTGGAAAATAAAATATTGTGGAGGCATTATTTACACCTCTATTTATCTCCACTAAAAATGTTAATGAAAGCATTCAACAGACTTATATGCAATCAAATCATCCAGAGAGCATTTATATTCATTTTTTTGTAGAATGATGTGATTGAGGGTGTTAATTTTGAGTGGCAACAGTATTCATCACTCAAAGGTTCAAATCAAGTATTTTTGCTACCTGACAAGCTCATATGTCGTTAAAAACTGAATCATACAAGTGATCCATTTTTAAATTATGCAAGTGAGAATTGGTTGTAAATGTGTTCACAATGTAAATCGATGCAAAGCATGTATCATATCAGCTATGAAGAAATCAATATGTTGCAATAGAAGAAATCGATGCTCTGCAAAATATAGATCATATCAAATGCAAAGAAATTGATGCAAAATGTAGATCATATCAAATTTACCTTTCAACTTTTCCAAATCATTGTTGTAGATCAAATTAATATGAAATCATACTATATTAATAATCCCTACTAGATTATGCATGTAAAAAGGGAAAGCTTAGTAGATGTGCATGCAAAATGTGAAAGGAAAGATAGACCAAAATATGCTCACACCAAGTCAGCATTCAACATATTTCATCTTAAAGTTATATTGGCAGCACAGAATCAACATATTTGATATTTTTTACCAACAGAAGAAGCTATGAGAAAATGTTCATCCAAACATTCATGTCAAGATCACTATTTTGTAGACGGAGGAAAAAAAATTCTAAAATCTTATGAGATTAAGATTCAGATTTCCAACATCCCCAATAGAGCTACCTACAAGAAACGCATATTTGAAAACAAATATCTAATCTAAAGATGCATGCATAATAATAGGAATCTACTCCATTGTTTTCCTACAATCACAATCTTGTGTTGATAAATTGATGCTCTCAGAAGCATGCACAAGAGGTTATGATTGATTGGATATTAGAGAGAGATTCTAATGAAGTTAAAATGATGAGAAATGCAAAATACTAGTAGTAAATGCAAAGATCAAAGACAATGCAAAAAAAAAGAGTGCTCAAAGTAGATGCAAAGATAACTAAAGTGAACAATGAACATGGATGAATCAAAGATGAGAGGGGGCTATGCTTAAATAGGTGTCCTTAGGGGTGAATCTGGATTGCATAATGAATGTGGGATAAAAGATTGACTTGGAGAAGTATATCCCACATGCATAAGATAGGTGAAATAGAAGAAGTGAAATAGGATAAATAGGTGATAAAGCGGGTGTGGAAGAGGTTAGAAGAAGGATGTAATGGATGAATATTAAAATGGTTATAATATTATTAAATGGATTAAATACATGAAAATTATAGTAAAAAGGAGGAAATTGATATTATGATATAATGAAGAATAATAATATAATAATATTTGGATTCATTTAATGATTGGAAAAGTTTGAATAAGAGAGAATTCCAAGTAGAAAAATTCTAGTTTCCAATTGGAAAAGAGGAATTGAAATCAAGAGGGTCCTATGGCATACCTTTTCTTTGTTGCCATGTCCTTCTTTGAGCTATGTAAAATAGCTATCCATCCTCTCCTTCAAGTGGCTGAAAGTCAAGTTTCTCTGTTTTGTCTTGTTGAATACTAGCCACCCTCTTGCATTTACATTTTGCTTTCTTTTTTCTACAACTGGGGCAGTATTCAGTGAGCATTGCTTCAGCTTCCTCTTGCTTCTTATTTATATGGAGAGTTTCCAATCAAGTTTCTAGGTGATTGATAATGTCCTTCATGTTGGACAACAAATTAATTATATCTATCTTTGAAACCCCAATAGATGATTTTCCAATGGTGGATGTCCTCTCTCCTCTTGGCCTCTTAGTAAAGGTCCTTGAATAATTTTTACAAACCCTACAAATTTCCTCAAATGGTATTTAATAGATATCCCCTTTCCCAACAAGATGAGGGAATCCATGCAATCCTCATTGACTCCCCTCAAAAATACTAACTTGAGGGATTCTTCTATTAGCTTGTTTTGTGGGTTTTTCTTCAAAGAGAATTGAAATCTCTCCACATAATCCTCTAGTGGCTCATCCTCCTATGACATTCTAAAAATGGCATCTCTCCTCCTATCAATTCCTCTATAGTAGTCTTGGTAATTTTCCAAGAACATTGTTTTCATGGTATCCCAATCTGGAACAACATCCTTGCCTAATCCCATAAACCATCTTAGGGAAGAATATTTTATAGTGGTAGGGAAGAGCTTGAGTCTATGAGAATTAGAGGTATAGTCATAACTCCTACATAGGACATCAAATCCAAACATAAATGTGTCTAGATCTTCATTCACCAACCCATAATAGACTGGTAATGTTGAAGGAGGGATATTTTTCAGCATGTAGTAGCCCTTTCTAGGTTGGTGATTGGGAACTCAAAAGTCACACATTTAGGATCATCCACTACATCACCCATGGTTCATTATTTTCCCTCCGTTGGTGTGCTAGATGTTGGTGAATAGGAAATTTCTTCTTCAATATTACCCTCACTCTAAGTACTGGAGTCACCAATATCTGTTATGGCTTCTTGGCATGTGGAGGGAAGGAATCTACCCAAAGGGTCTCTCTACCTCTACATACAATAAATATAGCTTGGTATAGTAATGAACATGCACAATGTTAGTGTAACTTTTTGGTATTTTAATAAAACTTATCAATCCTAATATTGAAAATAAAATGTAAACTACAAAAGCTTGAAAAGAAGTCTATGAAAAGAGCACCATCCCCAACAATGGCACAAAAAATGTAGATTCTAAACTAGTGTCTTGTAAACTTGGTAGAAACCACACAATTCAAAGGAATGATTAACTGAACATTCCACTCAACATTGTAAAGACTTTATTAAATTATCAACCAGGGCTTGTAAACTTGTGATGGTGTTGACACTATATGTGCTTTTAAATACTTAAGATTACCTAGTTTATCATATTAAAGGTATTCTACTTGTCGGAAAATCATATAAATTCATAGTAGTGAAAGAAGTAAAGTGATGCTAATGGCTAGAAGTGCCTATAGCATAGTCTATAGCTGAACTGTTATTAATAGATAATTACTAAACTAACTCAAAACTGCTCAAAACTAGTAACTGAACTTAATATATCCTTCATAGTACTACAAGTCAATTGAATGCATTCATGCACATGAACTGCCATTATTGAAAATCATAATATGAGAATCTATTTTAACTTACATGCAATTTATTAAGTAATGATAAATAGAAATAATAGCTAAACAGAAGTAAAACAACTATAAATGTAGTGAATAATAGTTACCTTGAGTGGCTTACTCAAGTGGTTGCTTTCACTTAACTAAAAACCAAATCTAAATCTTCATATTCTATGTAACCATATAAATTTGAACTTCATTCATTATACATTCCAAAAGATCACATAAAATCTTGCTCAAAGATTGTATTCAAGAAAACCATTTATGAACAGTTGACATGTTTGTAGATTATAATTGAAAACTAAGAAGTAATTGATAACAAAATATACCAGTATGAGATTAATCAACTAACTATCCTAAAGACTCAACCACCGGCTATACATAAGCATGGGGGATTTTATTCTAAACACAACTCTTAATTGAAATCATTAACTACAACCTCCTAGATACCACAGTGTGTAATTAAGATTAAATTATTCAAACTACAACTAAAAAGAAACAAGAGTTCAAATAGAATTAAAACTCTGCAAAATAGATCTGCATGTGGAACACATAATTAGTTATCCAGAATCCTATCAACAAAAGAATTATTCTTCTTCAATGCCTTATTAACTGTCATGATGATGCACGACTAACTCCATCAAGTGTCTCCACCAGGTAGTTATTACACTCAACTTGTTCTGGCACTTCCCTTGTTTCACTATCCAAGACCTCATTTTGTTGTGGGTTACAACTTGCAATTGTTGTGGGCTACAGTGTCTTCTTGGGATGCAAGAGGTTAATTCACAAAACACATACACAAAACTAACTACCATGATTAAACACAGAATTATAATCACATTCCATACATATCTACATATAAATCATGCAATGCTACTATATCATAACTATATTTCCATTACTCTAATTCAGGTCCAAGGTTATATAATAAGCATAAAAAGATAGCATAGCATAGGAATATGTATGAAAGGACTGTCTGATAATGTCTACAAACATGCATAAAAACATCAGGAAATTGACTATTAAATAGACTCATTAGGGTCCACATAGCTACTTCCTTTATTGTATCCTTGTGAAATATTAGTCTTGTCATGAGCATGTGATTTAACCTTGTTTTGTGTTGTATGGATTGTGTGTATGTGAGAGTTGTTTTATTAGTCCCTTGAGTCACTTTATTAATATGGTCACTTATTTTATGTTTTATGAAGTCCTTATGTGGTCTTAATTGTTTAAAAAGGTTCCCTAGGTGATAGGCTTATAGGGTATGGGTATTTTTATTCCATAAAACCCCTTTAATAATGTCTAAAACTCACTCTAATTAGCCACTTATGAAGTGTGAAGAAAATTAGAGTTGAACTTGGGTGGTTGGAAAGTTGAAAATGTGGTTATCTTTTCCCCTTCTATTTTTTTTTCTATTTGTGAGGAGATGGGGGTTTTTGTCTCTTTGGCTTTTTAGTTTGTTCTTGTCTTTGGGTTGATTTCTCTCTCTGGTGGAGAAATGGAAAAGGACGAGTGAGGAAGAATGGAGGAAAGGGCTTAGAGAAGAAGAGAGATTCTTCCTTATCTGGGTTGGAAAATCTCTTGGTAAATCTACCCTTTTATGGTTTGAGTTTTTTGTTGATACATAAATGAATGTTAGAGGGTTTTACTACCTCATGTATATCTTTATTGTTCTTGTTTAATGTGTATGTTAATTTGTGGTTGAAATCTATGTGAATTTTTAATTTTGGATCCTTTGTGATGATGTTGTGTGTGTCGGGATTTGTTTTGGGGTAGGAGTTCCACCTTGTTAAAGTTGTACATGAATAGTCATTATGTGTGTTAAAATAAAGTATTTGAGTTATGTGAACAAGTGGTTGATTTGTGTCAAGATTAGAATGTCAGCCATGTGTAAAATAAGTTTGGGAGAGCTATGTGACCCTCAGAGCTCAAGGGTGGATTAAATCTCAATCCTATGGTTGGGTGGAGAGCCCATTGGCCAATATCATTTTTTCTTCTTTGTGGATATTTGAATTTTAGGTACATGTGTTGAATAAGAAATATTATCTTGATACTTTCAACCTATGGACTTCAAGAGAGAAACATGTTGGTCTTGTGAGGGTTTGCAAAGTTATTAAGAACCTATGAATGTTTTATCATTTAGAGTTCAATTATGGATGAAGGTGTTATACTCTACTTGTTAAAATGGAATAGGGAGAATAAAGGTTAGTTGATTTTATCTTGGAGGATTATAGAATTCAAAGGATAAGAATAAATTAGAAAAACTCAAGTTTTGATGAGATATTTTATGTATAGGAAGTTGTTACATAAATTTTTAATACATATATTTCCCAACTATGCTTAATTTTATTTAAGTAAATTTTCTAATGCATATTCTAGGGTATTATTGTTAAATAAATAATAAATAATTTTATTAGAAAAACAATATCAAATATTCATCCTAATCCACTTAATTAATCAATTGTTGAGGTTATAATATTGTTGCCCCTATGCCAAACAATAATCTATTTAAAAGAAGTTTCACATATTTGATCATAAGAATTGATAAAAACTATTGAAGTATATAATTTAATGGGTTTTTCAATTATTAATCTCAAAAAATATATTCAAAAATTAAATTAACCCAAATCACCAATTATGATTTATTAAAAAAGCATTGACACCCCTATTCACAATAAAAATTTGTCATAAAACAATTTTACATATTTGTTCACACAGAATGAAAGACAAAGAGTTAGATGATAAAATTTAAATGATTTCTACAAATCCAATATTTGTATAACATATTAGAAAATCTGAGAAACCCGGTAAACCAAATAATATTTATGATTAAAACATTATCATCTCCTACTTTGAAACTAAAACAATAAATTGAAAAAAAAAACAAAAAACAAATTGAGTGAAACCAAGTTAGGGTATCATGAAGACAAGAGAAATTTGAAGGAACTCTTCAATTAGAAAGATAGAAACATGAGTAAAATCCCTTTCATGGATTCTTAATTTGTTTTAAAATTAGTTTCTAGTTATCCATTAAGAGCTTTTGAATAGTGTTTAGAAATAATGTTTCCAAAAATTGTTGATTTTATTTATTCTTTTGTTTTCAAGGTTGTGTTCTTGTTAAAAAGTTTAATTATTTATTTACTTTATTAGTGGTTGAATAATATCTCCATTTTATCCAAGAATAAGAATATTTTAATTTATATTAATATGATTCAAACAACTTATCAAAGAAGAGTCTAGGTATAATAAGCAAAGTTGGTAATTGAAATCACCTAAGAAGTGTTGTAAGAAGAATAATAATTTGGGTATAGAGTCATGAAGGAATAAGGTTTAATTTGTGAATTATAATATTAAAGCTTTTAAATCCATTAAAATATAGTTACTAACAAATATTAATGAATTAAATAGTCATGAATTATGTGTATATTTATATGTTTAGTTGTGTGTGTATACTGCAAATATACATTATCAATCTCAAGTTGTTGAGTTATTAGTCATATAACATTAGTGTGTTCAATATTGGATGGTATAGTTCTTGTTAGCTTATTTCTTGCATGTTTATACTTGTAATATTGGTTTAAAGTATTGCTTAAACTATTGTCTTCATTTCTAATGATTAGGCATTAAATAGCTCACTTGGAAAGGTAAATAGAATGAGGTTGATTCACCACTTAGGATAGATCTTTAGAATTTGATTCTATTATATATCTCAACTTTTATGTAATTTTGATTTTACCTTCACTAATAATTTTAGATGTCTTATTTAATTTTGATTTAATGGTATAGGCAAATAATTGAGTAATAATATCTTTTTGGGTTAAGTTAATGTTATTGTGGAGATTTAATACTAGCCTTATCAATAATATGTTCCATTTTTGTGTGTACTTTAATGATTATTAGTGTTTATACGTTTTTATTTTTTATTTTTTTTAAATGTGATTGTGTACTATTTGTTATTAAAAATACGAGGCATGACAATATTCATATCACAGTCTAAGTATGCTAAGGAATTGTTGAAGAAGTTTGGAATGGATGACTCTAAACCAATATGTACTCCTATGGTTACTAGCTATAAGTTAAGGATGATGAATCTCCTAAAACAAATCAAAAAATATATAGATCAATGATTGGTGGACTATTATACCTTACTACTTACTAGACCAAATATCATACATTTAGTTTGTCTTGTAGCTAGATTTCAAGAAGATCCCAAAGAATCTCATGTTGCAGCAATAAAGAGGATATTCAGATATTTGAAGGGAACTTGGATTATGGTTTGTGGTATCCTAAGGATACTTAATTTTCTTTCAATGCATATACATATGTAGATTGGGATGGATGTGCAGATGATAGGAAAAGTACAAGTGGTGGTGCTCTCTTTCTTGGAATCAAGTTGGTTTCATGGCTAAGTATAAAGCAAGATTCAATGTCATTATCTACTGTAGAAGGAAAATATATTGCAGCAGCATCTTGTTGTACACAAGTGTTGTGGATGAAGAAAACATTAAAAGATGTCATAGTTTTATATGATGAACTTATTCTTATCATGTGTGACAATACAAGTGCAATCAATATTTCAAAGAATTTGATAATGCATTCAAGAACAAAACATATCTCAATCTCGTATCACTTCTTGAGAGAGAAAGTTACAAAGAATGAGGTGAAATTGGAGCATGTGCCTACTAAGGATCAAGTTGCTGATATTTTCAAAAAGGATACTCCAATACATACTTTTGAGTATCTCCGGGAGAAGTTGGGGGTTATTGCCCCTCCTTCTTTCAACTAGATGCATAAGTGTGTGCATCTTTCTAGGAATAATTTCAAGATATATTTATTGGTCCTCGATTGATGCTAAAGGCTACCTCTTAGGGGAAGTAGGTAGTAGTGGTTGTTGGTTGGTGTAGTTTGTCGGAGCATATTGTGTGTTCCTAAGGAGGAGTATGTAGGAAGATAGTGAAAAAGATTGAGTGGTGTATGCAGGTGTTACCCTTTGTATGTTGTCAAAGGGGGAGAACAAGAGATTTGGATGAGTTTATGACCCTTTTCCATTGATGTCAAAGGGAGAGAAAATTTTGAAGTGGTTGAAAAATCATAGAGCAAAATTTGATATGTTTTAAAGACCATAGGGGGAGGAATTAATCTAGTGATCTAGAAATCAAGTGTTGTTGATGTTGCAAGAGAAGAGTTTCCCCTATCAGGGGGAGTACTGCTTATTGCAGTATTGTTGTTGGTTGCTTTTTTCATTGATGGTTTTTTAGAAAGTAGGTTTTGCCATCAATGACAAAGGTGGAGATTGTTGGAAGTTTAGAGATGTTAAGGTTGTTTGAGAAGTTTCTTATGTGTTATCATTCTTGGGTGTTGTTATTCATGTCAACCCATTTTATGGAAAAAGTGTTAGAATGTTGTTGGTGTTGATGATGTCAACCCCTAGCATTGGATTTTTTGGAAGTTTGGAGTTGTTGGTATTGATCTGTCAACACAATGTTGGTGTTGTCATTGGCAATTGCAGAGGTTGTTAGTCTAACTTGTATTGGGGGAGATTTTTGATGTTGTTGAGTTGTCATCAATGTTGTATGAGATAAGTAATGTTGTTGATGTGTTTGGGTTACTTGGTTTCCAAGTGCTTTTGAGAAAATTTGAATAAAAGAGAGTTCAGTGTGACAAAGTGGTATTCAGTGTTTTGCTTTGCATTTCTTCATGGTTGAAGATGTTCTCATTTGGTTTGAACATGATGATCAAAGGTGTTAAGAGGTGTTATATCCAAAGTTTCAAGTTTTGGATCGTATTGCAATGAAAGATGTGTTTGACAATATATTTTTCTGGTGAAATAGGGTGTCTGGGAGAAATGAGATTGCTCTGCATTTCTCCATAGTAAAGGTTATGAGGCTATGGATCTGGGAATGTGCTTATAATGTTTGTATCTACCTTCCTTTGAACTTTTAGGTGTTGTGTTGTTCTACAGAGTTGTCTAGTGTATTAGATGTTTGTGCTAGTGTGTTTGGTTGCACATAATGAAGGTGTTCTTGAGTCTCAAGTGGTTGCAGTAGCTATGCAAAATATTCTAATGATTCTAGAATATTTTGAGATGTTATGAATAGCATGGAGTTTTTTTGTGTGGTCTGTGAGATGTTTCCAGACTTGGAGAGGTGTGTTTGGAGTCACTTATTAGTGTTAGTGTAGGTTTAGCCAACCTAGCATGCTAGCGCTAATTGTAGAGGATAATTGTTGATTGAGGAAGCATTGAGAAGTGTGTTTGTATAGATTTGGGTCCCAATTAATTAATGGTGTGATTTGGATTCACTTATTTATATGGTTAAAGTGTTTGGTGCTAACCTATTTGATGTTGCACGGTAAAGGTGTATGTGTTTCCTTAAGGCTGGCCTAATTGATATTGTTTTAGGTAACAAACGATATAAATGCAAGGATAATTGTTGTGTGGATGAAGTGAAAAGTGTGTGTGATGAAAAATATGTGAAAGTGATCAAGTGTGTTGATTTGAGTGTGATCCTTAATGCTTATGACTTCCTAATGCAATGAGAAAAAGGTGTCTACATTTCAGTATGTTTATGGAGTTGTTTGTGCTTCATTGGAATTGTACCTTCAGCATATGAGAGATGCAATGTTAGTAATTCAAATTGATAGTGAGCCATCCCTTCTTCTTTCTTCTTTTGGGAAAGTGAGTCCTCTGGAAGTGATCCACTAATAGTGAGCCTTTCTCTTCTTTTTGGGCAGTGAGCCTTATTGTATTCAGTGTTGCAATTCATAAATTGGTGAGCTAATCCTCACCATGGTTTTCCCCTTCTTGGGTTTTCCACATAAATCTAGTGTTCTTATATGTTCGATGTGTTTGCATTACTACTTTACATGTTTACATTTTGTTAATGCATGTTAAGGGTTTAATGGTAAATAAGGGTTTGAGAACTAATGCAAATTTGAATGTTAATGAGGGTTTCTAATGTTTTAAAAGTATACAACTAATTCACCCCCCTCTTAGTTGTCATGTGCATCTAACACAATATCAATGGATGAGGATGAATAAGAGATCAAGAAGCCATGCATGTAGAGAAGTGAAGTGAACTATAGTTCATTCATTGTTTTTAAGAGAGATATTTCTAAATTTAGATTTTAGAAGAATAAAGAAAGAATACTCTATTTTTAGGGAATAAAATAAAATAAATACTCTATTTAGTTTTGGAGGAATGTGCAACTAAATAAATTAAATTTATTTAACCTTTGAAGAATAATTAGCTAATTGAACAATTAAGAAATTATTTAAGTATGGGAGATAAGGAAGAATGTGTGATCTTTAATTAAATAATTAAAAAATATTTAATTATGTGCATGAGAAGAATATTCAAAATTAATTAAATAATTAAAATTATTTAATTAAAGTGGATGAGGGAAAATGTTTTAATTAAAGGTGATGAAGGGAAAATGATGAAATAATTAAAATTATTAATTAATGAAGGCAAAAAAGTTAGTTTAATCAAGTAATTTAAAATTATTTAATTAAAGGTGGTGAAAGGGTTGATGAGTGATAATGAATGAAAATAATGAATTAGAAGAATGTGTGATAATGACAAGAATGTGTTTAGACATTTTTAGGTGTTAACACTAAACAATCTCTAATGTATTATGTTCCTCTAGGATTGTCTAGTCTAATGTTGGAAATGTGAACCATCAAATTGTAGATGGTATAGGGGAGGTTAATTGAACATGTATACATATGATAGTCACAAATTGGTTTATGAGCTTTAATAACAAAGACTCCTTCCTAATACATAATATGTATGTAGGATTATTTGGGACATTGAGGTGAAATTATAAACATTAAAATTAAACCAGTGGTGTCATTGGAACTAAGAAGCACTATAAAATGGCTTCACATCTCCATTGAGTCATTAAATAGAGTTGATCATGGTAGATTATATGGCTCATGTTGTTTGAAGGAAAATGGACTTTGTATTTCTATTAAAACTCTTGATAGAATGCCACATGGAATTTGGCATTTTACCACATAGGTAAAATGATTATTTTTATGATTAGAGGAGAGCTTCATTGCTAGAAACTAGTCTAATAGAAATTAGGCATATTGGATGATGTGTAAAAATGATCAAGCTAACTTGTAATGATCAAACAATGCATACTCATTGATACTTATATCTCAATGGAATGGCCTTGTGTACATCACTAGTCCAAAAGAAATTAGGCCTATTAGATTATGTGGAATTTATATAAATTTAATGTTGCATCCAAAATCCTCATGCAATATTAGATCATTCTAACTTGTAATGATCAAACAATGCATACTCATTGATACTTATATATCAATGGAATGGCCTTGTCCACATCACCAAATAGAAAATTTTGAATGGAAAATCAATCTAGCCTCAACTAAAAATCATCAACAATAAAAAAGAACAAGGTAGAATATTTTCTACTTGTATATGAGAATTCTCTAAACTTTCCTATAGATGTTTCTTGATCACTAAGGCAATGCACGTTGTATGGTTGTCAAATTTTCATTGACTTCTCTCTCTAATAAGAATCGATCCCCTCCTCAATGGAATTAGTTGGAAATAGTAACAATGTATGTGGGCATAATTCTCATGATTCTCAATCTCCTTAGTATATATTTTAGGGTAAAAGTGCTCACATTGGTTTTAGCATTCATGTCCACCTTCTATCTCTTCTTACTCCCATGACAAGGGTGCTCCTAGTTAGCCAAGAAATAAAAAAATTCCTTGTCAAACATTAGAAATTTCTCCCAATAAGAATACAATGTAGGGAATAAATGGAGAATGTGTTAATGAAGAATGTGTCATTATATATCAGTAACCAAAGTTATAGATAGCTATGACCATCCTAATAGGTAGGGCAAGCCTGATGACCAAGACCCACCGACATCCCTTATTGGATCTATAACTCGTGTTGCTTAACAGTTTAATTGTTCTTTATTAATATATTCATCTAATGCATGGCCTTGCATAAAATTTAAGGTATTTATTTCATCCACCTTTTGTTGTGAATATGATGTAATATGCTTCTCTATACAAAGTAGTATATACAACATTAATTTATTAAAAAAATTAAATTGCATAATTTTCTTTTTATTTATGAATAAGACCTTTATTATTTTTTTAAGAACTAAAAAGATAATAATACACCATTCACAAAAAAGTGGATGGTAAAAGGTATACTCCCAAATTCCATGCACTACCAAGTCCAAAATAAAAGAAGCAAATAGTCTAAACAAGGCTAAGCTTGAATATCAATGAACATAAAAAGCCACTAAGTGGCAAGAGAAAAACTCATATAAGGGGGATCATGGCAATATGGTTTACCCCATACTTTAGTAGGAATGGAACCATCATCAATAAGATCCTGACCAATGAAGGCACCCTCCTCCTATTGGTTTTTATTTATTGTTAAGCACAAACAAGGGAATATAGCAAAAACCATGTGAAGAAACTTGTTAGATTTTGGTGAGTTATGAGAACCACACCCATGAGAAGAGGAAAAAGGTGTATAAGAAGGATAATATCACCTATAGGTAGCATAGTCTCTAGTTCCTTGCAATTGAGAGGCTTGAGAATGGAGCCACAAATTCTAATAGCAAATTGATTATGAACATGCTTATGCCCATGAGGTGGGAGGAGGCACAAGAAAGAACTTTAGAAATCATGCAAGGATCATTTCCCAAGTGATCTAAAAGTATAATTGATGCACAACATCAAGTGCAACCTTGTGAGATTGCACTTAGATCTACATAATGTAAGGAAGCTAAGGTAGAGGAAAAACTTCTTACACTAATCTTGAGAGGAGGGTTATGCAAAAAAAATTAAATATAAATAATTACATAAAATTAAATAGAAATAAAAATAAATAATATTCATACCACAAATTAGTGATTCACGTGGGGAAAATCCTTTCGAGAGAAAAACCCCACACTCCAAAAGTTGGCCAATATATTATTAATAAATCAACAAGATTACAATATACTTGTAGAGAAAGCTTTCTCACAAGAGTATCACCAACTAGAGATTCAAAGGAAACTCAACAACTATAAGACCCTTACACATAACGTTCATCCCATACACCTAATATATAGGAGATACAATACATGAAACTGTCAAATAGTATTACAAAAGCATGAGCTAAAATCGCCTAAAAAGTGGCGTCCGTCTTTATCTATAATAACAGATGCCTATGATGTGTCTAAACACACACCACATGTAACCCCCCCTTTATAGCTCATTTATGTGTCCAACACATTTTTTACATCTCCCATTTTAGGAGAGCCAACTTTAAAAGGCCATAACTTTTGATTTGGGTGTTTGATTGACAAACCATTTGAACCATCAGAAATCTCATGAAGTGCTTTATCAAGCTATAACTAGTTGCATCAGTTACGACCACTTTACAAACCCAAAAAATGTCTCTAAGGCCTTCAAATGGACTTTGAAACTTTGAAAAATGAAAACTTTAATATCTTCAAATCCAGACTTGATCTTGCGACAAAACTTTATGAGCATGTGTATTTAGCCAATATGAAGCTTTGGGGGAAACTTTGCATCAATCCATGCTCAAATTTAAACTTATTAGAAATAGTAACTATTACCTAATTTTTAGCTTTCAGCTGAAATCAGGTAACTTAGTGTTTATTCTTTTGGTGTTTTTGTTTAAATATTTTAAAAGATAAACCATAGTCTGCTAAGTTCATTAATATGCATAAAACATATTGTCAAGAATAGATTGCATTTGATTCCAATTTTGCAATTATAGACAAATGAGAAAGAGAACCATATGAATTGAAAATGTAATCTTTATTGATAATCATGAGAGTATAAGTGTCCCTCACAAGCCAAGGGACTAGCTATCCTAATGCTAGTAAAGAAGAAATCATACACATATGGATACAAAATTAAAATTGCATATAATATGAAAAGGGACTCATCATTGCCTGGTGGAATGAAAATTCTCGTTGACTTGGCCTTGCATCATCTCTGCTGCTATGTTGTTCTACTTTTGTTTGACACCCTCCTCATTGCTCCTAGGTTTCTTGCAATGGATTAAAACGGTGTTGTTAGAGCAATGAAAGATCCCTGATCAAAATTATATGCAAAACATCCATAAATGTGTGATCAAATGTCTACAAGAACTAAAATAGCAGCATACCATAAGTGTCCCTGAAAACAAGAAAAGAGTGATCAAACACACCTATGATATGCTTTGTTTATCTAACTATTTGTTTCTTGTGCAAATTTAGGACAAGTCTTGTTATTGTTCTGATTTATCTAATCACAGCATGTGAGGTAAATGTGGCTCCCATGAGAGTAGAGCTTGGCATGCTGCCCTCTAATGTTTTAAGAGGGATAGGAAATTGAGAAAATTGATCAAAGATAGACATGCTATTAATGCATTAAATCAATATGGAATCACACCAGTTGATCAACTTTCATTATCAGATTCAAAAGATGCAACATATAATTTGATTTGTCAAGAGTTTATACTTTATCTTTTCATAATGAATCAGTTATATGGCTGCCATCATGTCAAAAGGAAGGTACATTTTGCTAGATATGTCCTTCAATCTTCTTAAGTGGATCCAAGATCCATTTTATTAAAATAAGTAAGTGATTCCAGAGATGCATCAAGTCCAATTATAGATGCATCAAGTTCAATTATGCATCTCTTAAATAATGAAGGAGAAACCAAGGCATGCCTGAAGCCATCATGAAGCATATAGGGCAGCAAGAAGGAATAATCCAAGGTACTGTCAGGTCCCTCTCACCTCAACCCTATTGGATAGCCACACATCACATAGGATGGTGAGCTTTTAGGTCACCAACATAGGTGACATGTGTCTTCCCACTAGGATTAAAGTGAGGAGATAGTGTTTATTTGTTGTACATGATCAAAAGGGTTGAATTGTTGTGGAAACCAGGTTACAAACATGTGGGGCAGAAAGAAATTGTTGTGGAACCATAAGGATTGGGGCAGTCAAAGAAGGGAGAATACATGCTACATCTCATAGTAGGACAGCCACAAGGAAAGTATGTTATGGGGCAGCAAGGGAGACCTTTCTTGGACAAAGGAAAACTATCAAGCATTGTCCAAGCACAATCAGTAAGCCATAAGAAAACAAGGAGCATGTGGGCATGTCATCACACTCAAATGAAGCAGCCATTTACATCAAAATACAGGCATGGTGGAGGTAGCAACAATCATGTTCCTATGTAGGAATGATGTGAAAATGTTAAGAGCATGAAACAGTGTCATGAATAAATTACAATGGAAAAGGGAGCAGCAACATGCTCATTTCAGTCATGAAATTGGAAGAAGACATTGCTATAGCTACGAAACCATGAGGCAATCCAAAAAATTGAGGAACAGTCTTGAGGGAAACCAATATCAAGATCACGATTATAAAAGATTGGAAAACAAAGGTAAATATCTTTGATAATGCTAATTGCAATGATAGTCAAGGGTTGTCAAAAATAGTGTTTATATTCTATTCTATGTAAAGACTGTGGTATAAAGCACAAGGTGAGCAAGAAGGTGCATGGTTAAGGCCACAATGTAGTTGTTGTATCAAAATGCAATGCATAAGAAAGAAAGGCACATTGGTGCAAATGAATAATTAAGATGCATTATATATTATCATTGTATAAAAAAGTGAACTATACATTGAGAAATGGAGGAATAGGAATTATTGATAAGAACAACACCTTCATAATAATGCCTGGTAACCCAAGTTTGAGCTTTTCATAGGTTGTTTGGGATGTAGAAAGGGACATCAAATAGTGCATTCATCACTATCCTCAATAGGAACAGTTGCATTAGGAGGGAAGCAAAGATATGATAGCTCTTATGTCATAAATGTCCTTCAAGGATGGTCATGGCATGTAATGCATATAGTGATGCATGGCTACAATTAGCAGAACAGTGGAAACAATAAGAGCAAATATCAAGACAGAGGCATCATTGTCTACTATGGAGAAACAAAGGCCTTCACAAGAGGCACAAAGGTAATGTTTGAAAGATAGTATACATGGTCAGACTGCCATAACAATACACAATTGAAGCTCTTAAGGTATGGAGTACACCAAATGGGAAAACCAAGTGACAAATAGGATTGATAACAATATAACAAGACAATTACCTTGAGAAAGCAGCCACTTCATGAATTCCAAGAACAGTGTTTCAAAGATGAAGATGGGAATTACCCTCTCAACAAGCATTACAATCACTTTGCTAGATATGTGTAGTGTTAATAAAAGATAGTGCTATGCATCACAAGTAGCCACCAAGCTATAAGAGGGGAAGAAGAAAAAATTCAAGTGAATACATGAAGATGAAGCATGGAAAATTCCAAAAGGAGTTTCTTCCAAATAGGCCAAGCAAAATTTTTCACAATGTCAAAGGTAGTAAATGGAGACTACAACAACCATCACTGTCAAGTGATTTTTTGGAGACCAAGATGAATAAAGGTCATAATTCATGCATTGAAGGAAAAAAATGACAAAAACAAAGTGGCGGACCTTGTAAGAACAGTGATCTTTAAGGGAGTGTTAAAAGGTGATCAATTGGTATGTTCAAAGAAATGTTTCTAAGATCTCAAAAAAGGTGATGAGCTTAGAAGAATATAGTGAAAGTGTTGATGGACATAAAAGGTATCATGTGATCAATCCTATAAAGGAGTTAGCAAACATTGAGGCTAAGCAAAGATAGAAGGACAATGCAGGAATTGTAAGAAGCTTGCACAAACCACATGGCAACCAACAATATGCAGTTTTTTGGCTATTTTTGTTTTAGGTGGTTTCATCAAATTATGAGGGTAGTCATTTCATGCAATGCTACAATGTTATAGGGTATGCACAAGGAAGATAGTGATGTTTCAATGTATAGCAGTGAACATGGCATAACAGTGAGGGAGCATTGTTATGTCAATCTACACCAATGCAGGCCAGTCATTATCTTCAGGAAAAGATCAACTACAACTAGCAAGCCATGAATATATTGAGGGAAACAAGTAAACCAAAGAAGTCCTTAGGTAAGTGCAATGAAATTACAACTCTGGAAAAACACAAATCATTTCTTTTTATGGGGTTTTGTTTTAAAACACATTAAAACCAAATTTTCTTTACAAATCCAAAACTCATTTTGTGTTTCCAATTTAAAATGCAAATACAGAGTACAAGGAATGGTTTTTCTTCCATAACAAAGACCCCACCTGGGTCTGTTTCAAAATAATAAATTCAAGGACATTGAAGGAGAATAGTGTAGGTTTTTTTTTTCAGAAAGAACACACAAATCAAAACCCATTTCATTCCTTTTGGAGGTCGTGGTTGGAAAAAAATTGTTTTCTTCTGGAAGTAAGAAACCCACTTAGGGTTAAGTAAAAAGTTGTAGATACAGAAGCTATTTAAAAGCTATCATGAACATTGTGAAGAAAGTCAACAAATGTTTGCCAAAAGAAGTTCTTTTTACAAAGGCAGAAACCTGGTTGGGTTTGTTTTCAAAAAATTGTTTAACAAAAAATTCCTTTTAAGAAGATAGGTTTTCTTCCATGGTCATGGCCCAAATTTGGGTTTTTATTCTCCAAAACAGAAAACCCATCTAGGTTTCAAAAAATCTGCAGATACAAGAAGGAATTGAAAGAGAGTCTAAGTGGAGAGCTTTCTACAAAAATACCAAGAAAAAACTAGTTCATATGTTCATGGTCGCGGCCAAAAATTACAAGCTTTCTACAAAATGAAGAAACCCATTTGGGGTTTACAAAAAATTGCAAATACAGTGTCATTTTGAAAGGCTATCATGAGTTTTTTTAAAAGTAAATCAAAATTCATTGAAAAAACCCTACTCTATTCTCTTGGTCACGACCTGAAGGAGCAAATTTTCTCACAGAGACAAGAAAAAATGTTGGGGTTTTCTTCATTTAAATACAAATACAAAAGAAAATAAGCATTTTTATGCTTCATTCTTAGTTGGAGGCTCAAAACGAGCTATTTTTTTGCTAAAAAAAAAAATGGAGTGGGTCGACAAAAGCTTACCTGAACCTTCTTTCATTTTTCCTTCATTTTTACAAGTTTTTGCCACATGAAAAGGCCCTTTATTCAAGCTTCATAGCTTCAACAATGGCAGTTGTGAGAAGTATGAATAGACAAAAGAGAAATGAAACATCAAAATGGTGAGAAATATGCTACAGGTCATGGCTATTGAGCTCAAAATGGCCTTCAAAAAAGTGATATAACACAGATTCTTGTCAAAAGAATGCAATTACCTATTATTCTCTATATTTTTCATCAGAAAATTGCCAAGAGACCATCATAAAATCATGTTTTGTGTGCAAGCATGAAACCCTATGGTGGCAGCATGGCTTCTTCCAAAAGCTCGATACAAAATGAATGTTTTTTTACATTTTCCCCATCCTTTTGTGTTTAGGGTTTGAACCCTTGGGAAAGCTGGTGGGATTTTTTCCCATTCATTTTAAAAAATGAGACACATTAAAATGTGTTATGGTGGTCGATGGTAGGTTTTAAGACTTGGGCATTTTTTTGCTTTATGCTTTTGAAAACCTTATGCCTTTTTTCAAAATATGCTAAGTCTTAATCACATGCCTTTAACATGTAATGCCTTAATGCCTTCAAAACTGTGATAGTATGCCTTCCAAGATGTGTGGAGTCCCTGATGCCCATATAGGCCGAATCATTGGACCTTTTTTTTTCCTTTGAAAATCATGAGGAATGTTGACCAAGTGTGTGGACTTGTAGTGCAGGAGTGGAGGTGAGTGTAATTTTATCAAATGCCTTGGATTTTTGTTTTTTCTTAATGCTTTTGGAAGCATTTAGATATAGCATTATATTTTGCATTTTATTTCAAAGTGTAAAAATATCATTTAAGTGATTTGCAAATCACTTTTATTTTATGTCATTTTTTATGCAAATGTAATGTAATTCAAAGAGGTGGTGGGGCCCTCTTACATTTTGCTTTAAAATGTAAAATAGCTTGATTAAGTGGTGTATTATGAATCACTTAACCAAGTTATTATTTTGAATGCATCTTTGAGTCTTGTGTTTTCAAAAGACACATATAGCATGGGTCAAGGTTGTGGGAGACAAAATTATGACTTGCAGACATGAGGAAAGCATGTGAGTTGTGCCTTGACTATTTTGGAGAGAAATGTGCTATTTTGGAGGTTGTTTTGTAACACTTTTGGCATGACTATGGTCTTGGATTGACCTTGGACCGTTTGGAGGACTTTTTGGAGTGATTTTAGAAGGTTCTTTTTTGGCCTCATTGTTGCATCCAACCATAACCTTCTAGATGGACATGTGTGAGGGGATTTGATGGGTTTTGCTTAAGTAACTTCATTTTTTGCATTTTGGAGTTAGTTCTTTCTTTCTAGCAAAGTGATAGCTTTGGTTTTTGGAGTAATTTTTTAGCATGGATTAGTATTGTAACTCAGAAGGACTTGTTATACAGTGAGTACTTTGAATCAATAAAATAGAGCATTTTACTTTCTCATTTCATGTTTCATAGCATGTTGTTAGTGATTGATCAGTTTGTTTTGTGAAATTTATCTTTCCTTGCAAACTTGTCTCATGTTTAGGCATTTATTTAGCAGAAAATGCATTGTTACAGGTTATCATTTATGTTAATTAACAGTTTTGTTAGTTGTGATATTTTTGTTTTCCTTCTAAGAGTCCTATTTAGAAACCTCCTTATAAATTACTTATGTGAACTGCATGTGAAAATGAGTTGTGTAAACAAAGTTTTATGATATTGTTTTGAATGTGATAGGTTGTTATCAGGTCTTAGTTGGTTTTTGGTGTATCACCTTAGGTAGTTTCAGTTAATGTTCATGTTTTATGCATATCTTTCCCTTTTCTTTAGAAATCAGTAGTTAGGTGGCATCAAAAGGGGAGCCAACCCATAGTCTAGAGGTCTTCTTTCGAATAGGACACCCACAACCTGAAAGCAGTCGCATGTTACATCCAAACCTACTAAGTTCTTTCATAGCTTGGCATTAGGGGTGCATATTTGGATCACTAACAGTAACCTTGTGTAAATGCAAGATTGAGACACCATTTTTCTAACACTTTCCCACTTGTTGAATGCCTTGCAAGAGAAAAGGGAGTATCAACACTATAAATTAATCACTAGGGATTGTGAGGCCCATAGACTTTGAACACCATCTTAACTTCTTTATGCTCACAGGCTTAGTTAAAGAATTCGCAATAGTCATCAAATTCTCTAGCTTAACCAACTTCACCCTGCCATCCTCTACCATGCCTCTAACAAAATGATATTGTACATCAATGTGCTTGGTTATGGCATGAAATATTGAGTTCTTAGCTAGGAAAATTACACTCTTACTATCACAATAAATTTTCACCATACCTCATTTAATTCCTAAATCTATTTTAGAAATCTAAAATAGGTTGAATAACCCATGGAACTTTTTAAGAGAAAATAAAAGTTACATAAACTGGAAAAACATAAGAATGCAAACCAAGACTCTGAGAGATTATGCAATGTTAATGTGACAATATTGCATTAAGAGCTTCCAAGCTGAAAAGATACACTGCAAAAATGCATGAAAGATATATGCATGAAGATATGCAAATACAATCTAGGTAGTGAGTTTATATAGAACTTAAGAGAGGAGGTAGGTGGAAAATCCAACCAGTAGGAATCAACCACAAAAACTGTGGATGGACCACCAAAAGTGGAGGATGCCACCAAAAGTGGAAAGTGGTTCCACCCTTTAAGGAAGGGGACACCACACACTTTTCTCCTAGTAATAAACTCACTTTATTATCTTAAGTAAGCTTAATTAAGTGTAGGAAAAAATTAGGACTAAGGGAAAAACAATTAACTTACTAGAAAAATAAAAACCTACACCAACACCCCCCTCAAACACAGCTTAGGAGGATGTAAAATATGATGGGTCCTAATAAATGAGGCCATGTTAGATACCCATGTACATATCAAGTTCCCCCCAAAATAAGAAGAACCCCCCCACAAATAGAGAGAGAACACCCCCCAGAATAGAGAGAGAAGAAAAGGACTAAGTAGTCCCCCCAAGGAGGTATCCAATGATAGATGCTCAAAACTAGATGGAGATGAAGTTCCATGATCATCAAACAACGTTCCTCCCCTTAGGAAGAAACATAACCAGAGGTGTACACACATTATCTCCCAATTCCTGAAAGGAATATGTAGGAAGAAAGCACAATGTGAATGAAGTCACTGAAGTTGGCTCATGTATCCCCATGTTGATGCTAAAAGTAGTCACAATCAAATCATGCATTCTAGGCCACATTATTGAAGATGACGAATTGAAATCTCCTAGAGACTTATGTAGAGCACAAGACAAAGACAATGATGGTTTGAAAATAGTTGTGAAATGAATGTCATCAAAGAGTAGAGATAACCCATCAAATGTGTCCTCCAAATCTAAAATATGTGTCTCCATAAACAAGTGTAAAACTCCTATCAAGAGATCATCCCACAAAACTGAATCAGGAAGACTATGGATGTCTTGTTGCAAGAAGTCATAATTGGAATCTTTTGAAGAAGCAACTATAAACTATGAAGTGACAATAGATTCAAGGACCAAAGAATGGTCCTCAAAGAGAAGATGTATGTCCTCAATAGTGTCATATGTTGAGAAAATGTGTCTCAACCTTGCAATTACATAAGATATTGTTGATACATAAGGTATTGTTCAGCCAACGACAATGGGGGGGCTTGGGGGGATCCCCCCATGAGGGGTTCGAGGGGATCATCCCCCTGATTGGGGTCCAAGGGTAGCACGCCCTAGTGGGGGCTCAGGGGCAGCACCCCCAAAAGGAAAAAAATATTTATATTTTATTATTGTAAATCTAGACCGTTCATCATTATGTCTCATATCTGACGATTGATATTTTATTAGCTTGACTTTCCCTAGAAAGAAACCCTATTTTATGAGGCCATTGTATTATAGCTATGTATTGTGATGTATTCTGAGAGTCTGATAGTAGTTGTGTTTTCTCTAGTTCTCTGAGTGGTTATACTCCTGTGAGAAGATTTCTCTACAAGTATATTGTAATCTTTGTGCTTTTTGAATAATATATTGGGCGACTTTTGGAGTGTGGTATTTTTCTCTTGAAATGGTTTTCCCCACATAAATCATTATGTTGTGGTATGCTTGATATTTCTGTTTATTTGTGTTTAATTTTATATAACCGTTAAAGATCTATAAAATTTTGCATTATTCTCCTCTCAAGATTAGTGTAGGAAGTTGTTCCGCTACCTTAGATTCCCTACATCATCTAGATCCAAAATGTAGGAATCTACAAACAAGAAAGAAATGTCTAGTAGAAATTGGTGCCAATGAACTAAATCTAGAAGACATAACTAATCCTACTACAATGAATCACTAGATCCTCTTGAAGAAGCATCTCTGGAATTTGAAGCTACAACAAGTGATGTCGATGTAATCTCAACATGAGGATGAGAAAAAAGAGAAGTCTTTATGCCATATGAATGTTTAAGATGTGAAAAATACTTAAGCTCCTCTAACGTAGCATCATCAAAGGCCATATTATCTACATCATCAAGTGGAATGAAGCAATCTATAGTATGATCATTTGGGAATGGAGAAACATGAGGGTATCCAAACATCTCCCAAATTTTGGTCCAAGTTGTGCGAGTACATTAAGTGTCTTCTATAACCAACATAGTGTAAGTATCAACATAAGAACCAATGACTCCTAATACATGATCAACTCTATTACCCCATATTGATTTCCTTCTAGGTGTGTTTGATTCAAGCATGAGCCCATAAAGATAAGGAAAAAAATTAGCTATTTGAGATGGGTTAGAATGCATTTTTTCTAAGACTTATAATTAGCCTTATATAGAAGGATGAGTAGAAAAACCCATGATGCAATCCTCAAATGATTATAAAAGAGCACCTAAAAAAACATCAATACACTCCCACCCTTTTCACTAGTATCAAAAATCAACCCCCCAAATATTATAAGGTTGGAACTTTATAATTCAGTACGTTTACAAAGCCTTTTCCAAGATACAATGCTCAATAAGCTCGAAATAGTCAAAATTATAAATTTTGATACAAAATGAACCTAAGATGAAATCTAGAAAAATTAGCCTAATGGTTGTGTAGTGCTCTCCAAGACCTTTCCAACGCCTACGTGTTTCCAAAAATTGGAGCACTGGGGCGAATGTTATGGCATGTTGAAGAAATTAGCATGAGACAACTTCAACCTGAAATATCTAGTACAAAATGAAAAAAATTCTTTTCAATACCTATGTGGATGGAAAGTGTTCATCTCTAGCTTTACGATGATCTCATTTACGAAAAATAGACACCATGGCAAAAAGTTATGATTTTTTTTAAATGGCTAAATTTAGCCTGTAGAAAATGATTTTTTCTAGCAAAATAAGTTTTACTTTTGATTTAATTTCTAAAAAATATACTCATTGTTCATAGACAATAACATAAATCCAAAAATATTTTGATGCAAAGAGCAAAGCCCAGAAATGGTTTTTCGATATAGCAAATAGAAGATGAAAAAATAATTTTTTTAACCTTCAACTTGTAAAAAAAAGGCGTGTGACACTTTTTGGACAATGATTTTTTAGATTTGCTCAATATATGCAAAATCTAATAGATGCCTAGATGGTTTTTTTACCTTGGGAACAAAACCTGGAAATTATTTTTCTTACCAATGAGTGGAAGCTAGATTTTTGAAACAAAAATGAAAATGGCTCCAGTAAAAATCTATTTTCCAAATTTGAGCTTCAAACCCCCATTTTCAACTATGTCAAATGATCTCCAATTTGGATGAGACAAAAGCCAATATTGACTTTTTTTTAGCCTTTTGGACACATTGGAATAGTAAAAATGTTACCAATATAATTAGAAATGTTGCAATCACCCATATCTCACAAACCATATATGCAATATAAAGAAGTTATTAGATCCTTACAAATCTTTTCTGATTCTCCAGATTGTTTAAAATACAAAAGAAGAGCATACGAGAATTTACAAGATCTTTACAAGAAACTCAATCTCTCAATTAGAAATCTATGAACTTAGATTTCTCAAAACAAAAGCTCTGATACCATGTTAGAAATTTGAAATAGATTGAATAATCCAATGAACTTTTAAAGAGAAAATCAAAGTTACATAAATTGGAAAAGCATAAGAATGCAAACCAAGACTCTGAGAGATTATGCAATGTTGATGTGACAATATTGCATTAAGAGCTTCCAAACTAAAAAGATACACTGCAAAGATGCATGAAAGATTTATGCATGAAGATATGCAAATATGAGCTAGGTAGTGATTTTATATAGAACTTAGGAGAGGAGGTAGATGGCAAATCCAACCAATAGGAATCAACCACAAAAAATGGGGATAGACCACCAAAAGTGGAAAATGGTTTGACCCTTTAAGGAAGGGGACACCACACACTCATCTCCTAGTAATAAACTCACTTTATTATCCTAAGAAAGCTTAATTAATTGTAGGAAAAAACTAAGACTAAGGGAAAATAAATTAACCCACTAGGAAAATAAAAACCTAAACCAACAATCTAAACATAGTCTCTTAAGCCAAATGGCTTCTTTACAAGCATGAGTAGCTACCATATACTCAGCTTCAGTAGTGGACAAAGAAACCACAACTTGTCACTTACTCATCCAACTGATTGCTCCACCAAATACAGTAAACACATAATCACTTGTGGATCTTTTTCTATCAACATCATCTACCCAGTCTAAATCCACAAAACCATGAATATCAATGGAATACCCATCTCCCACCATATTAATGTGATAACACAAGGAATACTCAGAGATACCCCACAAATATCTAAAGACTCTTTTAACTACATCCCAATGACTTCTACCAGGATTAGACATATATTTGGAAAGAACTATTGGGGTACTACTTGGGCAATGTATGGTCTAGTGTAGACCATAAAATACATCAAACTTACAACTACACTCCGGTAAGGAAATTCGATCATGTCTTCCATCTGCAATGGGGATGTTGAACAATATGAACTTGTAGATAACTTTGTCTCAATTGTAAAAGGAACACACAATGGTCTACAATCCTATATGTTAAACATTTTTAAAACTAAATTGACATACTTAATCTGGTCAAGCCATAGCTTTCTATTCACACTCTCTTATTATTTCCATCCCAAGAATGTGTTTAGCTGCACGAAGATCTTTAATTTCAAATTTAACTCCAAGCTAAGACTTTAATTTTGAAATCATTCATTTCTCTTTACTAATAAATAACATATCATCAACATATAATGCAATAAATGAGAAATGATCACCATCATATTTACAATAAACACAGTGATATGGTTTAGAATGTTAAAAACCCAAACTCAACACATATGTATCAAATTTTTGGTACCACATCCTAGGACTCTATTTGAGGCCATACAAAGATTTCTTCAATTTTTAAAACAAATTACTTTCACCTTTCACCATGTAGTGCTCTAGTTGTGTCATTTAAATATCCTCCTCCAAATTATGATGAAGGAAAGTCATTTTCACATCCTTTTTCTCCACCTCTAGATCATAAGAAGCAACAATAGAAAGCAAGAATCCAATGGATGTCATTTTTTACAATAGGAGAAAATATCTCTCTTTAATCAACACCCTCAACCTAAGATTAACCCTTCACAATCAATCATGCTTTTTACTTCTCAATACCTCTATCTAGAACCATCTTTTTCTTAAACACCCATTTACAACCAACAGGTTTTCGTCCTTTAGGAAATGGTACAAGATCTCATGTATCATTCCTTTTTAAAGCTTTCATTTCTTCATCCATAGCAATCTTCTAGTATTTTTCATCATTCATACCTAATGCCTCTTCTACATATTTGGGTTCATCAATGTTAGTATTCAAAACAAAAATATGTCTCCAATCATCAAGTGAATACCTTTCAAGTGGTTGTCTATGCCTTGTAGACTTTCGAACAAGATAATTGGAGGTTCTTCCTCCTCTTCTAAAGATTTAGAGCTAGATGTATTCTCCTCAACTTCTTGTCTATCCAACAGCCTTGATTCAAAAATTTTAGGTGTAGAAATTCAATCACATCTTCCTATTTGTTTTGTTTTGGCTTTAATGTAACATGAGAAGACTTAGTTTCTCTAAAAATAACACTTCTACTATATATTACCTTATGTGCTATAGGATTCCAAAGCTTGTACCCCTTCACACCATAGCTATATCCAATGAAGATACATTTCAAAGTCGTGTTCTCCAACTTTGTTCACTTTTCCTTTGGTAAATGTCCATATGTCTTGCAACTAGAAACTTTAAGATGTTTCAGTGAAGTCTTATGACTTGACTATGCCTCTATAGGTGTCTTATCAACAAGAGCTGATGTAGGAGACCTATTAATTAGGTAACAAGTAGTGGCAATAGTTTCAGCCCAAAATCTTTGTTCTAGATCAGCACCACTCAGCATAATCCTAGCCTTCTCCATCAGTGTCCTATTCATTCTTTCTGCAGCACCATTTTGTTGTGGAGAATATAGAGTTGTCTTTTGTCTCAAAATGTTGTACTATTTACAAAATTTATCAAAATCATTAGAGAAAAATTCACCATCATTATCAGTCCTCAAACATTTAATTTTATTTCCAGTTTGCAACTCAACCATTGCTTTAAATTTTTTAAATTGACTAAAAACTTTAGATTTTCTCTCTAGAAAATATACCCATGCCCTACTATAATCATCAATAAATGAGACATAATATGTGGATTTTCCAATCGAAGGAACATCTATAGGACCAAACACATCATATGAATAAGATCTAATACACCACGAGATTTATGAGAACTCGAGTAGAATTGGACATGGTTTTGTTTTCTATAAATGCATTGCTCACAAAAATTAAAATCAAGATTACAATCAAACAACCCTTCAATAAGGTTTTTATTTTTCAAGGTCCTTAGATCCTTTTCTCCAATGTGGCCATAACATAGTCTTCTTTATAGGTAACTTTGATTTAGAAGAGAAAACACCCTTGGGTACCCAAAATCCATGACCATCCGTTGAAGATGAAACTCTCACTCTTCCAGCGAAGTAGCCATGGTCTTGTTTTTAACAAAGGTACTATTGCACTATAATGCAGAAGCATCTATGGTTGACCAACAATCTTGCATCAACCAAAAATAATATTTTAGTTTATTTTCCTAAGGTTTGGTAGGTGATTATTTAATAGGGTAATTTGCAAGGTGAGACTAAAATAAATATTAAATAATTTCCTTTAATTATTTTGTAGCAAATTTTGGGAGTAGAGGTTTCCATTAAAGGTTGTAGGTTGCAGGTGCTAGAATTTGGTAAAAGAAGTTGGATTGAAGGAGTACACTTTTGTATTTGATATTTATTGTTTTGTATTAGATTTACATCAGTTTTTAATAGTTTTCATCAACCAATATAGCTACAAACAATGTAATTTCAAAATTATCTTGTTATTAAGTGATTTGAGGAAAGTTTGAATGATAAATTAAAGACACTATTTGTAGATTTTTGTCTTATTTACAATATTTTATGAGTTGCATTGTATGTTGTTGTGGGTTTGTGAATGAAGTTTGATTTTCTACTTCATTAGTGGTATCAAAGCTAGTGTTCCTAAGTGTGTAGACAGAAGCATTGATTGGAGGTAGTTTGCACCAGGACCTGTGGTGGTGTGTGTGTGATTTACATGTAAACAAATCATCGAATGTGAGATAGTTTACATGTGAAGAACTTAAGGATTTGAATATTTATTTTGAGGCTTTATGAGGTCTTGAAAATGTCAAAGAAGAAGGGAAAGAAGTTTTTTATATTTGTGTATGCAGGTGAATAGGAAGGAGAAAATATTACAGAAGTATGCTTTGAGGATAATGTGAAGGAAGATGGTGAGATTGTAGTAGAGGATGAGAAGCCAAAAGAAAGTACAAAAATCCAAGAGGAAAATGATGTTGCAGTGGTATGCTTCAAGAGTGAGAGCATGGAAGAAAATGAGAAGAGTGAATAAGATAAGTTTGTTGCAACATTGGTTGAAGATGGAGGAGTTCCAGAAGTGAGCATTGAGGAGATTGTTGTGAGTAAAGTTGCAGAAGTTGAAGATGTTGCAATTAAAAAAAAGTATGCAGTGATGTATGAGGAACCTAATGAAGACCAAGAGTTTCTTGAGGAAGAGATCACGGAGATACAGAAGTTGTTTAGTGTAACAACAAAGACAGTAGCATTCAACAATGAGGAAGAAGATGTTGTGACAAAAGAATTCATCGAGGTAAATTTGATTTTTATGAGTTTTGTAATGTTGAATTTGTAAAGGATTTTCATTATGACATGAGAAATGAGTTAGAAAGTATTGTGAAGATGCAGAGTGGTATACAAATGTATACTTGCAGGTAGAGGCTATAGAGGAAGCTACAGGAGGAACTTGGTGGAAGTGGTCAGTTTGTGGTGGGTTGAATCCCGCAAGAGAAGAGAGGAGAATGTATGGTATTAGGAGGAGGGGAGCGGTTCATGGTGGATATGATTCCATGAGAGGAGGGAAGAATGAAGTGCATATATTTGCTGGAGGAGCATGAATCTTTTTTTCACAAGATGCTAAAAAAAGAGGAAAAAGAAAAGATTTTTGTTGCACATGTTTCAATGATGGAGTTTGTTGAGGATTTCTCACAATCCAAAAGGGTGGTACTACCACTCAACTCCATTTTTGAATCCATATTCACAAATTTTTTCCTACCTCGGGTGTCTAATGCAAGAGCATCCATGGTTGACCATCAATCTTGCATCAACCAAACATAATATTTTAACTTATTTTCCTAAGGTTTGGTAGGTTATTTATTTAATAGGGTAATTTTCAAGGTGAGACTAAAATAAATATTAAATAATTTTATTTTATTATTTTGTTGCAAATTTTGGGAGTGGAGATAATTTAGGAGGGAATTTTGGAAAATTGTCAATTTCAATAATTAGCAAAACATGGACTTGGGCGTTGGAAGGAGTTATAAGTTTGAATGATTCATTTAGAAACTTCCTTAGTTGATGCATACAAAGGTGGGTGTCCAAGGTGAGTTGGCAAGAGTTATATTGGAAATTGGCCTAAAATCTAGGAATGGACTCCAATTTTGGTAATTTTGGTGGGAGTGGGTTTGAGAAAGTATTTTCTATATTATTAAATTTTTTTGGGATGTATTTTTGGAGGTTTCTTCCCAAATTGGTCATGATTTTTTTTGGTGAAGCTTTGGAAGCTTGCTTTTGAAGATTACAGGTAATTTTGACTATGTTTTGGTAGCCATTCTTGGCTAGAAATTGGAAGGTTATTGTTGCAGGTGTAGCATCTTCTTGGAGAGGATGTGGGGAGTGTTTTTTTGCAGGTTTGAATGCATTATGATAGGAAAATGGATCATGGAATCCATTATTTAAGATGGGTATACAGCTTGCAAATTGGAGTTTGGAGGGTGAAGGTTGTAGATTGAGAGTGATTTGAACGAGTTGAATCAAAATTTTGTATTTGTTGTTATTTGTTGTTAATATCATATTTGAATCTTATTTTTAATGTGTATTTATTAGTCCAATAGGTTGAAATCTTTGTATTTCCATTTTGAAGAAGATAATCTAATGTTTGCAAGAGAACTTTGAATAAAAATTTGGAAATTTTTTTGTAAAATTTTTGCATTGTTTTGCTTTTCTAAGTTATTGCAGATTTAAGTCAAATAATTTAATAGATTTGCATTTTTGGTTTGATAAGGGAGAGTCTCCCTACTTCATCACACCCAACAGTCCATGCATCAAGTTTATTCAATGTTCCATACACTAGTATAAAAACATAAATAAATGACTAAAAAAACTACTAAAAATTGCATATAAATAACTAAACTTGGTCACATGACCAATAGTAGTTTATTGTTGGTCATTTATAACATGACCAAATTTATGACTAACCGGATTTAGTCATTTATTTGATCTTTTTGATTTATCAATTTGGTAGTATATTTAGTCATTAATTTAGTCATTGATTTAGTCATATATTTAGTCATATTTATTCATTAAGCTTGGTCATGTGACCATTGGTAGTTTATTACCAGTCATTTATAACATGACCAAATTTATGACTAAACCATTCTTAGTCATTTATTGGTTGTTTTGATTGATCAATTTGGTAGTATATTTTTAGTCATTGATTTAGTAGTATATTTAGTGCATTTTTAATTGTCGTCATTTGGTAGTTTATTTTATTAATCAAAAAAATTACTTATCAACTATCTAAAAAAATTACACAATAAAAAAGCAATGAGAAGGTTAAAATAGCTTATTTTATTAATCAAAAAGATGTTACATACAGTTGTGTAAGCTTAAAAATGGAGTTACAATTTTTTGTCCCAACATGAAAGAACTTGAAAAGATTACAAACATTGCTGAGAGAGAAAAAACTAGCTGAAATCTATTCCAAAACCTTGCCTTTATGTTGTTCAATAGCTTACAAAAGAATAGGAACATGACTATTCTTTTATATCATAACCTACAGTCCCTTACCCTTGTAATGCTTGTTGATCCTCTAACTGTCATTTGTGCAGGTTGTTCTTTTATATCATAACCTACAGTCCCTTCCCTTGTAATGCATAAGTACATGATACATCTTTTCAAAGGAACTTTCATTCTATGATTGTGATAAAGATCCAATCATTTGTAGGCTGCCCTCATTCTGATTACTATCATCTTATGACCATGTTAATTGTTACTTCATTGTTTCTCTTACCATTGAACTATCCCTTAAAAAAATTGATAATTTACCTCTTCATCTTCATATCTTGTTGGTTTCTTTATCACCAATCATGAATCCTACCAACTGAAGTAAATTTGAGTCATTGTCCACAACTTTCCTACCTATCAACAACTCCAAAAGAACAATACCATAGCTATAAACATCAGATTTATCATTAAGCTTTAAGGTTCTTGCATATTCAGGGTCAATATAACCAATAGTACCCATAACATAGGTGGAGGTGTGAGTTTTGGCCGAGGAAATGCACTTGGCAATGCCAAATTCTGACAAATGTGCTTCGAAGTTGTCATCTAAAAGAATGTTAGATATCTTTACATCCTTGTGAAAAATGCATTGGTTATAGTCATGATAAAGATATGCTAATCCTTTTGTAGCACCATAGGCTATTTTAGATGAGTATCCCCATCTAATTTAATCTTCTTTGATGTTCCTACACAAAAATTTAAAATGTTTGTTAGGTTCTCCCCAATGTATTTTGATCAGAGGGTAGAAATATTGATTGGACTCATATTTCATAAATCTATCATGTTTTTGTATAAAATAATTTTCTCACCATGTAGGATGTCCCAAAAACTTCCATTTACCATGTAGTCATAAAATAGAAACAACAAAAATATAGAACTACATAGTACTGAAAAAAAAATTAAAAAAGAACCTGGAAGAAAGGATGTTGAAGACATTCAGCTGCAGTTGGCACCTACATTTTTTGTACCTGGCCTCGGCTCTGTCCACCTAGTCCAAAACAAAAAGCATGTGAACCAAGTTAGAATCCCCACAAAATTCATAAAGGACAAAAAACTTCATATGTTGACAACAACAAAAGTAAATACTAAACAAGAACACTTCCCAAACTACATTCACAAGCATAAAATTTAGAAATATACTATTACTAGATTAGAAAGAGAGTACTTTGATAGAAAGAAAATAAGAGACAAAAAGTGAAGAATAGTTAGTTTAAAAAAAAAATGGGATCTCTAACATCAGATATTATATTTAAAAATTGGATTGTGAGGTTTATGATCCAAAGATCCCATGATAATAAAGGTCATTGTGACATATTTTGTACCCATTTAGATATGTTTCCTCACATAATAAGGTGCAATATATTTCATTCACAAACATCTATTTTCATTGAGGAAGAAAACATCAGGAAAAGCTATTCATGATGGCTTAGGACAAGAAACATGTAGAATTTTTGAAATCCCACATGTTTGTTAATTTCAGCAAGCTACTCATTTATATCACTAAAATATATTCTCTTAATAATAGAATCCAATTAAAATCTTGTTATATAGAGTACACAAACAACTTGTGTTTATATTCATTTTCCCAAACTATCAAATCAGCTTACAGAAAGACTGTGTGCTGCTCGAATTCAATTTATTGCAAATGTGGCTGCTAAAAATGTAGATTGCAAGAGGCGGGTTCAATAACTAAGTTAATGAATACATTCATGATTTGATCATTACCAATTCATTTACATTCTACTAGATGCATACCATTCAAAAAGAAAATTGAAGGATTAAGAATATGTATAAGAAATTAAAAAGTTGAGAATGACAGAATAAAAACTAAGTATTAATTATAGAACTTATGTTGTCAAATTAAAAACATGTACATAAGATTATTTAGAGCCTTCTGTATACTGAGGTTATCAAAGTACTTGTGTCATTTTTTTATAGGTTGGTGAGTTGTTCTATGCTTAACTAAAGATCATTAAAATCCCCCTCGATAAAACAAAAATACCACTTCCCTCAAGGTAACATTTTCCCTATAAAATATGGAAAGGAAACAGTTTTTAGGGCATCTAAAAACTAATAACTAAAAGAGATGACTTGGATTGTGAATCATATATGCCATTATGCACACTAGTGGATCAAACTTGTTCTTTTTAGAATTCTTTGGCTTTAGATGTGTTGCAAGAAACTAAGTTTGAAAGTCTCATATAAAACCCTCTAAGTGAATGGAAAAAGACAGACTACACTTCATGTACAAAGATGCCTATCATACAGAAGTTTCATGTATCTAGCTTGTAAAAGACTCTTAAACCCACAGATATACTTTATTTCTCATTCCAAAGGTAACTTGATATAGAAGAAAATATACCCATACGATAACCTAAAAAATAATAGCCAATAATTTGTGATACATGAGTTTATGTTTAACCAAAAAACTCAAAGTTAGTATTTTCAATTAGACTCAAAGTTAGTATTTTCAATTAGAACAACTCTTTTTTTTTCTCAGGTAACATTTTTTTTTCTTTGCAAACAGAAAAGGACAAGAAACTAACCATGCACAAAGATATTCAAACTCTCTTCCCTACTGTAGCTCTTTATGGAAACTCTGCCACCACCTCCACTAGCCCATCCCTTACCTCCAGAAGCACTTATCATACCCGTTCCCTTCCTACACAAGGAAAAAAAGAGTCCCTCAATGCTATAACCAATAAAACCAATCTAAATGTAAGCAAATAAAGTGCACCCAAGGTTAGTGTGTAAGAATGCAATCTTGTGTCTGAGACAAATTAATAAATGGATGCTCATGTCTATGTCAACTATTGAGAGATGGGGTGCTAACAACTGAAGGCTGGAAAGTCCTCTTTCAAACCATTGGGAGGAAAAGAGCAAAGGACTATAGAAGGAAGGAGACCTTGCTCCAGGATAATCTTCTTCACGCAGAATTTGAGTTGCAGTCTGATCCTACAAATGATGATCTTGTTGAAAAGTTTTCCTTGGCTAAAGACTCTCTTAGACGGCTCCAGAATAACAAAATCAAAGGCCTTAAGGTCAGAGCTAAGATGAATTGGCTAGAGAATGGGGATAAAGGCTCCAAATTCTTTTTTAGATACATTAAGGAAAAGCAGGTCAGAGAGCAGATTGACTTCATCAATATGGATGGTTCTTTGGTGTCTAATTAGGATGAGATAAGGTATCTTTTTTTCCAGTTCTATAAAGGTCTCTTCTCTTCTGATGAAGAGGGGAGGGATAATACTTAGGCAAGAGAGCACATCAAGTCTCTTATTCCTAAGAAAATTAATGAGGATATGGCAAACGATTTGGGGAAAGAGGTGTCTCTTGAAGAATTCAAGAAGGCCATTTTATCTCTAAAGGATGATAAATCCCCTGGGGCTGATGGGCTTCCAGCCGAATTCTACAAAACTTTCATAGATTGGGTTTGTGAGGACCTTCTCCTTGTGTATAAAGATGCCTTCGAGAAGGGGTCTCTTGGAAGCAAGATTAATAAAGGTGTGATCAAGCTGATCCCTAAATATGGTGATAGGACTCTGGTCAAGAATTGGAGGCCTATTATACTCTTAAATGTGTCCTATAAGATTTTGGCCAAAATCTTAACTGAAAAGGTCGCTGGAATACTTCCTCATATTATTAACTCTACTCAAACTGGTTTTATTAAGGGAAGATATATTCTTGGAAACCTGATTACCAGCTGGGAGGCATTGAATTGGGCTAAATCTTCCAATTAGAATGTTGCTATGATGCTCCTCGATTTTGAGAAAGCCTATGATAGGGTTGAGTGAAACTTCTTGCTGATGATGTTGGATGCATTTGGTTTCCCTGGGACTTTCTGTCATATGGTTAGAACTCTCTTTCGTGATGCTTCTGCCCAGATTGAGGTTAATGGAGTTCCCACTCAAGAAATCCCTTTAGAGTGATCTATTAGACAAGGCTACCCCTTGGCTCTGGCATTGTTTGTCATTGCCTTTGATGCCCTCCATTACTTGCTAAGAGAGAATGCTTTAACTCCAAGATAAGAGGAATCAGATTACCAGATGATAACGAGCTTCTCAATTTACAGTTTGTTGATGATACTTCCATTTTGCTTCAGTTGGAAGATTGGAACTTTGTAAATTTAATGAGGAAGCTGGATCTTTTCTGTCTAGCTTCAGGTGCTAAGATTGCTCTGTCTAAGTCTTGGGTGTTGGGTTGGACGGATCGACCCCCAGAGTGGATAACACAGTATGGACTTCAATGGGGAGGTCCTCATAAGCTGGTTAGATATCTTGGGATCCCCTTTGGTGTGGAGACAAATTTGAAGGAAATGTGGCTTTAGATTCAAAATAAAATTGAGAAAAAGATTTCCAAATGGAATAGGCAATTTCTCTCTTTTGCTGGCAGGATTCAAATTTGTTAGAAAATTCTTTCTTCCTATAGTATCTACTTTGCCTCCATGTGGTTTTTCAATTCCTACTAGATTAATGAGATTTGAAAAAAAATTAGATCATTTCTATGGTCAGATGGGAAGGGAAAAAGAAAGAGACATGCGGTTAATTGGGAATGGTGCACCATTGCTAAATGTAAAGGTCATCTTGGGCTGAAGGATTTGAAGTTGCAAGGGACTGCCCTTGCTTCAAAATGGATCCTTGGATCTCTAGATGGGGTGGAGCCTTGGAAAGTGTTGATTTGGTAGAATATTATCAGATTTGTTCCTAAATGTGCTAAATCTTGGAAGGTCTTGCCTCTTAGTGATATCCTTTGTAGTCAAGAGGTCATGTTACCTATTGGTTCCAGTGTTTTTAGAACTATTTGGAAGGCATGGGAGATAATGAAAGTTCATCTTGATAATCATCAGGTCATCAATGGAGATGGTGGAACTATTCAGTCTCATAGGTTGATCTGGTGGAACCTGCATCACAGAGGGAAGCCTCTGGCTCTTATCCAGGGCTACTTGGCAAAACGTTGGGCTTCTTTGGGGATCAGACACTTTAGTGATATTTTGAATGATGGCAAATTGAAAGGCTGGAATGAGTTGGTTTCTGAATTCAATCTTCCCCCCTCTAACTGGAGAATATACTTGGTCCTTAGAGAGGCCTGTAGCTGTATAAAGTTTCCTGTAAGATCTAAAAATAATCCTGATCAGTTTAAAGATTTCCACTAGAAAAATGGCTCAAATATAAGGAATACTAAAGCTAAAGAACTCTATACTTTCCTAACAGGGCACATTGATTTAACTAGTTATTTAAATCAAGTTTGGAAACAGCAATGGGATAAAACTCAATGGCAGAATGTTTTTCAGAGTAATTGGAGCAGGCTGATTGAAGCTAAGCAAGCTTCTTTTAGATGGTTGCTTATTTTGCAGAAGCTTTCTTTTAAACTCAATTATGATGATATTCCAATGTGAAACCTATGTAGAGTTCCTGAAACTCTATATCATATTTTTTTTGACTGCATCTTTGCTCAAGAAGTTTGGAAATTATTTTGTAATGGGCTTGATATTTGGTCTTCTAGCAGACAGTTGTTGCCTGAGAAGATTTTGTTCATGCATAATCTTAAGTTGGGGAAAACTGCAAAGATTTTTTGGTTATGTTTGTCTTCCAATTTGCTTTGGTTTATTTGGAAAGTGAGGAATGAAGACGTCTTTCAAGGGAGAAAAAGGTTACTTACTGAGTCTTCTAGGAGACTCATATTTTATACCATTGCAATGCAGGTGTACATTATGGTGGCTATTTCAAAAGACAAATTTTGGGCTTATCTGGAGAATAGACAGGGTAATATTGACAGTATGGATGCAAGCTACAGGCATCTATGGACTGAGGGTCATCTTGGTGTTGATGTGTTTCTGAAGGCTCTCCAAGTCTTCCATAATGAGTTTGTTGTGGGACAGAAGAAAGACGCATAGAAGAGGACTCAGAATGGCAGGCCTTCTTATGATGAGGTTGCTGCTGACAATGCGTTGGTGCTCCTTAGTGGTGTTCTTGGTGCTGCTTAATCACTTGGAGACAACTATTTTGTATATCCTTTTGATCTAACCTTGCTGGTTTTATCTTATTCTGTATACTTTTGTATTCATGCTAATATCTTTGTGGTAGGGCGAATATTGGACTTTGTTCTCTCTTCCGATTTGGGGCTTGAAGTTATTTTGTATTAGCTTCTTTTTGGGACTAGATGTTGGGCATTTCTTCTCACTCTTTTGTAATGAGGGGGGATTGGTTGGGTTTTTTCTTGCTAGCGTTGTGCTAGATCTAATGTAATTTTCTCGTTTTGATGTTCTGTATCTGCTATTTCCTCTATATTCAATATAAAAAAAATACCAAAGCATTAAGGAGATTTTATATTTTCTACCATGTTCATATCCTAGAAATATTAATGACTTACATCAAGATAATGACTTCCATGGGTCATTATCAGTTAAAATTGTTTGCATTTGTTAAATATCTATCATGAACATAACATCTTAAAATCATATTTCCTTGCTATTCAAACAAAAGTGATCAAGTTATCAACTCTAATAAAGAAACTACCATCAATCTAAGCCAACATAAATATAAGCAAAAGTAGTGTTTATAGTCAAACAATAACATTAGTTGTTGCTATGTAAGAAAAATATAACAAAACATGCCAAGAGATTGTAGACCAATATCAATGATTGTTTTATTCATTAGGAGTAGTGCTTGTACACAAAATATAGACCAAGGAACATCTATCAAGATTGGACTACTTTCCCAAACTAGGAAAAACATGTATAAAATGTCTGACAGTTGCCAAATATAACACAACCATCTGAAGCCAAATCATAGCAACTACCCACAAGTCAACAAGGAATTAGCATAAAGTCAATTTACAAACAAAACACAAAAACTTAACAAGTTAATTTATATGAACTACATCCTCCCCCCATTCAAGATTGCTCTACAATGCTAGCATCTTTAGCATATGCATCTTGAATGTTTTTAGCAAGCCTATGAAGAAAGATATTTGAAACTCCTCTTGTAGCCACAATAAATGGACCAGTAGCTAGAGTTACAAGGGAAAATTTCCAACTATTTATGAATCCCACAACAAGACCTCCAAAAAATGTTGCCATGTTATGGACATAATTTCCCACCTAGTTCATCAATACTTCAATTTGTCAATATTTTGACCTCTTATCAAGATGACCTCAAGTGACATACAATATGATTTTTACCGAAGAAACAGACTCATTGGTTCCTCAATAAAAATAAATATAATAAATTATGTATTAAATACCTTTTTCTTTTCAAGAATATACGAGTTATGGGAACATACTTTCTCACTCAAAGCAGATTGAATAAGTAGCACATCACTTAACACTTGGCTCACAATATCTCCATTATTTCCATGTGTCAAAAAAACTCATGTCCTAGTTTAACAATACTTGAACATATTTGGACCTAATAATTGTCGTCTATCTCTCTCTAGTAAGAATCCAGCATGAAACCTCTGTGAAGAATATTTCTCATAAGTCATATCAGTAATAACATGGAACAAAAAGTTAAATGCACCCTAATACCCAAACCACATGCATATTATAAGAAAACAAAAAATAAAGGAAGAAATTGAGTTTCAATATAGTTGAAACAACCCAAGCAAAAAAAAATCATCATGCTTTGCTGGACCCCAATCAAAATAAATGAACATGTAATCTATATTGTAAAAAGGAAGCAACTTACCAATCCAACCGACCACAAAAATGCCTCCTATTATGTATACAATATGCAAAGCATGTTGTAGAGAAACAAGATTATCTTGCAAATATAAGTAATAGAATTCATTAAATTATAAACAATATGTTCAAGGAGATAAACCTAAATTGATAAAAAAGAGAAAAAATTGTATCATAAAAGCCACCTCAAAAAAGGAAACAGCATGAGAAAGTAGCAAAAATATAAATTTTGGGTAGGTAAATCTCTTTGAAATCAATTTGAATGAGAGATTTGAATTGCATCTAATATTCAAATTCCATAAAATTATAGAATAGGATATGTAGAAAATCAAGAACTATAGTTAAGAATGTAACTAATATGTTCAAAAACAAAAAGTTAAAAAATAAAACAAAAACATAGTTAAAAATTAGAAAGGACTGTCACTATACTCTTGTATTCTCAAGGCAATCAGCACTATACAAGAAGATACATAAGACTATCTCACAAATCATTGTCATATTGGCATTTTTTAAAAAAAATAGAGATACATTGTTCATGCATTGTCAATGAGGGACTGGATATTCACTACAAACATGGCACTGATCAGAAATACCACCATCTCCATATAGTATCCACTACACCATATAGTATCCACTGGCATGCAGTGCACTACTATCACTCCATGCAAGAAGCACTTGATCATGCATATCATTGTCAAAATGATGATAGACATATCATTGTCCTTCCAATCACCTCATTGTCCACTCACTAGGATGATTGATCAATAGCATGGTATACAACCAATGTAATCATTAGCTATACAACCAATTGTAATGAGATGATCAATAAAGTCATGTACCAACTTTTGCATGAACGTCACTTTTCATCATTATCATGAAGCATCAACATCAAAAACTACATCATGAACTAAGTGAAGAAAGAGCAGTAAACATCATGACAATATAACCAACATTCAACCTTGGACTATGACTATTCATCTCTGGTCATATCAAAACATGACAAGTCTCGACCTCGTATATCTTGTAAGCATACAATCATACCTCTTGCAATCTTGGCATCAATGAGACAAATTGCATCAACACTAATGGCCAATCAATCAACAACCACTTTAACACCATGGAACTATTGTTGCAACAATAACATGAAATGGTTTTTCAAACTTGTATCCCAAGCCTATCACATTGAATAAGCTACAAACTATCACTTGGCATGAATATCATAAACGCAAACATGATATTGTCTTGAAGGAATATAACCATTATATTAATTTCAAAGAATCATACCAACACTATTGAAAGCAAAGAATAAATGTTCAAACAATGACAGTGGACTATTGACTCCCCCTACAAAGGATACCTCCATGAAAAACTTCTCCTTCATGCATACCAATTTACATCAAGTTAACTATCACTTCATGTAGTTGGATTGAAGGGCATAAAATGGTACATGTTTTTTTGTGTAGGAGATAGATCACATCCACAAACATGGGAGAGCTATGCAAAATTAGAGAAATTGGCTTGGAAAATGAAGGCAGCAGGGTATTTCTAGATTCAAGACTTTTACTTAATGTTGTGGTTAGAAGAAAAAAGAATCATTTATCTACCACCATAGTGAAAAGTTAGCAATTGCATTTGGTTTGTTAAACATGGCCCCTGGTACAACTATTAGAGTTGTTAAGAACCTTCGAGTATGTTATGATTTTCACATTGCATCTAAATTCATCTCCAAGATTGTTGCAAGAGGGCATTTCGAGTTTTTGTTTTTCAGCAATCTCTAGGTACATTGCTAGTGAAAGGAGCATTAATGAAAAAAGAGATTTCATCTTCAGGTAAGCCTCTTTGGTTGTTCATTTTGAATAGATTTTTCCATTTTGGTAAGTATTGTGTTCTTGTGGTAGTCTTTACTATTAAGTTATTAACATTTGGAAAAGAGCATTACCCTCTTATACTTCATTCATTCTCAAATTATATCCCATGTTTTGTATATGCATTGACTATAATATCATTGTTTAGTTTAGTAAGAGAAAGATATGTAAATTTTGTTGGAAATAGGATGCCATTTAATTGCAATCCTAAACATTATTTCATGTATCTCCTAAGTCCTTGGAAAGTGTTCCCCAACACTAAGATTAGAAAGAGATTAATTTTGAATGAAATAATCATGTTAATTGACATTTGTAATTAATTATAAATGATAGGAACATGTGAGGGCATCCAAGATGAGTCCCTAAATAATAGGACCACATGGGGTACCCACATGGAAGGTGGAACCCACCTTGAGTTAAATTAACTATTTGGAGAAAAAGATAACACTTCTATAATGCATGTGAAGATCCTAGAAGTTAGGGATTGATGTTTACATGCATGAAGTTCAGTTCGGTTCGGTTGAATTCAGTTCAGTTTAGTTTAGTTCAGTTCAATTTAGTTATGGTTCAGTTATCTTCAATTGCATGTAGTTATTTTTAGTTGAATGCTAGTTAACTTCAGTTGACTTGGAATGCATGACTAATGACTTGAGTTGCATGACAGATAACAGGTGACTACTTTCAGTTAACAGGGGATGATCAATCATGCATGATATTTGCATGAATGATGGAGAGATATGTTTCAATTAATAGAGATTGACTGGGACCCACCTTGGGCACCCAAGTTGGCATCTTGGAGTTAACACTTTTGCATGATAAGATATTTTATAAGGCTGATTTAAATGGCCAAACTTGGGTGCCAACTTTGAGGATAAACTTAAAAGATATCTTTGAAATCAACATTGAGTTATGACTTCAGTTTGGGACACCCAAATTGGTGAAGGACTTGGTTTGACATTGTTTTTCATGGAAGAACTCTACTTGCAAAGAATTGGTGTAGGTTTTGTGAGATAAGCATTGTGCTTTGTAATTGTAAACTCTTTGGAGTTTACAAGGCTCATTATTGTCTATATATTGTAGCAAGTTGAAGAGAGTTAATCAAATTTTATTGCAGGTTGTGAAGAAGAATTGTTGAAGGCAAAAGAAGCATCTCAAGCAAGGATTGGAATTATTGTAATATTATTCTGAGATTAAATAATGCATTGATTCTTGGTGGAGTTTTTTCCCGAAAGGGTTTCTCCATGGTATATGTTGTGTAACTTCTTTCTTCTAGTCTTGTTCTTCTACAATCTTTTGTCTACTTCCACAAATGGTAAAATGAATTAATCAGATTAATCGCCCACAAAGAATCTGTAACAAAGAATACATATTTAGATCAACAATCATAAAGTTTTACAAAGTATTAAGCTACATAATCACCTCAATTTTCAACAAATTTCATTCCTTTTACTCTATGTATATGGCTTTTTTTGGTCAATTTTTGAATTTGATAGAGAATCAAAATGTAGTAAAAAAATGACTACAGATCCTGCTTTAAATATTTGATCTAATGATCCCATATGATATTCATGATTTTAAAAAGAAAATGGAACTTCTTTCTTTAATAGGTACCTTTCCTCTTGATAATGAATTTTTTGTACAACACTATAGTGAACTTACAAACAACTACAATTCTAGTGGGAGGAAGCAATAGAATATGATAGCTCTTAGTGGCAAGAATGAAATGCAAGGACACACAGGTGATAAAAAAAATTCTTAACTTAAGAAACAAATTGGAATGCACTTTGGGGCAATCAAACCTATAGGAACTACACAGAAAAAATTTTAAGCTGCAAAAATGTGAAATATATAGAGGTCAAATAGCGAGAATGAAATGCACTAGCTTTTTCTTTTAATTTCTTAGGCACTATCAAGAGCATGCTTTTTTTTCCAATGCACAATACAACTGGTGCTATAGAAAATACATTTTTATAAATTTATTGAATTCCAAGAGGCACAATAGTATGTTGAGGTAGAGACTTAAGAATCAATATTAACATTGTGGTCCCCAACTTTTATCATAGTGAGATCATGAATGGCTAAAGATTTTGTTTTAAGAAAAAGATGTTGAGAGGTCCTCCTTCTCAACAAGTAATCATAAATCTCTGGGAATTTTTTGGTTTCCATACATACATTTAAGAACACACGAACTACATTTAAATATGATCTTTACAAGGTTTGTTTTGAAACTAACATTCAATTTCCTTGGGTGAAATTATTGATGAGGAATTAAATAAATTTTGAGTGTAAGGAAGATAATATTGTTACTTGAATGTCTCCCTATGTAATCATTGGAAAGGCTATTCTATTCAACTTTAAGTGTGAAAGAGGATGGAAAGAAACAAAATAGCTTATAGGCATTTTGAAGAGAAAATAATAAATATATATTGAACCATTATATCCTAGACATACAGTTTTGTCTGCTCCTAGTTTCCTTCCATTATTTGTAATGGAAAATTATATGATACAGGCACTACAAATTAAAAAGTTAAATGCCTCTTACAATTTTACCTACTACATATTACAAATTTTCAAGTAAACAACACATATTAGCACACTTGATGACTAGGGTAAAATGAAAAATAAAGTGTGTCTTTAGATGGATATTTGGTAGCTATGAGATTAAGAGTTTCTAGACATTGGATTTTACGATCAACTATGTTATATTTAGTACTTTTCTTTTGACTGAAGATAACTAGGGTTAAGGGATTCTAGATCTGGAAAAAGATTGGCAAGAGGCTAACACTCATGTAATATTGCACTTACCAGACTAAGTCCAATCCAAATTTGACCCAAAAGATTAAATTCACATCATTCAAAGCTATGAGAGCATCTCTCCAACTTATATTCAGCCATTGCTATCTGTAATCAAGAACCAAACTGACCAATCAAAGGGCAGGAGACCATGATATTCCAAAGGATCTTCATATCACAGAAATACTTAAACTGGGCTTTGCATCCAATCAAGCAGAGGCAAATCAATATTTCTAGAGAGAAGCATCACACGAATCAAAGTACAAACCATCTTTCTTATATCCTCCAAAGTAAGAGCTGAGTATTGTCAGCCAATTAGTCCATGCTCACAAGAAGCATATAAGCAAAAGTCATATCATATTACATAATATGGTCAAAATACTAAAGAGCTATATATGTAAATAAAAAATAGCAAAGATCAATATAAGAAGGCATCAACTAAGGAGTTTGTCCTTTTTTGCAGCTTCACATTCTTCAGATGTTGATGATGTTCTAAATACAATCTCTTTTACATTTAAATCTAGGATAATTAAGTAAATGCAAACAATTGCAAGAGAATTTTTTCTAAGAGATGTGAACCATTTCTATCATTTTAAATAGGGTCAATGCTCTTGTGGAGAATATTGGTGTTTCTAAATGAAACAATCTGAAAAATAGGCTTGCACTATAATAATGTGCACTACATCAGATATCCAGTAATAACAAAGGGACATCCATCAAAGCATAACAGTAGGGACTTTTTTGTCATATGTTGTAGTTAGAAGTGCCCTACTAGACATATGTGAAAATGTGGAAGCATAGATAAGGCAAGCGAACTATTTCCAAAAATGCCTCAAAGAAATGTGATATCATGGAATGTTGTGATTAAAGGATATGTTCAAAATGGGTTTTTCAAAAAATTCCTTAGAAAAATTTAAGCAAATGCAACGAGTGGGTGTAAAGCCCAAATCCTCAACCTTTCCTCAACCTTTAATCTATTCACAATAAACAAAATTTGCTTAAACCCTAATAATTACACCATAAACTGTTGCTTCAATCTATTCACGGTAAACGAAATTTGAAAATATCAAGGTTTTAGGGCTTACTTAGATTCTTGAGTTCAAAAAAAGAAAACCTTGAACCCTCAGTGAAACCTTATTTTCAGGCTGCAGCTCGCCCTTGCCAAATTGGAGAAGTGAAAGGTCAATACAAGTTTGGAGGAGTGGGAACCAATAGTGGCAAGAAAAGCAGCAAAAACTGGTGAAAAGCAACCAAAAAATGGTGAAAAATGATGAACGACTAAGATTCATTTAATCTTAAAAAATTAATATAATTAATATAATATAAAATATAATTAATATATTATATATGTTTAATATAATAGTAATAAGATTAAATTATATATAATATAATTATATTTATTATTATATTTAATAGTATATATAGGTTATATTATTATTATATATTGTATTATATAATAAAAAATATTAAATATAAATATAAAATTATTATAATTAATAATTAATATATTCTTATAGGGGCGCTGGTCCGAGCCCAGTTGGTTAAGGTGTTCCCTATCACAGGGCGCCCACCATGGGTTTGACTCTCTGGCGCTCCCGTGGTACCGGTTGGTGTGTCCCGCCAGCACTGTCGGTCACGGTAAAAAGTTTACCAGCGGTGGGGGGTTATAGGGGGGGCCATGTTGCACCCGATTCCCCTCGTTAAAAATAATAATAATAATAATAATATATTCTTATATAGAACAAATTAAATTAATATATAAAAAATATGATAGTTTAATTGATCTTTGGAGAGATTAGGAAAAATAAAGAGAGATGGAGGGGGAGACAATTCTATATAGAGGAATATATACTAACACTTGCACCTAAAGGAGGTTCAAGTATTGCACCAATAGAAAACTATATGTATGTTAATATATTAGAGAGTATGTGTTTTTGCATGGATATGCTACAAATTTTAGTTGCATACATGGATAGCTTAAACAATTAATAATAAGTGCTAAATAATGGAATGAAATAAATTTAGATAAATCTAGATTAGGGCTCCCTAACATACTTCACGCTCTTGGGCTTAGATGTAGTGAAGTTAGGGCTCCCTAACATGATTCCTCTCTGACCCTATCATGGTGGACTATGGGAATAGCACTATAGCTTCTTCATTCCTTAAATGATCTATTAAAATGGATTGAAATAATTGATAATGTATATGTGTTATATGTACCATAACTCTTATTGAATCACTGGTAGAATTATATGTTATCTGACATGATTGTAGGACCAAATTATTTGTGTGACTAATTATTTAGTCATTTTTATTTGTGTGACTAATTATTTAGTTGTGTTTTTTACCCCGTGATCAAAATAGTCATTTATAGCTGTGATTGCAAAAAACTAGTAGAATTTAGTCACATAGTCATTTATTTTCCAAATTCTACTAGTGATATATGACACCTCTAGCAATCACCATAACACCTCTAACCATCTTACACCTTTCATCATAAAGCACTATCTACACATTTGTATCTATTATTCTACTCAAAAATAATAAATTTCATGCTAATCAAAGGATATGCAACACACCATTAATAATTTATATTCTACCATCAAGAAACTTGATTCTAACTTTACCATGACCAACAATATATTAAGCATGAATCATCACCCAAGTAGTACACCTTACCTCCATCAAACTCTTCATATTCAAAAAACCAATCTCTATTAGAGGTCATATGAAAAGATGCACCTAAGTCAATTAACCATTCATCATTATATGCACGAGTGGCTAAAGTTGTAATGAATGCATTGTTATCTTCCTTCTCAAATTCAGAATCAAAATAAAATCTCTTCTTATACTTCTTGTTTTCTTTTTTGCACTCCTTACGAAAGTGTCAAGGCTTACTACAGTCCCAACAAATAACTTTGGACTTTCTAAGATATTTGGATATCCCCTTATATTTGGATTTATAATGCTTCTCATTCTTCTTTCCTTTTTCCTTAGGTCTTCCACGAGCATTTAGGGTTTCCTTGGTACTGATGGATACCTTCCACCTCATCTCTTCAAAGAGAAAAGAACCCACCACATCTTCAACCTTCAAGATAACAAAAGTACTTATAGTATCCATACCAAGAGAATCCTATGAATCAAGCGAAGAACAAAGCAAGATATAACATTTCTCCTCCTCATCCATTTTGACACCCACTAATTCCAATTGAGCCATCAACATATTGAATGCTTCCAGGTGGTCTGTAATTCATCCACCCTCTTCCGTCCTCAAGGAATATAATTTCTTCCTCAAGAAAATATTAATTGAATATTTGGCTTGATACATCTCACCAAGTTTCTTCCAGAGTTTATGTATAGAGGTTTCTTCATGGACATTGATAAAAATGAGTTTTCCACATTGATAAAAATAGAGTTTTCTAAGCATAATTTGATTAGACCCTTGGCTTTACGATCCATAACATCATATTAAGCAACCAAAGTAGGATTTGCAGGCTTCATAACATTATCATCAATAGCATCCCACAAATCTCGATCTATTAACATATCCTTCACCTTCAACTTCCACATCTTAAAATTATTTCTAAAAAAAATCTCTACCTCTATCAAATGTGGATTAGTTGCATGAGATGTATCGAGATCACAAAGTATTTTTTGCACAAGCTCCCACTCAAATCTGGATTAGTTCAAAAAATCCAACAACCCACAACTAAAACCAAAGGTGATCAAGTTCTAATACCACTTTCAAGGAAGCTAAGGTAGTGAAACAACTTCCTACACTAATCTTGAGAGGAGGTTATGTAAAAAAAATCATATCTAAATAGTTACATAAACTTAAATAGAAATAAGCAAAAATAATATTCATACTGCAACATAGTGATTTGCATGGGGAAAACCCTTTCGACAGAAAAACCCCACAGTCCAAAAGTTGCCCAATATATTATTAAAAATCAAAACTTGATTACAATATACTTGCAAAGCAAGCTTTCTCATGGGAGTATCAACAACTAGAGATTCAAAGGAAAATCAAAAGCTATAAGACCCTTACACATAACCTCCATCTCATACACCTAATATATAGAAGATACAATACATGAAACCATCAAATGATATTACAAAACCATGATCTAAAACCACTTAAAAAGTGGTGTCCATCCTTATCTATAATAATAGATGCCTATGATGTTTATAAACACACAACACCACATGTAACTCCCCCTTTAAGGCTCGTTTATGTGTCCAACATGCTTTTACATCTCCCATTTTAGGAGACCCAAACTTTGGAGGCCATAATTTTTGATCTGGGGGTCCAATTGATGAACCGTTTCAACCGTTGGAAAGCCCATGAAGTGCTCTATCAAGCTATATCCAACTATGCTAGTTATAACCACTTTCAAGCCCAAAAAATGCCTCTAAGGCCTTCAAAATGGACTTTGAAATTTTAAAAAATGAAAACTTTAATATCTCAAATCCATACATGATCTTTCAACGAAACTTTACAAGCATGAATATTTAGCCAATTTGAAGCTTTGGGAAAATTTTGCATCAATTTGTACTCAAATGTAAACTTACTATAAATAGTAACCTCATGTAATTGCAAGGTTGAGACACCATTTTCTTCACACATAAGAAATTAAAGAAAATTAAACCTTTAGTGTACAAAGAAAAGTGAAAATCAACTAAACAACCTAGAAAGAGAATTGAATTTTTATCTTTCCAAATATTGAAGAGAATTTCCACCATAAAAGCATGTCAAATTTAAGAAAATTGAAATGGAAGAAATCGTTAATGACCTAGCAAAACCATATGTCATGAGAAGGGGTTAGCCCAAAAGGCTTGAGGAAGTCATTTATCCAAATCCAAGCTTCTTGAGCTCTAGTCTAGAACATAAAAAGATGCTTGAGAGTCTCAAATCTTGTACAAAAAGGAAACAAGGGCTGAGAACTCTCAAATGAGAAAAGAAAGAGCCAAGCAAAAGACCTTGGTAAAGAATGCACCACGTGAATGAGCCAACTTAAACTCAATAATGGTTTTGGAAGAAATCTAGAACTATTGATGCCAAGTGACAGGGGAAGACTAAAGGTGCCAACGATCATTTAATTGGTCCACCAGTGGGAGACAAGGAATAAGCCACAAGCATCTCTTGGGGGCTCTTTAATTATGAAATGGTGTTTTAGGATACCATTTCCAATCTTCTCACCAAGGCTTGAAGGACCTAACCCCAATTTTGTGAACCATATGGGGAGGGATATCATCAATAATAGTATGGAAAGTCTCTTGATCTTGATTAGATAACCAAAATTTCAACTTGGCCTCAAACCAAGATAGAAAATTCTTGGTAACTTTGTAAAGGAAATTTGGTAGAGTTTTAATTCCTCTATTAAATAATTTCAAGAAAAAACCCAAGGGGCTTTAGCAAGAGGATGGTCTTGACTAAATAGGATTGGAGACCACTAACTAAATTATTGGTTTATTATAGAAGTCATTACCAGCCCAAAGAAGTTAGGGCTCTTAGGCCTTCCAAATGTTCATAATAACAATGTGGAGAGTGTACAATCCAAGTCCTTTCCAAGCTGGTCAACCATTAGGAACTCTCAATGAAATACAAAAATTCATGAGAATTTCCTAGGCACTATTCCCTTCTAGATCTTTGATGATCCACTTAGCACAGAGAGTAATGCCTTGATGATGTATTAAGAGTAATTATAAACCACTAGCATTATGAGAGAGATAACAAAATTTCTAAAGAAACACAATGAAATCATTTTTTCCATCAACAAAGGCCTAAAGAAAGTACCTAGACAACTTCTCAACTTTTAAATAAGAGGCCATAGAAAGAACCCAACAAGAGGAGTAGTAAAAAAATTGGCAACCAAAATTTTAGAGCACACTTAGAATTTGTCAACCAAAGAAAGAGGCTTAGTGATCTAATTTAGTTAAGTTTTTCAGTTCTAGCAATGACAACTTGCCACAAGATATCAAGGGAGCCTTGAAAAATAAAGGGAATGCCTAGAAATTGAAAAACCTCTCCACGACCAATCCATTTCCAATCAAAATAGTCTAACCAACTAGGTTTAGGAAGAAAGGACTACTTGTAGCATTGAGTATTTTTCCATTGAATACTCAAACCAAATGCTTGGTAGAATATGTCAAGGCAAAGAAGGGCATGTTTAAAATTATTCTCATCCTCAATAAGGGTAAGAAAAGAATCATCATCGAAATGTCCATTGACCAATTGGTTAGATGAATTAGGCAAGGCAATAGCTTCAACAAGATTTTGGGAGATTGCATGTGTGAAAAGATGGCCAAAGTCTTCACCAACAAGCACATAAGGTGTGGGAGCTAAAAGACAACCTTGACAGAAGACACCTTGACAGATAGACCAAGGCAAAGAAGGGCATGTTGAAATTATTCTCGTACTCAAGAAGAGTGAGAAAAAAATCATCATCAAAATACCCATTCAGAGTCTTCACCAACAAGCACATAAGTTGTGAGAGCTAAAAGACAACCTTGACAGATCGACCAAGGCAAAGAAGGGCATGTTGAAATTATTCTTGTCCTCAAAAAATCATCAAAATACCCATTTAAAGTCTTCATCAACAAGGGCATAAGTTGTGGGAGCTAAAAGACAACCTCTACAAATAGACTGAGGCAAAGAAGGGCATGTTGAAATTATTCTTGTCCTCAAGAAGACTAAGAAAATAATCATCATCAAAATACCCATTGACCCATGGGTTAGATGAATTAGGCAAGGCAATAGCTTCAACGAGCTTTTGAAAGACCACATGGACTAAAAGATAGTTAAAGCCTTCACCAGCAAGAACATGAGGTGTGGAAGCTAAAGGGCAACTCTGACACATAGACCGAAAAAAAGCTCAAAAGACTTGGATTGCTATTTTTTTGTTCAACTACTAGGGGTACCATGATTAAGTATCAGTCGAATATTTAAAAATTTGAATTTTAGACACTTCTCAAAAGATGTGTTGATGTGGCAAGTTGTATGACGAGTCACACCTCCAAACCTTAGTTATAGATAGATAAGAGGCTAGTCCACATTTCAAAAAAAAAAAACAAACAAACAAACCTAAATATTTTTCTACTATTTTAAATCTAAAGTTTTTTTTTTTTAATACTATAGGGGTGTCCCGTTACCCACCCTAGCAGCCCAACAGCCCTTACCTTGGGTACCTGAGACGAGATAGGGTGAGACTAGTCCCCTACGAGTGAGATCCCCGCCTGCAAGAAGTCCCACCTCTTAAACCCGAGAGTGGAGTGATTAAAATCTAAAGTATTATATTTTCATCTAGGTAATTCTCAATTTCTAACCCAAATTTTAAAATTGCACTTGGCGCGGATTCCCTTCCGTACAGAACAGAACACTGAAGCGGAAGGATAACAGAACAATCTACCCAGCAAGAGCAACTTGACCGGCTGCCCCGAATGTTTTTCTATAATTTCCTGATTACGATTCTGAATCATAAAGAAAATTTATTGCAACCATGTATCTGCTATTGCCGTGCAACTTTCAAGAAACTTGAAATGACTATCAAGAAATCAGGCTTGTCCTGAAGCCGCAAGTTGCTCAGCAGATCCGGAACACGATCTCCGAGCAATGAGTGACTTCACATGCATTCTCTCTCCCCGAGGAGAATATAAGTCCATTGGGGAAACACTTTTGAGTCAACTACCCCTACCCCATGTATTCATTACACTTTTCTGCCCCTGGGAAAAGACATGGGAAAGAAGCCAAGGGCCCGTCCGGCCAGATATAGCTATTACATAGGTAGTGGTGAAACAGAACCTACTACCTACAGTGCAGAGGCATTTGCTGCTTCACCCGGCGGTGCACTTTAACTGCATTCCGTGCACGGACGTCCGGAACCGTGAATGATGGTGCAAATTGTGTACTCCAACACTCACGAGGACTCTGCTCGCCCGCCGTCTGCTTCCAAACTTCCAAGGCCTGGCGGGGCCGCCTCTTACCTTTCAACTTTGCCGGGACCCACCACACTTCGGGGGCCCCGCCATGGTTGGTTGGTCCTCTCTCCTATCAAGGAAAATCTGGCCCGCTTCTCCAAGTACCGAACTATTTTCACGTGAAACGGTCCATCTTGGTTTGGTGTGTAAGATTAAGTATCTGTTGCATAAGAAGACAATTTGCAATTTGAATTTGATGCACTTCTCAAGTTTATAGTATTCTTGCCCGGTGGAGAACAGTTGGCTGATTAACGCTAGATTTAATATAGGAAACGTACGATGCAGGACATTTTTTTCATCGGATTTCTTTGACTCGGGGCCCGGGGGCAGGTGTTCAGGAGCCTCAACAGCTCAATTTTGTTTTTATACAGTTTTTGAGTGTCTAGCCTAGTCTATGTATTTTTGGGGTAAAATTTTCATCTTTTAAGTTTGTGTTTTTTTTAATTTTGTTTAAGCTATTCAATTATGAATGTATGAATGAAAGAATTTTAATGGCATTCACAAGATCATGTAGTTTAAGGGATCTAGGCAGTTTAAGGGGTCTAGGAACACAACATTAACACATTTTCAAGTTTTGATCGATGTCAGTTTTTCTATTATGTATCTTGATCAAGAAACTTGTCGTTTTGTGAAGTCTTGTCTCCTCAAATAGCTCATTCAAACTGCCCCCCTTCAAATTGTTTTTGAATTGAATACGAATATCCTCATATGTTGCACATTCAAAAATGAAGTGTCGTTCAATTTCAACCACCCCTTTGTTGAAGAAAATGCAAGTTCTTTCTTCTCGTTCTTCCTTGGGGACCGTCCATCTACCCGTCTCACATCTAAGTTAGTAAAAGTATTTTGAGTAGTGTAAAATAGTTGATAATTGTAGGTATATATAGAGGTTGACAAGATGATCTAAGCAACCACATATAAGAGGATCTTGTCCATGAAAGTCACCTGGTTATCGAACCTAGCTCGAACACACCTCTAAGGGTTCAAACCTTGGTGGATGGTTTTCTTTTATCACATATCACGATCCTCGCCAATTGTGCTCAACCAATTGAGCTACAACCCTTTGGCAATGAAGTTATAAATATTTGTGCTTGTCAATAATTTGAGATGCTTTTAGATTTTGTTTATAGTGTCTTATGATTTTCATAGGTATTATAGTTTAAGAGATTTTGGATGAATTTATAAGAAAGAAGCGATTTTGAAGGTATTTTCATTTATAGCATTGATAATTGTTTCTAAAGATACCCAAGAGTCACAATAAATATTAACTATGAGAACTTGTATAAATTTATAATTATATTTTTAAGTCAATTTGTGCAAAAAAAACATAGTTTTTTTTTCATGCTTGAAGTTTACCTTCATTGGAGAGTTCAATATTCTATTGAAATTATAAGAGCTCATCCATCTCTTGTTTAAATATAGAGGTTACATTTTGAGTTTGGTAGAAAATAATAAGAATTCTTCCATAAACATTTCTTTAAATAATTTTAACTTATTAATGTTCTTAACAAAGATCTTTAAAATGGGTCATATCTCTATCGTTAGGTTGTAACCATCCTAAAACATATTTCATCAATTCTTGTTTTTAAGGTGGAAATCGGTACTTCTTTTTAGTGTTTAATATGTTAAGGGGGTCAAACTAGTCTAATTTTGAATATTACATTAAAATTATGGTGATTTATGAATTTTAGGAATGATATAGAAATATTTTGTATGCATTCACTCCGTGAATTTAAATTTAGGTTGTATTTAGAAATAAAATTTAACCACATTCATCACTTATGACATTTCTAATAATAGTGGTTCTCATTATATATGTTGTGAACTATTTTTATGTCATAAATTTAAAATTCTTTCAAGCCAAAATGATAGAGCTTTTAGAAAATGCAAACGCATTTTAAAGTTTATAAGTCTAATAAAAATATAAATTTTAAATTATTTTATAGACCTCAATACAATTACATCAAGGTATTTTTTCATTTTCACACATTGACACCAAAATGTTTACAACCCTAATCCCCTAAACCTTTTTGGTTGCACTCTAGTAAAACAAAAATAAAGATTACATATTCAAGCTAGGTTCTAGAGTATTCTATTAGTTCAAAGAGCTTGAAAGTATCCCTACAAAAAGCATTTTTGGCATATCCTAAGACCATGGTACTCATTGTGTAGAATTGAAAATTGTCACCCTTGACAATTTCACACTACCTTGACACCCTATTTTTCTTATAACATTAATTATAATAATAATTTACTCATTTTGGGACCAAATTAATAAAATATATTTAAATCACTATATCATCTAGATAGAAATTTGGTCCAAAAAGTATTGATCATGGGTGTTGGGCATCCTAGACCAAAAAGATTTTTTAAATGTTTGAATTTTTGGTTGGCGATGTTTTATGATTTGAAAATGACCCCAAGTCAACCCCTACCCAAAAGGATTAATTAAAATGCATGTATAAGCATGTTTCCCTCTCAATTTTGAACATTAAGGAGAAATCAATGAAAGAGGCAATTATGAATGGAAAGTTATTATGATGCAATTATAGAGAAGTATTGAGTTATCCTCTATATACTATCTATAGAAAGCTATTGTGTTTTGGGAACTAACCTTTTGTAGGTCTATCAAGTAATCGAGGCATCCATCAATCAACTTGTAGTGTGGCATCTCTTTTTGAAGGGTTTTCACATCAAGGTAACATTATCATTTACTATTTATTATTTTAGTCAATTATTATTGTTTTGGCCTCTTCCCAACCTAGGGTATGCCCTATTGATCATCATCAATCATTGTACATCAAGGTAGGAATACCAAAACGATGTTTGACCTAGGAAAGCCCCTATATAGCGCAACCTTTCCCCTTCTTTTTATGTGTGCAAGTCAAATCTAGGAGTTTCAATAGGAGATAGCTACAGAAAACACAGTGCAAACCTTAACCCACATCTCAAAACTTTCAGATTTTGAAAAAGAGAAATCCAATCTAGGGTGCCCCATGCCCTAAACCAGCCATTTTAGCTTCAAATTTGTAGTACAAGTTCCTCATTGTTTCCATTTCTTAGATCTAGGTTAGTTTTGCTAATTTTTGTTTTCGTCTATGTGATAAATTATATTTTCAGACCTAGGGTTATATATCAAATTGGCTAGTTAAATCACAAATCAAATTTATCATCCTCACATCTCAATTAAATATAAACCCTAGGAGGTTGGCTCTTCCTTGTGTTAGCAAGCCAATCATCAAACCCTAGTTGGTTCATGAGATAATCCTAATTAATCTAATTAGATCTAGGATCGCTTTTCCTCCTCTACATTTTGGTGAACCCGACATATCTTGCACTTGCGATTTTTTTATTTTTCATAACATAAAACTTAGAAAAATATTTTTAAAACCTAGGTGTTATAAACATCTTGCATTTATTTCATTTTTAAAACTATGCATTTGCATTCTTTGATCATTATTCATTAAAGGGAAAAATTGCAAATAATTTGAATTAAATTACAAAAAATTTAGATTTGGTTTTTCCTTGTTTAGGGCTTTAGATCCAGGATTCATTGAGAAATTTAATTGTAATATTATTTTTTCATTTATGCATGCATATTTCAGTGAAAACATAAAAAAATGAAAAAACTGCATAGTATTTTCATTTCAAAAGATCAAAAGCATTACTTTTCTATATTTTTGGGGAAAATTAGTCAATTACAATATTTTATTTTTTGAAAATTATAATTTGAACTATCCAATTTCCCTAAAAATATCAAAAATTGCATGCATGGGTGTGTCTCACATATAAAAACTAGGTTTTGATGCATTTCCAAATTATGTTTACCCCCAAACCTGAACCTCTGTAACCTGAGACCCTTAAATACTGTTGATGGTTTCCAAATTCTATTTTTTCTAAAAATACCTATCTGGTCTAGTGCATGTAGTGCCCTTGTCCAACTAGTTTGGGCTAAAATTTTCTATGCAAGTCTCCATCTGGGGTCTCTGTTCAAATCTGGTTCTTGTTCTGGAATTTGTTCTACAAACTGTCTAATTTTTTTGTGCATCACTATGTTGATACATAGGACATAGCATAATGTTTTCATTGTAAAAATCTTGTGTTATCATAATTAATTATCTATTATGATATTGCTATCAGGATTCAACCGTGTAGTTTCGACGAGTCAAACTCATTGACCCATGTTTCATGAGTAGTGGTTCACAAGAACCCATCTCTCATGATAATGAATGGTGGACACTTAGCACTCATTACAACTAGGTGATGCTCACAGAGGTGAAGCACTGGGCCTTCCCGGGAGGTCATCCATCCCAGTACTACTCCAGCTCAAGCGTGCTTAACCTTGGAAAGAACTTTGTGGTTAAGCGTGCTTGAGTTGGAGTAGTACTGGGATGGGTGACCTACTAGGAAGGCCCAGTGCTTCACCTTTGTGAGTATCACCTAGATGCAATGAGTACCAAGTGGACCATTCATTATCATGAGAGATGGGTTCTTGTGAACCACTACTCATGAAACATGGGTCAATGAGTTTGACTCGAAACTACATGGTTGAATCCTAATAGCAATATCATAACTTGACTCGCCGTGGAAAATACCTCCTACTTATTAATATTCTATTGTCAAATCTTGTTAAGTAATTCAAAGAATTTTTGTTACAAGCATATGAAAATGAGTTCCTCTCTCCTCTTTTGTTATTTTTCGTTGATCGCTCTCCCAATATCTCTCTCACTTGTGAGAGTATCTTGGCACATAATAGGATCCAATCATTGAGAAACATGAGAATCATGTTTGTTCATCTCCCTTTTCTTCTCCTACTTAAGAATATATTGTGGCACAAGAGGATGTAACCATTGATACATTTCATTCTTCAAATGATAATAATATGGATGGCATAGATGAAGATTCTAAATTACTATTAGATCCCCTATCGATAGAAGATCGTCAATAAGTAGTTAACTCAGTTGAGGTTATGAACACACAATTGACCATTGGACCTCCTTTAATTATTGGACCACCTAAACCACCTCTCATTATAGGACCTATAAAACATCATGGCCATATCCTAAACTTTTCAAAACAACTCACTAGTAATCATGTGCAACAATATATGTTGAAGCAACCAAGTTATCATGCAATTTCTCACACATATAACAATAGAAATAATAAGCAACCAAATCATACAACATCTATTCTATTACCTCAACCATATCTTCCACCCCCACCTAGTCATCCTCAGTGTGGTAGTAAAGAATATCATCTTTTTGACCAACTTCGTAATAATCCAATGAATATCTCCCTTTGGGACTTGATTCAAACATCACCTACGTATCATGGGATGATCCAAGAGGCTTTATAGAAGATTGATATATCACATTCTACCTAACTGAATGATGTAGTAGCCTTACATTTGATTGTATGCAAGAATATCAATTACCTCTGCTTGAGGTACAAAACAAATATGAGGCTCTAATGATAATGGTTCTTATTAATGAAACTAGGGTTAGACATACTCTTATTGATAATGGATTAGGTCTTAACATTTGTAGCATTGATCTTCTAGATAAAATGGGTGTGGATAAGAATCTCATAGAACCTACTAATCTTGTTATTTATGGCTTTGATAATGTTGGTAGGAAACCATTAGGGACAATAATGCCACCCATTAAGGTAGGACCTATAAATTTTCCTACCCTTTTCCATGTCATGCTAGATACTCATACAATCTTCTCCTAGGTAGACCATGAATTCATGCCATGAAAGGAGTTTCTTCTACTCTTCACCATGAGATGAAGTATGAATATATAAGGTTAAATCAAATGAAAAAAGTTATAATTCATAAATTGAAGCTGAACATAACACTTCCAACTCTCTTAATACTTTGACTCCATCTTCAAAAGTAGAAATTCTAATGATAATGATACTACGAATACACTCTTGGGTGATGATTGGGGATTGTTAGATATTACACCTTGTTTTAATGAGGAGTCTAAAATCTCACCATCAAAGTCCAAAGATTCAAATACAAATGATGATAATGATATTGATTCGTATTCAAATGCATGCCTTGGTGATGATTGGGGTTCATTATATTTTACATGCTCCTTTGTGGGAGAGTACAAAATCTCACAATCCAAACCTAAGGAGTCTTGAATTTCATTCGCTCAATCTTGTTCTACATCAACAAATTCAAAATTTTTATCTTATGATGGTGATGAGAGTTCTTTAGCTTCATCCCTCATGTGTTGGTGATGCCTAACTTTAAAACAATTAAAAATGATTTTCATTCTTATGAAAGAATCAATTCTTCTCATAAGAATTTAGAAATGAATTCTTCATCTAAGTTGGAAAAGTGTTTTGGATATGAAATACTTTCTAAAAATGGATATAATAAAAACACGAAACAAGGAGTTAAGGATCATGTGAAGTCTATGTCGTATCTTTCAAAAAGGGGTTTAGGTTTCCAACCTTCTTCTCTGTCTTCATCTCATATGCCATCATCTACTATATTTAAAACATCATGTGGTAAGTGAGGAATATTTTCTTCACAAGAGAAAAACTTGTCTCCTACACTTTTATCAAAGAAAGAGGATATTTTGTTAAGGCTTCTCAAAGATTGCTTGATTACTCTTCCTCCTCCAATATGAAATAAATTTTATAGCAATCATTCTTTCTATGCATATCATCGAGTGCATGGTCATTTGACCAATGAATTTCAAGCCTTGAATAATAAAATACAACAACTTAATGATCATGGTGCTCTTCTATGTGTTGATGTACCTAAACACTCTAAATAATAATGATCCCTCTTCTATGGTTTTGCTCCTCACTATGTGGAAGCTTTGGCTTCATGTGTTTGCTCATTTCCATTCATGGAGGTATAATTTTAAGTGCAACCATATTTTCCATGGCAACAACATGATAGTCTCTTTTGTGGTTTTCCTTGTCTTTACACTTGGGGGGAAAGGATAACTAGTTTTGGGAAGTGTGCAATCTTCTTGAGGATCCCATTTTCATCTCTTATTTCCTTAAAATACCAACATATCAAGTATGTTGATATTTTAGTTGGGGGGGATATCACCCTATCCATTTCATTAACATCTTGTGAGAATTGACTTATTGATATACCCCTTTGGTGGTGGTGTTGTTTATAACACCCCCTGAGGTGTGGTTATCAATTCATCCCCTATGACATTGAGTATTGATTCGTCCTTCATGATGTTAAACTCTTATGTGCCCCCTGAAGTGTGACTAGTAAAATACTCCATGTATTTGGCATGATGAGGCTTGTTGATTCATGAATTTGAGCATTTTTACATGGTCGTATAGCATAACACACCTTGCTTGCCAGTGAAGCCATTTGTTTCATGAGTGATTTTACATCCTTATGAGAGCAAAATTTTGTCTAACACATTCGAGGGATGATGTTTGGCATTTGAGACAAATTTAAGATGGAGGTCTCTTTACCTTACTGACTCGAATCCTTTTTAGCATACTAACCTTGTGTTTATGTTTTATTTTTGTCATGTTTGTATTGCATGTTGATTATTGGCGTGTTTTCTTTGTGTATGGTATCATGTTTTCCTTGTGTCTTTTATGTGTTTTATTTGAGCATTTTGCATGTTTTCTTCATGTATTCCACATGTTTGCTTTGTGAATTCCATGTGTTTATTTTCCTCATGGATGTGGTGTGTATGCTTTGTTTCTTAACATTGTAGATTAAGAGTGGGGAATGAGATTGATCCTCTAGGATACACCAAGCCACAATGATTCTCTCCGAGAATAATCTCCTATTAGGTCCATCATAAAATCACATCCATATCCAAGTGATGGCTCCTCAAACATCCTACTGAAACCTCCAAAGAGTAACATCTCAACAAGAGAACTCTAGCCTCACCTTAGTCTCCAAGTATCCATGAGGACAAAAAACTAATCAATCCATGCTAATATCCAAATGTAACACCACACTCTCATGAATCTCCTAAGAACATGACCAATATACTCAATACCAAGGAAACTATCCAAATCACCATAAAATCTCTCATTGCACATAAATATTGGAACAATATATTAGAGGCAAAAATTTCTAGATAAGGTGAGAGAGGATGTTCAAAAGGTGTTGGACACTAAATTCAAGAAGACATGCATAAAGGAGTATTCAAAATATTTAATAAATTGGAAGGGCCATGGAGTTTAGGATATGGCACAATTAAATGCCATAAAATTATCAAGTATGACAAGGTAGTGTACACAATTGCTTTTAATTTTAACCCTGTATAATTTTCAATCAATATGTTGGATCACACTTGATGATCAATCATCAAGTAGCAATAGATTAGCCAGAAGAACAAAAGCAAGAGCTCATGGGTGATTTCCTCTTGCTCAAGGTGTTTGTTGAGGAGCATCTAAGCATGATGTGATCCTATAGAATAAGTAGTTAGTATACAAGAATTAGTGTACACAAGGTATTAATGATATAATAAATATGAATGTTTCATGCATTTTGTAGCATGTATGATAGGATTAAAGCATAAGCACAAGGGTCATCCCACAATAATGGGTCCCAAACTTGGGACATCAAATTTTCCATTTTGAATGCAAGTAAAAGCTTAAAAACATCTTTGTTCAAAGGCTTTTCTTTGAAAGAAGGTACCTTCATTTGAAGATATGTCAAAAAGTACCTTCATTCCAAGGTTGAAACCTTTGACTGAAGGTAATTTTAAAAATTGGAAAAAGGGACCTTCAAACAAAGGTCCTTTTTTATTCCTTTTATGGAAATTTTAAGAAAAGGTATAAAAATGGACCTTCATTCGAAGGTCCCTTTTCCATGGAAATTATCTTCGTTCGAAGGTTTTTTACATTTTTTTGTGGGAATAACGTACCTTCGACCAAAGGTCCTTGAATACCTTTGAATGAAGGGCCTTAGGTAGACACTTTCAATGCTTGCTTCAATTTCCTAAAAAAATTCAGTTTCTAATATCAGGTTGGACCTTCAAATTGAATTAACTTGACAAGATAATTTGCAAGATCGTAGTCCTCAAAATGAGATTTTCAAAAAGTATAATTTTAATATTTTTTTATTTTATTATGTATTTATTTTCTATTTTTTACTGAACATGGGTTTTCACTGAACATCAAGTTCTTTGTTCTACACATGGAAAAATAGTAAAATACTAAAAAAAATCTAAAAAATATTTGTGCTCTAGGTATTAATGTCCTTGTTTCAACAAAAAAAATCAATATATACAAAATAAGTTGTGTTATGACATACACCTATGTCCAAATTATAATTACCCTAACTTCAAAAATTAATTAAAATATATAATACACAACAAAAAATTATGAAAAAATATCCATGCACTAGATATTGATGTTACAAATATATTTTCTTAAAATTAGAATTTTATCCTTTCTATAAAAAATTTATATGTTATGACATAAATGTCACTTTTTAAAAATGTTGTTTACTAAAAAAAATAAGTTATTAAAAGTTACGTAAAAAAATTAAAAATTTATTTTAAAAAAATTAAAAATTTATTTTAAAAAAATTAAAAATTTATATTTATATTTTACACACATATCATCATAAATTACTAGTTCACATCATCTGTAAATTAGTAATGGTTTAGTTGCTATAGGTCTCGGAAAGTGAAGATTTAGTTAAAAATGTTGATTTCAATGTCCTAGTTGTTGAAATAAACAAGACAACTGAGAGGGGAGGTGAATCAGTTGTAGCAAATTAAACCTTCAAAAACCCTCAACAGTAAATAGATCCTCAAGCATACATTAAGTCCTTATTGTGTTAGATTGATTAAACATGAAATGCATATAATAGAAACTAAAATCACAATGGCATACACATGAGAACACCAGATTTACAAGGAAAACCCAATGAGGGAAAAACCATGGTGAGGATTAGCTCACAATATAAGTAATAGTAAAACTGGTACAAAGGGGCTCACTGCCAGAATAGGACATATTGTCTAAAAAGGCTCACAGTCAGGGCTCACTACCACAAAAAGAATACAAGAAGATAGAAGAAGAATGTTACATAGAGAAACACTTCTCAATGCAACAAGGATTCCACCACATGAAAGATATCAGATGCCTTCAACTTACTGTCTTCAAAACCCTAACATGAAATTCACACTGCTCTGCTCAAATTCGCATCTCATTACACTTCACTCACAATAATCTTGCTTCTTACTCTTTCATACACCCTCTTGCATCAACACCATACATATTTATATCAACCTCTACTTCATTTAAACTTTCTCCAATGTTAGCCACTAGTCGTTATACATTCAAATTTGAAATAGGTCGGCACCCAAACATTCCCGTGGTGGATAGGAACAAAAGGTGACCTACATAAATCCTTAATTAGGACCCCAGTATATCCCAACACACTTCAACACACTTCTACAAGCCTCACATGTAGTGTTAAACACAAGGTCAGCCAACACCCGTGCAAAACACCATAGACATTAAGTACACACTTCCTTAGATCAAGCCAAAAGTTTCAGATAGTATAATTCACTTGAAATCAATCCAGAACAATCAATGAATTACTTAAGATTCATCAACCACTTCAACCAAGCTTTGTATCAACAACTAATTCAATTAAGGACAACTGATAACCCTTGTTTGCATACTGATAAATGAAACTTACACTGTGCTGCACCAAATCAAGTAAAACTTTGAACACAAAAAGATAAAAGCATTATAAACAACTTCCCAAATCTACACAACTGGAATCCAAGTAGTGGAGAAACTGGAGCAAATACATTTCTCCCAAACCATAGAAAACATTACTGAACAATTGGTTCAGACACTAGTGAAAATATTTTGCACAATACAACGATCCATAAACCTAAATTTTGAATAAAGCAACCTCTGTCAACCTTGAATAACCTATAAGATTTGCATAGGAATAGAATCAACAAAAAAAGAACGTGGAGCAAAATACTAGAGCACACTATGAACATTTGCACAACACAGTTTACTCTGTTTATTAAATATTTTCAAAAGCACTTCGAAACCAAGTACCAGAACCATCATTTTAGCTTATTAGTTCATTCCAACTCATCTTTAGACTCTGCAACAAAAGAAGAGCTCCATGTACTTAGAACACTTCCTCAAGGTCTCGACTATACATGCATAACCTGTTTTCCTCTTTTCACAATTTTCTCAATATCCTTAACATCTTCATCCCATAGTTGACATCAATGACAACACTAGTCAGTAGAGTTCATGTTGACATCAATGAAAACACCATCATTCTTGTAACAATCTCCCCCTTTGTCATTGGTGGCAACACAAGATGTGAAAAGTCACCAAAGACCACACAACAGTTCTGAACACTCTTTTTCTCTTGATCCTCTCCCCCTGAGTGGATAAGTTCTTTTTTTCACATGATTCTCTCCCCCTTTGACATCAATGCAAAAGGATAAAATGTTTTGCATTATTCTCCATCTTTGACACTGAACCAAAATTACTTGGTCTAAATACTCCCCCTTAGGATTACACCCAACTAAATTAGCAACACAATGACAACACATGATAATACCTACTCCCCTTAAGAGGTAGCCACCAACCATCAGCCCAAAAAAGAGATAGGTCCATAGATCCACTGGACTAATGTACCTCTAAATGCATCAAGTTAAAGAAAGGAGGGGCAAAAACCCCCAACTTCTCTCAAAGGTACGAAAAAGTATCCTTAGGAAGAGCCTTAGTAAATATGTCAACAATCTGATCCTTTGTAGGAACATACTCAAGCTTCACTTCATTCTCCATAACCTCCTCTCTCAAAAAGTGATACCTGATAGATATATGCTTTTTCCTTGAATGCATCACTAGATTCTTTGAAATGTTTATTGCACTTGTAAATTATCACAAAAGATATATATAGGTTCGTCAAATACAATTGTGATATGATCCTTTAATGTTTTTCTCATCCATAATACCTATGTACAACATGATGTTGCTGCAATATACTCAGCCTCTGCAATGGATAAAGAAACCGAATCATGTTTCTTACTCAGCCATGATACCAACCTACATCCAAGAAAGAATGCACCGCCAGTTGTACTTTTCTTGTCATCAATGCAACCAACCTAATCTGCATCTGTATAAGCATTTAATGTGAAATCAGTATCCTTAAGATACCACAAACCATAATTTGGTGTGCCTCTTAAATATCTAAATATTCTCTTCACTACTGCAACATGTGTTGCTTTAGGATCTTCTTGAAATCTAGCAACAAGACAAAATTGTATGCATGATTTATGGTCTAGTAGCAATTAAATATAGCAATCCACCAATCATAGATCTATACTTGCTCTGATCAACCTAAGGTGAATCATCATATTTGCTTAATTTACAACTAGTCACCATAGGAGTACATACTAGTTTGGAGTCATCCATTGCAAACTTCTTCAACATTTCTTTGACATACTTAGATTGTGAAACAAAAATCCCTTTATCAGTTTGATTGATCTATAGCCCAAGAAAGAAATTCATCTCCCCAAACATTGACATCTCAAATTATTTTTGCATTCCTTCAACAAATTTCTTGCACATAGCCTCATTTCCACCAAAGATAATATCATCCACATATACAACTAAAATTAGGATTTTTTCTTCCTCAATCATAAAGTAAAGATTAATATATGCAGAGACCTTGTTGAAACCTTGATGTATCAAGTATCTACCAACCTTGCATACCAAGCTTTAGGAGTTTCTTCAAACCATATAGTTCCTTCTTCAATTTACATACCATGTATGGTTGATTTGACAATTGAAAATCTTCTAGTTGTTCCATGTAAACCTATTCTTCCAATTCTCCATTCAAAAAAGTAGACTTCACATCCATCTGATAGACCTTAATTTTTTTATGTGCAACAAATGCCAAAAACATTTTGATAGCTTCCATCCTAGCCATAGGAGCAAAAGTCTCCTCAAAATCTATACCTTCTGCTTGTGAGTAACCCTTATACACAATCCTTGCTACCTTCTGCTTGTGAGTAACCCTTACACACAATTCTTGCTTTGTTCCTAACTACTTCTCCATTTTCATCTAGCTTGTTCTTGAATACCCATTTAGTTCCAATTATGTTCTTGTTTTCCAGTCTAGGGACCAATTCCTGAGTCTGATTCTTCTCTATATGCATAAGTTCTTCCATTGCCTTCATCCAATGTTCATCCTTGCATGCTTCACTCACTAATTTAGGTTCAACTTTAGAAAGTAAACATAAATTTACCTCAACTTCAACAACTTTGCTTCTTGTCAATACACCTTTCCTCTTATCTCCAATAATCTGATCTTTGGAATGATTCTTTTGCACATACTTAGAGGTTTTAGGGGTCTTCTCCGGAGCTTCTTCCTCTTCATTCTACACTTCTTGTTCATCAATTATTCCTTCTACTTCTCTGAAATTAGGTTCATTTGACACATATCCATCTATTGCAATAGAATTCTACAAGTTTTCATCAACTTTAACATTTGCACTTTCAACTATCTTTCTCAACCTTTTGTTGTAACATTTGTAAGCTTTGCTCTTAATAGAAGATCCAAAGAAGATACCTTCATCAGATCTTGCATCAAACTTTCCTAAGTTTTCTTCATCTCTTTTAATATAACATAAATGCTTCCAAACACTCTAAAGTACTTCACAGTAGGAATCTTTCCATATCATAGCTCATAAGGAGTCTCTGTGTTGTTAGCTTTAGCTTGAACTCTGTTAAGTATGTAAATAGCAATATGAATAGCTTCTCTCCAGTAGACTTGCAGTAGATTTTCCTCTTTCATCATAGTCCTTGTAGCTTCTTGAATAGTTTTGTTTTTCCTTTCAACAACTCCATTCTGCTAAGGAGTTCTAGGGGCAGAAAAATGCCTCTTTATCCCATGAACTACACAAAACATGTTAAACTCATTGGAGGTGAATTCACTACCTTTGTCAGACCTTAATCATTTTATTTTCAAATCCATTTCATTCTCAACCATAGCTTTAAATTCCTTGAATTTATCTAATGCATTAGATTTCTCTCTAAGAAAAGTAACGCATGCCATTCTAGAGTAATCATAAATTAAAATCATAAAGTACATGTCACCTTGTAGACTTCTCACCCTTGTAGGACCACAAAGATCTATATGCACTAATTCCAGCAATCCAATAGTAGATTGTTCCTTTCCTTTAAAGCTACTCCTTGTTTGTTTTCCAAATTGACAACTTTCATAAATAACATTGATAGGTTTTGTGATCTTAGGTAAATCTCTCACAACATGAATCGAACTAATTATTTCCAAATTATCAAAATTCATGTGACACATCCTTTGGTGCCATAACCAACTATCATTAATCTATGACATAAAGCAATGACCATCAACACCCTTAATTTGATAGATGTTTCCATTTGTTCTCTTACCTGCAACAATCATAATTTTGGACCCTTTTTGGATCTCACAAGTTTCATCCTTAAACACAAGATTGTACCCTTTGCTACACATTTTTCCAACACTCAAGAGATTATGTCTTAAGCCCTTAACATAGTAAACATTTTCAGTGTTATGCTTTCCATCAAAACTGATTGAACCTATTCCATAAATCTTAGCTCCTGAATCATCTCCAAATTTAACTAATCCCCCATCATATTTTTCAAGTTTAACAAACTTACTTTTGTCTTTGGTCATATGATTAGAACAACCATTGTCAACAACCCAATAATTATTTTCTTCTTTGACATGAAAAGCAAATACCAAAGTTCCTTCAACCTTATCCTTCTTCTTCAAAATACTTTCCTTCACACAACCTTCGGGGTTAGCAAAACTAAATTCTTCTTTTATAGCCAAAAGCAGGCATTCATTATCATCAAAATCTCCATAATCAGATTCATCATCAAAAATACCAGCATCTTCTTTCACATAGTGAGCTTTCTTAATCATCTTTCCTTTATTTTCCTCATTTTTATTGTTTAAAGCTCTCTTTGGACATCTAGAAGCATAATGACCTTTACCACCATAGCTAAAACATTTGAAAGGAAATTTACCTTGATACTTATTGGTGCCCTTTTTCATCTTCCTCACGAAGTTAGCTTCCAGATCATCAAAATCTTCTTCACCTAAATCTTCAACCTTCTCTAATTTCTTAGCCTTGAAAGTAGTCTTTATTTTTGTTCCTTTCTTCATTTTTCTCATTTCAAATGCAATCAGAGTACCAATCAACTGATCTTTGGAATATTTATCAAAATCAACTATTTTCTCAATAGCAAATACCTTTTCACTGTAACAATCTAGAAGAGATTTGATAATTTTCTTCACCACTTTAGATTCTTTAACTATTGCACCAAGACCTCTCATATCACTCACCAATTCATCAATTCTTTGAATGCAGCCTTTAATTGTTTCATCCTCAGACATATGCATCATTTCAAATTGTGCCTTCAAGTTCTACAATTTTGCTTGCTTGACCTTTAGATCTCCTTCATAAATGCTTTCTAACTTATCCCAAAATTCTTTAGTAGTCTTCAAACTCATAACTTTAACTAATTTAATTTTTGAAAGACTATTCACAATAATAAATCTTGCCCTAGCATTGATCTCATGCACCTTGATTTTTTCACTTGTACTTGGACCATTCAGAGGAGGAGTATATGCATTTTGATAAGCCCTCTCAATCTCATATACCTGAGCAGACAAATATCCTTCCATCTTTGTCTTCCAGAAGGCATAATTTGAACCATCAAATCTAGGATATTACAAAGGAATCTTGTTCACCATTCTGAATCTACCTCAAGAGGTCAAGCTCTTCTTCAAGGAACCTCACTCTAATACCAATTGTTGAAATGAACAAGAAAACTGAGAGAGAGGGGTGAATTAGTTGTAGCAAATTAAACCTTCAAAAACCCTCAACAGTAAATAGATCCTCAAGCATACATTAAGTCCCTATTCTATTAGATTGATTAAACATGAAATACAAATAACATAAACTAAAATCACAACACCATACACACGAGAACACCAAATTTATGTGAAAAAACAAATGAGGGAAAAACCATGGTGAGGATTAACTCATAATATAAGTAATAGCAAAACTGGTACAAAGGGGCTCATTGCCAGAATAGGACACACTGTCCAAAAAGGCTCATAGCCAGGGCTCACTGTCACAAAAAGAATACAAGAAGATAGAAGAAGAATGTTACATAGAGAAACACTTCTCAATGGAACAAGGAGTGCACCACAATTGCTCGCACACTTTCACAGTCTCACATGAAAGATATTGGATGCCTTCAACTCACCACCTTTGGAACCCTAACATGAAATTCACACTTCTCTACTCAAATTCACATCTCATTACACTTCACTCGCAACAATATTGCATTTATCTTGCTTCTTACTCTTTCGTACAACCTCTTGCATCAACACCATACATATTTATATAAACCTCTACTTCAAAAACTTTCTCCAATGTTGGCCACTAGTTGTTATACATTAAAATTTGAAATAGGTCGGCACCCAAACATTCCCATGATAGATAGGAACGAAAGGAAACCTACATAAATCCTTAATTAGGACCCAAATAGATCCCAACACACTTCAACACACTTCTACAAGCCTTGCATGTAGTGTTAAACATAAGGTCGGCCAACACCCTTGCCAAACACCATAGACATTAAGTACACGCTTCATTAGATCAAGCCAAAAAATTTAGACAACATAATTCACTTGAAATCAATCCAAACCAATCCATGAATTACTTAAGATTCATCAACCACTTCAACCAAGCTTTGCATCAACAACTACTTCAATTCAGGACAACTGATAACCCTTGTTTGCATACTGATAAATGAAACTTACATTGTACTACACCAAATCAAGTAAAACTTTGAACATAGAAAAATAAAAGCATTATAAACAACTTCCCAAATTTGCACAACCTGAATCCAAATAGTGAAGAAACACGGAGCAAATACATTTCTCCCAAACCATAAAAACATTATTGAACAACTGGTTCACACACTGGTGAAAATATCTTGCACTGTACAACGATCCAGAAACCCAAAATTTGAATATAGCAACCTCAGTCAACCTTGAATAACCTGTAAGATCCACACAGGTATAACATCAACACAGAAAGAACGCGGAGCATAATACTGGAGCACACTGTGAACATTTGCATAACACAGTTTACTCTATTTATTAATTTTTCTCAAAAGCACTTGGAAACCAAGTACCATAACCATCATTTCAGCTTATTACTTCATTCCAACTCATCTTTAGACTCTGCAACAAAAGAATAGCTCCATGTACTCACAACACTTCCTCAAGGTCTTGACTACACATGCACAACCTATTTTCCTCTTTTCACAATTTTCTCAATATCCTCAACATCTTCATCGCATAGTTGACATCAATGACAACACCAATCAGTAGACTTTTTGTTAACATCAATGACAACACCATCATTCTTGCAACACTACTTTGGTCAAAAAGAGGAACTCATTATTGTAGGATTACGCACAATGTCATACACATTTTGAATGGTGTCTCATGTAATGGTCATTAACCATATGATTTACAAGAGGCTAAACATCTCAAATGGTGGGAAAATTTGAAAATAATAAATTCAATGATGTAGGTATGGTAGATGAATTTCAAAATAGGAGTGAATGATAGTGAATGTGGAGGGTGTAATTTTGGCTCCTAAAATGATTGTATGTATAGTGGGTTGGGGTCCACATTTCTATTTTTGGTAATAATGGAGCATAGATTTGATTGATTGAGAGCTTGAATGTAGAGCTATGCCAAGAGAGAAATGTTATAAATATTATAGTATTTAGAATCTATCATATTATAATTAAATAAAATACATCATTTTTCCCATTTGTGTTGTTTTCTCACTTTTTTGTGATTCTTGTTGTGTACTTTGAAAGTTGTATGGTTTGACTTCCTTTCTTGGGGACCTAGATCATGGTTTTGTATAAAGTTCATTCATACCTTTTCATAAAATAATAAAAAATACATAAAAGCTTCCAATAATCCAAGTAAGCAATTGTAGCATATTCATTATTATCCTAAACATAAAAATTGTCATTTCAATAAATAAAAAGGAAAATATATTCTTTAATTATGAATACAAAGTGAGGTGAAGACACATAAAACTTCAAGCAAGCAATCCTCAAGCTCCTATGATTCCAAATCAAAGTGTTATTTCTTAAATTAAAACTCTTTTAAAGCTCCAAAATCATGCATGGGTTTCAAGAAAACTTCCTTCCCAATCTCTCTGAATCAAGATATATGCATAAGTCAATATAGAATCCATTCTCAAAATATATGGAAACCCTTTTCTAAAAATAACATCATGGCATTCACATTCAATATATGGAGTCTTGTTAAAGATAGCTACAACCATCTCAAGCATGTAGGATAAATAATATATTCTAGCTAACTAGTGGGTTTACTTATAAAGAACATGCATCCACACCTTTATTTACCATTACCTATGGGTGTCTTATGAGGCATATGTACCCAACCAATACTAGCTAATATATAGCAAAATGGAGATGATAACAAGTTTTGATCATCATTATGTTTTGCATGTTAGAATTACTAACCAATTATTTATATGAAGAGGGGGATTCCTTTCTTATAGTTTGGGGTTTAGGGTTAATGATGGAAATAAGATATATGGCTCGAAATAATAGTAATGGCTTTGATAGTTGAAATCAAGAAGCCAAACAAGCAATACTATGTCTTTTGGAAGAGCCAAGGGTTTGTAAACTTGGTGATGGAACTTATGTAATACCATGGTTTTATTTCACTAATTTGGTAATAACTTTCTTTTATCATCAAATAGTTTGGATTATTTGTTATAGCTAGTTTAGGGCCTTGTTTTGCAAGTTTTAGATGTTAATAGAAACATCTACATTTAGAAGCTTATTTTTGACATGGATGGTTCGTACTCATAGGTATTATATTTATGAATGCTAGATGAGCATATGTTCATAGATGCCTTCAATATTTATGGATAAATCTATGTTTCAAAGATTGTGGCAGGAATTATATTTATGAATGATATATACTATAAAGGAGACAATCAAGTAGTGGGCATCATTCATCTTTTGAATACTGATGCCATCCACTATTGGATGGGGATAGATACCTCATACTATTGGATGGGGATAAATGCCTCATACTATTTGATAGATTTGTGTAGCCTAATCCAAGTAATCATCTCCAACTATTGGATATGGATCCTTTTAATATTCATTAAGTTGAATGAATAGATGTGGGTGGGTGCTTCCCAAGTTAGTAGGTGTATCCATGGATGATCATGTCATACAAATTCTCATTCATTAGACAAATAAGTCTAGAGGGTCATGTATCCATGAAATCCGAATCCTCATTTATCTCTAATTATAGCTTGCATTAGTGAAAATTTCATCATAAAACCTTTGTAGTCTCTTGATTATACACGCTCAACCAAATTTTAATTTTAGATCTTTTGTTGTCTAGTCTAGTAAATTAAATTAGACAAACACCTAATATTTCTCATATTATTTCATTACTAATGTCATTTTCCAAATCAAATATGTAGTTAATTAGCTTTGATCATTTAATTAGTTCTAGTGTAGGAGAGTAAGAAAAGAAACATCATATTTTCCATTCATGGATGAAATCAATTACATGAATTACTTACGACAAAAACTTTTTCAATTTAAAAATAAACTTTAGGTATAAATCATTGCTATGTCATTGATATGTTCAAAGATCCCTCACTCTTCCATTATTAACATTGAGAAACAACTCAATTGTTTTATTTTTTTCGACTAATCAAGTCCAAAACAAAGCCCTTAGAATTCTTACACTTTAAGAGGGAACTCCCCTTATAACCCTTAGATCAAGACTTACCAATCAACAATATTTGTTAAAATTTCTATTTATTGGTGCTTTTGCAAAATGTTATTGGATTTTTTAAAGTTTTTTTGTGGATCAAATACAAATGTTTTTTTTTTTGGATATACCCCCAAGGGGGTCCCCTTTAGCTTAGAGCCAAGGACTGAGGGGTATACATTCTACCAAAATCCGCTCAGGGCACGTCCCGACCTCATCCCTTTTAGGCGTCGAGGCTTTACACTCAGCAAGACTTGATTCGTGGTGGGCTCATTCCGAACCTTTCAAATACAAATATTTTTGAAAGATAAAGTGAACAAAAAGATGACGGTTATTAAAGCGCGAAAAATACCTAAGTCCTTTCCCCTAAAACATCATCATGGGGGCTAATGGTTGCAATGACTTTACTACATAGACATTAGTGCATTCCCATGTTAGACCCCCAACATGTCCGTGAGTAGTCAATTGTTTGTTTGTTTGTAGCTCTTAATATGCCCGTGAGAGTACTCATTTCTTTTCTTCTACTTCCTCTGCAAAATGATTTTTTAATTGACTTAAATATTATACTTATTTTAAGAAACAAAAGTCCGTGAGCTTAGCAAGTTTCAATATATTAGAAAGAAGCGGTTAAGATCCACAGTTTTCTTCACGCTTTTCCCGAAAAAACTATAGTCTGACTAACATGCAGAACCGAAAGAGACTCAACGGCATTTAATATGTACAACATTATTTTTAAAATTTTAAATAGAATATACTTTTATTTTCAGTTTAATTACAATATTTTCCAAAGTTTGACAGTAAGATCCGTACCTTGTGAGGGACTAGATCCATGCAAATTTGTTGTTAAGGTTAATCACAAGAGGCAAAATAATTAAATAATTAAATCTTAGGCTTGAAGTCAAAAGAGAAAGATTACAAGGAAACACCATCAACATCATCTTGGTTGTGATGCATGTTTAAAATTACATGGTTCCCCATGCTAGATGGTCAAATGCCTTGGATCACAAGCAAGAGACCATGTTATACAACCAATTCTAAATATCATAATATGGGTTGTGTTTATTGTGATTTTCTATATATTTTTAGATTTTTAAAAGATTAAAATTGAAAATGTACATTATGTACTTTTACATTTTTGTTTTATACTATTTTGAAATATATAGTTATAACATTCAATTTGTCTTTTTTGATGCACACATTGACATAATTACTCTTATATATTAGATATGTCACTCCATATCAAGACTAACCCATTTTGTAAGGGTTTTTCCTCCACGAGCTAGGTCACTCCCACAATTCTATCCCATGGATAGAACATTCGGTAGTCTAATCTTCTAGTTTGAAATTTAAAATATTCCACTTGTCAAAATACCTTTCCAAGAATATGACTATTAGCTATTGCACACCAAAGGTCTCCAATTTTGTGTAAGTTTATATTTGAGGACATCTTCCATAGATGATTTAGTCATTGAAAAATCATCAATAGAGAACATCTTCCATACACATTCACTTATAAAAACTCAATGCCAATCTCAATCTCAAATTTGTCTTAATGGCATTAACATATTGCCTTATGTGTTTTCAATCTTCTTACATTCACCATAGGGTTTGATAACTATTAAGGAAGTCAAAGGTTTTTGTTGTATCTATGGTTGATTTGAATTGGTCTAAGAATTTAAAGGATAATACCTAGTAAAAAAATTGGTGGTATTGTAAAAGACACAACAATCAATATGTGAATATGTTTTTATTTAGAATATGAATTTATACAATTTTGGCAAACTCTTTGGATGAGACGTATGTTTCTAAACTGTATCGATTGGCTTCAAATTTAGCCCATTTATACATTCTCAAAGGAGTTGAAAGCTCACGACATCCATGTCATCCTTGAAATTGTAATGGATAGTTGGATGGAGATAAAATTAATTATAAAAATTGAAAATTACAAGAAAACTATTTAATTTTGCAGTGCCCCAACTTGGTGGGGCCATATCTCCTAGCCAATTGGGTGAAATTTTGACTTCTTAGATGTGTTGGAAAGATCTTGAAGAGAACTAGTTTGAGTTGCTTGGAAGGAAACCTTCCTATTTGACATATGAAAGTCCTCAAGGACAATTTTTCTCCAAAGGCCTTTGAAAGTGTAGATTACATAAACATAGAAAATGCCAAATATATATATATTTGATATTTTCTAGATTTAACTATGTGAATGCTACCCAAGTGCTTCTACATCACTATGAGATTAATAGTAGCCCCCAAGGGTACTTTTCAACACCAATAATTCATAAACGTAGGTCAACAAGTTATGCATATCCCGAAGGTGAAAGCCAATAGTGGACAAAACCACATAAGAGCAAAGTGTTTAAGAATGTTTAACATGTATGACTTAATCCTAAACCTATTTTTTTTTAGAATCATCTATACATTCTTTGATAATTTATTTTCTACTAATTTTTAATTTTGTGTTCTCTATATCCATCAACTTAGCCAATCAAAGTTGTGAGAGGTCAAATAATGCCATAAACTAAATGAGCACTATATCTCTTCTCAATTCTTTTATTTCTCTATTTCTCTATCTCAACATACTTAGAAATCTTATCATTTATTTTTCTATGTAAGATCATGCCAGTAGATGAGCCCTATATCTCTTTGTATTGCTTCTATATCTCTATTTCTATGTCTCAACATACTTAGATCTCTATTTATCATTTATTATTTTTATAGCTCCTTTAAAGGAATCTGGGATTTCATATTTAAAAATATTTTTTATGCAATTAGATTCCTTTTATGTAGGTGTCTATAAATTCCAAGCATGTGCTTTAGGGTAGATATATATATATATATATATATATATATATATATATATATATCCTATAATAACACATTTATTATTTTTCAAACCATTTTGTTTAATAATCTCTCCTCCATGACTACTTTTAGTAAATCTATTTCCTATAATTATCACTTTTTTTTATCATAACAAAGAAGAAGGTTACTATGATAATGATGCATTCATTAAGAAATTATTAAAAATTAAAAAGAAACATGATATGGTACAAATAAGTTAAAATCCATGTGGAATTAAATTTTAGCTACCATAGATGATGTCATGTCCACCTGATTTGTAGTTTAATCTCTTACCAAGATAATTCTTACCAAAAAATAAGACATTAGAAAAAATCAAGGCTTTTGGGAAAATCACTAATGATAAATAAGCTTCTAAAATATAGTGGGCCATATAAATTTCTAACTCTTAGGTGATCTACACCACTCACCCTCCCATAGTTTTTCCTTAATATTTGATAATCCTCCATGTCTACTTTCATCCCTACCACTAATGCTTGGGCATTTCCCAATCCTCTATTGTTCAACACTTAGCAACCACATCCATAACTGACCCTTACATTCCTAAATCTATTTCTATCTATATCATCCATATAGACCTCAACCTATATACACTTCTCTTTTAACTATACACACCCCCATCAATTTCTATCACTCTTTCTTTACCACTCCTATTCCAATTCACCCCATCATTTTCTATCACTTTCTTTACCATTCCTATTCCAATTGCTTCTTCTACACCATCCAAATTTTTGGCCACCATCATAAGTGAGTTGTAAGAGATAAAAACCTATATCAATCATGATTTTAAAATTTCTCCCAAAAGGGATCTAACAAGTGAATTATTACATAATCAATTGGATAAAACATATTGGTTTACCAATTGGATTTGTGGCACCTAGCTTAACAATGCACAATGTTAAAGGATATCCTTTGGCTCACATTTTTTATTTTAATAACAATATTACATTTATGATGAGCCCATGCTTATTTTTATAAAACGAATGATTATATTGAATTTATTTATTACCTAATGCTTCAAGTAACTCCTTTGAGAAGTTAGAAAATGATTTTATTGATCATTTTCAAACATAATATTAGAGTTAAAGGGATATTTACATAATTAGCACATAGTAATAAAGGTTCTAATCAAACAATAAATGATTATGAGCTTAGATTTTAAATTATGTTCTAAGCTAACATGACTTGTGAACCACTTAAAATCAAGATTAAAGGTGTATATATCAATATTTTTTTTCCAACCATTGAGAAAAAAAATATTTTTAGTCTTATAGTTTATTTTTTGGAGTTATGAGTTAGGGTTTTCATTTATGAGCTTATATTGTTAGAAAATAATCTCCTCCACTCTAGCATCTATTGCACTTCTCTTAATTTTCATAAGTTTCAATTAGAGACAATTTAGAAAATGGGGTGATGTAGGAGGTTTCAAGAAAAATTCCAATGCTATCAACTATTCTCATTTCAATACCATTCAACTAAAATTAAAAAACATAAATTTTATTGTATTGGTGGATCATCCATAAATAGTGTTACAACAAGTTTTATAAAATCAACTTATTGTGCCTTATCTCTCATACATCTCAACTTAGAAATGTATTTTTGTTATTATCATTGACCACATGGCACATAGTGAGTAAGTTTTTGACACAAGCATAAATAAAATATCTTATTGGAAATAATATAATTCAATCTAAATGTATAAATGACAAGCAAAAAAATATGTAGCACATGCAAATCAAAAGATCTCAATATATATGCCAATCCTTTCCCTACACATTGATTCAATCAATCTAATCAAGTATAAATGGATAATGAGGAACTTTTGAATGATATTCATAACATTCATATTGGTTTTATTAATAAATTCAAAGATATACCTATTATCACTTGGATGTGCACCCTTACTAAGTACTCAACTTAGTCATCCAATGAAACATGGGAAGTTCTCTCAAAGTGTGGGATTTGTTCATTAGAGATCAACCTCTAGAGAGGGTTGGTTCCCTTGGTTTATCACCTAAACTAGCTTAAACTATTGTTGTTTTTTTAGGGAAAAGGGAATAAAATGACATAGAATAAAGATAAATCCTATGGAGGTGATGCACTAAATTGTTACTAAGAGGTCTATGCTATTGTTTTGACACAAAATTAATCAATAATTCAATTTTTTTATGCACAACTCAAGGTTTTTATATATTCATGCATCAATATTGCATAAGAAGGTTTGAGTATTCACAATTTTAGGAGGAAAATGAAATACTTTTTCACAGCTAATGATTATTTACATTAGTTACACAAACTATTGCAACATGCATAAAATATATGTATTTTCTACATAAAGGTGCTAAAATGAGACATATAGTTGAGGATTTATATGTAAAATCACATAAATTTGCATCAATCATTCATTTTGTACACAAAATACAAATATGATTTAAATGTTTAATTTCATTGATAAAAGGTGTTCTTATAGTGCTATATAATATCTTCTATTTCTTGATAAAATAAAATTGAAGTGTTGTTCTCAATCTAAAACTATGTTCAAATGAGTTATAAGACTTAGCATAAAAACCAAAAAGAACTCCAAAAATTAGTTATAATATTGACTTCACCTAGCAAGAACTAATTTTCAAATGAAAAGTTAGGTGTTCCTATTCTCTATCCCAACATGGGAGAGAATATAGGAAATGAATTAAAAGATAATAAGTGGCATTTCCCTTGTCTTAAGGTATCTACTTGACCTTACTTGGGTGCTAAGTTGACCTATCAGATCCTACTTTTTCTCCTTAGAAATAGCTCCTTATTGTTGGTTGAATGAAAAATCTTGATTGCTTTAACCTCCTTAGTTGAAGATGCTCCTAGATGCTTGGGAATGTGGAGGACTTGCTCAAATTGCTTGCTATATTCTCTCATCTATTGTCCAACTCACCCAAACTATCCCTGGATGCTCTCAACCCACTCATAACTGCCCTTCACTTCTCCAAAATTTCATTATATTCTTTACTATTTTCTTAGGACATGTGACAAAGTAATTAAAATAACCTTGAAACTTCTAGGGGGGCGTGAGATATCTCCTAGGACAATTTTTTCATATTTTCAACACTTTAAGGCTTCTTCACTTTCATCACATCTCTACCTTTAAATTTGTAATCCACATTTACCTCTACCACTTGAACTATGTATTTGTTTAATATCTTGTGATGGCTATCTTCTTTTCATGGAGCATCATTTACTATTTCATTTGTAGCCAATGATGGAATGAGTTTGAGTTGATGACATTGATTGTAACCCTCATTGTCAATTTTCCTACAATATTTTTTCAAAAAAGTTCCTTTTATGGGCTTTGAAAATTCTTGACACTTTTTTTTCTTTCTTCTTTGGTGAGAATTGATTTCAGAAAACCAACTCTTTGATGAACATGGTGGTTCATGAACCAAATTTTTTGACTAACCTCCTCTCTTAGTGAACTTCACCTTTCAATAAACTTCACCTTTCAACAAAATTCCCTTGTTAGTGAACTTCCCCTCTCAACAAACTTCACCTTTTGGAAAACTTCCCCTCTTGAAAAACTTCACCTTTTGGTAAAATTTTGTGCCAGTGAACTTCCTCCCTTGGCGAACTTCACCTTTTGACAAACTTCACCTTGCCAGAAAACTTAGTGGTTTGTGAACTTAAATTTTGTTGAAACATAGAAAGACTAAAGACTTCTTTTTTAGCCACTTGAATTTTCAGTGAATTGAATGTTTTGCAAACTTAAATAATTATTGAAATAGTTAGACTGAAGAAAATATTGTTGAAAAGGAACAAAGACTTATAATTTTAGGGAAAAGATTTGCATAAGGGACTTTCAAGGCCTCTAAAACTTAGGATTAGACACAAAACTCATAAGAAACCCCATAAACACTCCTTTAATGACTATTTGGACCAACACGAAAAAATAGTTTAACAACACCTAACATATATCATACCAATATGCTAATTGAAGGTAAAAACATAATAAAAACCAAGGAAAGGTTATAAACAAGTGAGTATCAATGCAACACCATGTAGTTGTATGATGATTGACCTTAGGTATCTAATTAAAATTATAATTAAAACAAAGGTATCTAGAAAGAGAATCAAGATGAGCTAAGAGTTACAAATGTATTTAGCTATTCAATATCACGATCATGATCAAAGTGCTAACAAATAAACATCTATCAAAAATTTAAAAATTGGGTGCACAAAATACAATACAGAACACAAATGGCAATGTATAAACCTACTTCTTCAAGGGTAAAACCCAAACTATTATATTTATATAATACTTCTATTCAGAGAGAGACACTTCATGATCATACATTGCCACGATCACCACTAGTGTATCATGACATCATAGAGAAAGTTTCCATGGGGGAATTGATTCTTAGGACACACTCTATAAAACTCTTGATATTGACCCATTTATGTGAGTACATTTAAATTATTGATCATTCTCTTCTTTATTTTTTATCATTTTATTTTCATTACATATTATATGTATATAATACATGTTCATGTTCCTTCACCACTTTCACTTGATCTATCCACTTCATAGGCAAGTATTATATATTTTTGTAGGATCTGTGTAGCAACACTTTCTCTCATTGGAGGAAAATTGGGGGCATATTTCATACACATCAATTACACACAAAAATAATTTATAATATACACACATTTAATACTTATTTTCTTTTATATGTAATACTCAACTTTCAATCACAACTTCTAGATTTTATTTTCATATTTATTTCGTTCTTAATTTATGGGAACTCCTTTACAATACGCATACTTCAAGTGGTCATATTTTACTAATTACGTTATTATTTATACACAAATTTCACATATTGGTGTTTTTCTTTTGATGTTATGAGAGGCTCAATGGATGTATGTTACATATCAAGGACAAATGGATCACACGCTTTTTCTAGTAGTTCAAATTCTAGATTCTAAAAAATCTATATCTTGTCATGTCTATTTATTTATTTTATTTTGATTTTTACATGATTTATCATATATATTTTTATGCATACCAAAGGGGGGGTAAATATAGAGGATAAAATTACATACCTTATACACTTACCCCTTCACTTGATGTCACTTTGTGTGAATGTTGTAAACATACTCTTACCACCAATTTTATCTTTTTTTCTCACTAACTAACCCTAATCTTGAACCATCACTTCAAATAAAGTTTGGATCATTTCCATAAGAGTTTTCCTCTTTATACTAGATCATACACATAGGTTAGTCCCTTTGATAAAATCATGCATAGTATTGTCCTCTAGTTTGAAATTTAAAATCTCTTACTTCTTAGGTTGTCTTTCTAAGAATATGATTATTACTTATCAACATTCATATCAAAAGTATTTAGTGGTGTTTCTAAGACCTCTATTTAAGTACATATTCAACAACTCATTTTAATCATTAGTGGATCATCTCGATAGAGAGTATTTTGCATCTACATTCAATCATAGAAATAGTAGTCTCAATTTTAGCTTGTTCTTACTTATATTAACATATTGCATTCTCTATCTTTTATTTTTTCTTTTTTAACATCTATCATGAGGTCCATTTTCTATCAAGAAAATCAAAGGTATTCCCTCTACCTATAGTAGGTGAAAAATGTATTTTTTAAAACTATATCATTTCTTAGACATGTATACAAACAAATGTGAATATATGAACTATAGTTCTCAAAGGTAAAATTTGGGCATAGAAAATGCCATGTGGGAATTTTTTTCCAAGGATAGAACTATAGGCATGACCAAGTCTCAAACCTCAAAAATATTAATAGATATTTTTTCTAAGGCATTGGGCCTTCCACTACCATGTATTTTACCAAGAATATTCTTAGACAAGGGACTACTATTTAAACATCACTCTTAATCATGTGTAACTAGTGAGTCAAGTTTAGAGATTTGAGTCAGGGCTTGAGATTAATAATTACATTATAATATGATTTGAATTATATAATTATACATTTGTAATCAAATGACTAAGGCCAACATGTTGGGAGCCCATTATGACAAATTATAATTCATTTGTGACTAACAAACAATAAATATCATATTTTTACTTTATTGTTTGATAGAATTTCTACTATGTGATTTCATATTATTCATTCTTCTATATGGTTGGATGATCCTTCATTAGATCCTCCACCCATGATTTCATCACTTTCATTTTATAGACGTGTCATGACTAACTCTCCCATCAAAGTAAGTATTTTCCCTTTGATTCTTATCTATGCACAACCTACATTTTTTAATTTTTCTCTTCTAGCTATCTCTTGACTTGCACATGAATGTCTTTCATGTATTGTGGTATTCATTTTTAACTTCCAGCACCTAAAATTGATATCTAAATGTTTCAAATTTGAAATGATGTAAAATAATGAGATGTAATATTTTAGTGTACTTTATGTCTATATTTTTTAATATTTCAAAAAATTAGGTTGGTATAGTTTTTTTTGCAAAACTACCATTATTATTTATCACTTAACAAATTTGATGAAGTGGAGAGCTAATGGTATATCAATTTATTTATAACAATTTTTTTGCCTTATTTTCATATTATGAACTTAAAATTTTAGTAAAATAAAAAATATATATTAATTTGGATAAATATTTCTAAAACGTTTAAATTTTTAGCCCTTTGATGGAGTGTTAGATATTTTGATGACTATTTAATAAAAATAAAAAAAATAGCTCAACCATGATTCTCTCTTCTAGAGTATTTTTTGTAAACTTTTCTTTATTTTGTGAATGGAACCAACCTCAAGTTTTAGGGATGATAACTTATTATTGTAAGGGGTAAATGCTTTTGACTCGAAGCTATGAACCAGTGAGGTCACAAATGGGGGACCTCATCCCCAATTAAAACATTCAACAATTACACGGTCCCAATAGGGTTTGAACTTTGATGGCAAGAACAACACCACAACAACTTAACCAACATTCTATGCCACTACTGGCTTTAGGGATATAACTTAATTATATGTAAAATTAAAAAATTAATTGTAATTTCAATTAAAATATATATTTTTAGAAATTGCACATTAAGATCTATAAAAGGGATTTTTGGATATTTCAAAAAATGTTATATACATGAGTAAGAGTGGAGGGAGCATTAAGTTTATCTAAATACATTTTTTGCACCAAATTGTTGCAAAAATCTATCTAGTGGACATTTTCAACTAGAGAAGTTTTGGCTATATCTATTTTGGTAGAAACATGAAAAAAAAACAAAATTTTGGTTGAAATGCTTAAAGTTAAATGTGTTGAAATTCTACCCAAAATAGTGACACAAATTTGTTTGTTCACCCTATGTGAATTCTTTTGTGTATGCACTAATGTGATTATCACATTCACTCTTCAACAAGTCTATTATACCCTTTGGATATGTTCCATAAACTACTTGGAACAAATAAAGCTTTTCTTCATAGCCAACATATATAATCCCATTATCTATGTTTCTCTCACACTAAACATCTAAGGAAATTTCCAAGACTCCTAAATTGACAACCTTGGCTTGATGATCTATTTGAGGATGGTATGTAGAACTATAATTCAATTGTGTGTCAAAAATTTTCCTCAATATGTGCTAAAAGTGATTAAGAAAATTAGTATCCCTATCATAAGTGATACTCTACAACAACCCATGCCATTTTACTCTTTTCCTGAAAAGCAAATTCAACTATCTTTAAAGCGTCATTGGAATTTTGAGAAGGAATAAAATGTGCTAGTTTACGAAATATATCAACAACTACAAAGATATAATCATTACCTCTTTGAGTGCAAAGTAACTCAAGGACAAAATCCATGTATAGTTCCTCCAATAACTTATTTACTATGTCTAATCTAGCTTATTTTAATTGATGTTTTGGGATATTCCCTTTGCAAATTGACATGTCCTACATCTTTCTATAAACCTCTTTACATACATGTGGAAACTTGACAAATAATACCTCTCCTCCAACATGACCTATCTCATTTTTGCTTAGATGTCCTCTATGTCCACCATGGTGGAACTCTCAAATGAGATTCTCTCTCAATAAACTACATACTATACATAACAATTATATCCAAAACAAGCATCCCTCTTACATGCAAAAAATCTTCATATGGAATTTTATCTCTAGCCCAAAGCTCCATGCATGCATGGCATATATTTGTAAAATCTAGATCCATGTCATACAATTACTTCATTCCCTCCATGCCAGATAGTCTTATGGTTATCATCAATAATAATGATTGCATTCTACTCAATGAATTACAAACTTTATTATTATTACAGTCAAATCTATAGTTCACCACAAAAGAAAAAAACATGAATACTCTACCCAACTCACATGTCTCTTGTTTAGCTATTCATTATATGCCCCTTTTGATTATTTCTCTATTGATTATCCATCTAAGGGAAAATCTATTAGTTATATGCCAACTTATTAAAAAGTACAATTTAAGAGGCAATTCTTCTCGTGCATTGTATGCCTCTATACAAATATTATATTTACTAATATAATTAGTTAAGACATAAATTTATTGAAGTTGTTTGTCAACCCACATTTTATAGAACTCTTAGCTTAATAAATATACTCACTTGCCACAAAGTTTCTTTTTTTTTACATGAATAAACAAAGCATCCACTATATTTGTAAATGAATTATATTCTATCAATAAATCCACCTTATTTCCTTGTGACAGGTTACTTATTTATAGCCAATGTGGTAACTCATAGAACTGATCCCATTAGTGTACTAACTATATTGCAAATCTATGCTACATAAAGGTTTGGCCTATGAGTCCTCAACCATCAGAAAAGCTTCTAAGTGTGTTTGAAATATATTTAATGTGGAACTACATAAGGCATGGGGTGAGAAGAAATATTTTTTTGGCTATGAGTTGATGAATAAAACCCCAAAATTATTTGAAGAAAGGAATATGGTTCAATTGCAAGGTAGGCACTCTTTAGTAGAGTTATATTTAATATCTTAGTTGGATATTGTAGAGATTTCTATGGGAACCCAACATCTTGATAATGGAGGATAAAAATAAACAAATTGTGTTACCTAATTATTTTAGCACTTCTTACCAATTTACTAGGGATTGTGCACTTGAAGGTAGAATTTGATCAAACCAAGAATTTTAGGCTAATTTTTTGGCACCATTGCTAGACAACTAGTGAAAATTATGATATAATCCATGAGCCTTAATTGATACAATTACAGGTTCAATCCAAATTCCTTTAGTTTGGGGGTACAATACAAGCCCCTTCTATCCAAGCTAGCTCTATTCTAGAAATTCAAGGTGAGGAAAATATGGGTAAACGATAGACTTTCATGAATATTTATAGGATAACCCAATTACCACATTAGTTGTGGTTAATATGATCTTAAATTAAATGTGAGATGACATAGTAGATGCCCGTATTCAAGATTTTCAAAGTGATAGCACCATTTCTTTAACTTTATTTTATACCTTCCATTTTATGAAGTGATGTGTTATAACATTCCTCCACCTCTTCTTCCTTTGTGTACTTTTTCCCATTGATAACTAACTTGATAATATTAGCGATAGTGTACATTGTTGTGTTTAACCTAAATCATTGAAATTTCCACTTCTTGAATCATTGACCTTATCAAGTTGTGATAAAACATGTGGCTAGTTAATTATTTTGGCACTTCTAGCTATTACAATTTTTTGATCTTAAATCATATTGTGATATTTGCTAGGAAATATCCAAATACATGTGTGATAAATAATAGAAAATATGTAACTTGATAAGAAGAAATTGCCTAAGTATGTTGTGTAATATTAACGAGATCCTCAATCACCTTATATTTTTTGACCTTACAAAACATAGGTGATTTTCTAACCAACTTGATAAGTTTAGTGATCCAATAAGTGGGAATTATTGTATTAACCTACAAAATATACACTTCTTGAATTTCTAACATTATTAACTTAGTGCTTAGTAGGAAAAAGTGCCAAAATAGTTGGTCAACCCCCAATTATTATAGAAATAGTAAGTGGGTTTGACTAAAATCCCTAAGGAAACCTATAGACTGTGCATGAACACCATAGTGTAGTAATTCACCATAATGGACATTACAAGGTTCTTAATCCTAAAATAATGTTTCAACAAATATAATCTTTTGCATTCTCTATACATGAAACAAAAGTAAGACCGTATAAAGTTAGCACAAGTTTTTATAGGCCATAGGTTCAAACCATTTAAATAATTCAAAAACCTTTTAAAAAGGAAATACCATTCAATATGCCCTTATGGGTAGTATCCCAACAAAGGATTTCTACCAAAAATATTTCAATCTATAATATACTAAAATAAATTTACTTGCCATATCACCTCCTATTTTACCAGAGCATTCCTACTGAATTGCTTAGGGTAATCTAGTATATTTTACTTTGAGGCTACACCCAAGAATTTATCATATTCACATAGCCCTCACATGAATGTATGTCATGAAGACTATAACTTTTAACATCCATATAAGTTAAATAAGAGCAACATAATAATTTTTAATTTTGGCTACCTTTCACTCTCGCAAACACATGCCTTAATGAAATTGTGTAGGCACATATAATTTACATTCATTGGTAATAAGAACCTACAAAGTGAGAAATACTTTACAACTCTATATTATAAGTTACATCATATAAAATAAACATGGACCCAACTTCTAAAATGTCCCAACAAAGAGAAACATAATGAAAAACTCAAAACCCAAATTCATATTCCTTAAGTATTGCTTCATTACAATCCACCTACATATCCCAACATTGACAACCTTAATTGTGTGTAACAACATCATACTAAGAACATGCAATTGTATCCACTAACATGGATTCTAAAACACACTATAATAGTGTGTTCCATTGTAGTCATCTTCAAATGAATACCCTTTTCTCACAAAAAAGATATTACATATAGTGCACATGTAGTGCCCCTTATATTCAATAAACACCCTTAAACATCACTCTTAAGAAAGCAATTTGGTTGCTTAAAATAAAAATCTACCGGCTCAAATGAATGGTTAATGAGCTTCTTCTATATTATAGTCCCATGATAAGGAATACAATATTTTCCACGAAAGTATCTATGTAAGAATTTAACAAGTGACATTATCATTTCAAAATTTATATCATTCACATGCTTTTGGAATCAATAGGGATATAATATTACCTTAGCTAAGATGAATAGGAAAATTTTAGACGAAGGTAACTAACCCTATACAACACTTAAAAGGGCTAAAAATTTCTCTGTGGACTCACCAACCAATTCAAAGCTCCACCATTTTACTTCCACAATACACCATATGATTTCATTTTGAAGCCCAAATGGGTATCTCATGCATGTAGAGACAAAAAAATAAGTCTGAGATCCTTCAAGAAAGAAAAAGGTATCTATATTTCACTAAAAACATTAAAGAAGAACTTAAATAATAAGACAAACAATGTAGGTATATATTCATTTTTAAAAAAATTGGAATACTTAGACAGTATTTCATATAATAATTATTTAAACTTTTTAAATAGAAAAAATATTATCATATAAGTAATTAGTAAAACAAATTATTAGGTGATAGGTCACACATAGTGTGAGATTTGAGCCTAAACAAGTCTCATGTCTGAAACCAATGTCGAGTCATCTGACTGAGAATGAGTTTCAGTTGTCGTTTAATGTAAATCAACAGTCAACTGTCATTTAATTGTAAAAGCCTCCAAAATATCAAGTGAAAGCCTCCAAAATCTCACTTATAACATAAAACCCAAATAAAATTTCATTTGCCAACTATGCAAATATTTTATTTTGATTTGTAGTGTTTTTTCCCAATTTGATGGCAACTTTTTTTTCCCATTTGCATTGCTTTATGTTTTAATTGCAAATATTTTAAAATTAAATACAACCACATCCATACACACCAGGCTTGGAATTTGATGGTCTATTTGACCGTTTTTTCAATTTTAGACCGTATATTACAACTATAAAATTTATTAGATCGTATAGTTTGACTTGCTATATTTTTATTAAACCGTAAAAAATTATTATAAGCAAAATATAATATAGTATTTTAACTTATAATAGATATCATTTTATAATTTTTATTATAAAAGATAAATTAAATTAGAATAGAATATAACTTTTTTGAATATTTTCTAAAAGAATTTAGAAACTTTTGGCGTTTTTATAATAATCGAGAAGCATATTTTGGATTAGATTGTAAAGCTTTTAGATCAGCGTTTGGATCACACTCGTGATCCATCATCAGGATATAGAGCTCAAGGAGATGAAAGTGATTCATCTCCTTGAGCTCTCTATCCTGATGATGGATCACAGATTGTGATCCGAAACGTTGATCTAAAAAAGCTTACACAATCTAATCCAGAAATATGCTTCTCAGATTATTATGGATTGTGGAAATTTAATAGCATTGGTTTTTATAATAGTTATCATTTTTTTATATTAATATATGTAACTTATAATATTATTATAAAAATATATATTAATTTAGAATCTTTTGAAAATAGAATATAATTATTTTTAACTTTTAAAATATATTTAACAAAATTTGTTTTTAATATGAACTTAGAAACTTTTGTTAATTGTTAATTATAATAGTAGATTTTTTTATATTTATTACTAATTTTTCAAGATATTGCATTTATAAAATATTTTATATAAAAATTCATAAATTAAACAATTTTTTTGACAGACATTTAAATGACCAAATTGTCATAAAATTTTCATATGACAAGTAGGGGTGACCGTCAAATGCACAAACATATACTCTGTAACTTATTAATATACATTTAATTTTCTATCCACTTAATCCTTACACCTACTTTAAGTGCTAGTTTATTATTGAAAAAATAAATAACCTAAATTATTTAGTTATCTATGGATGGTTAGTTAATCTCTTTCAACTTAGTGCTGAAATTCACTCCACCAAAATCATTTAAAATTTTTTATAAAAGCATATAAAAAACTAACCACCGGTAAACCTAACCTCACCCTGCTTTTTCTCCCGAGTCCCTCGGGATTGAATCGAAAAAAGCGTCTAAAATAAAGAATGCCTTACCGTTGGTAAACAAGAGCTTAAGATGCAAAAGAGGTCCCACCTAGATTCTAATCTAGGTAAACTGCCCTTCCGCCTCTGCAATCAACTGTTAACTGTCAGTTACTTTGACGGTTTACGCTCAATTACCCATACGGTAAAATAAGTACCCTTCATTAGCGCGTGACCGTCCAAAGGCTAGGTTTTGTCAGATTATGTTTCCAAGGCCACCGTAAAAAAAGAAAACCTAAACGAATGGTTGGTTATTTGTTTGTAAAAGAGAATCGTGCGTATCAGCATACGGATAAAATAAAAACCATAGCCATCCTATTCATGCCTTCCCCCTTTCCTCCATAAATACGGGCCCCCTCCTCCTGTCCTGACTCTCCCATTTCTTTCACCACCACCCGCTACCTACTTGTTAAGATTCTCCTCTCTGTTTACTCCCTGGACTTCATTTCTGAGAAGCAGGGTGTTAGGTTACTTTGATCTCAGAGTTTCTTTGGCTTTTCAGAAGCATCCTGGGTGGGTGCACTGTAGGAGGATGGGCGGGAAGAAGGGCAACAAGATCCGCCAGATTGTGAAGCTGCGCCAGTTTGTGAAAAAATGGCGGATCATGGCACTGAGTCGCAATAATGGGGTCGGGTGCACCCTTTCGCCCCGGGTAAGTCACCGTTCGTCGCCCTTTTGTTACGACTCAGACGAAGAATGCTGCCGTGGGCAGGCGTGCCCTCCGCCGGACGTTCCAGAGGGCTATTTGGCGGTCTATGTGGGGAGAGAAGTGGAACCGAGGCGGTTCATCATTCCCACCGGGTATCTGAGCCGGCCGCTGTTTCGGGCCCTGCTGGACAAGGCCGAGGAGGAGTTCGGGTTCGATCACCAGGGCGCGCTCACCATACCCTGTGAGGTGAGCGTGTTCAAGCAAGTTCTGCGGCTGCTGGACAGAAACGACCCGGCGGGTCACAAGAAGTTGAGCTTTGATGATCTGTTGAAGTTTTATTCGGACTGCGGGTCGGAGGCGCATGCGAAGGGCCTTCGAGAGCATAGTCCCGCCATGCAGAAGTCTTTTGGGTGAGTGTAATGTTGTAGGGAGGGAGAAGCTCATTTCGTCCGTCCACGAGGCCCCAAGGGTTTGTAACAGGCCAACGGCCGACTGAGACGTTTTGACGATGTGAAGCATTTTTGAAGGCTTTGCCATTGCCCTTTTTCTGGGTTTCTTGAGCAATGCACTCACTTGCTCAAGCTTCCGCTTGTATGTAATACCGGGTTTGTAGCTCTGTACCTCGGCAAGCACCACCGCACACTTGGTTTTGTCCTGCTAAACAGAATATATACATACATCTTTAATTATCCTCTACTTTCTTGTTTTTTGTTTGTTTGTATTTGGTTTCTGATTCCACTGGAATGCGTACGCTCAGGTCATCTAACGAGTTAGTAAGCTTGGTCTTGATTGGGATTAGGTAGGTGGTTGCTTTTTTCACTTCACTAAAAAGAAGTATAAAGTCACTTTTATCTATAAAGAAAAGCTCTTAAAAGTTATGGTTGTAGGGTAAAGGTGTATGCAATGATATATATATACTAGTTTTCTCTTTATGGAGGAAAAATATTTTAGAGTATGTAATTTTTAAGATTGTTTCTAAAATTAATTCAATAATCTAAGGAAAGTGTTGTTTTAGATTATACTTTGCAATTCATCATCAAAAAGAGGAGACTGTCATTTTAGACTTTCATTTTATAATCCATCATCAAAAGAGGAGAGTGTCTATTTAGATTATGCTTAGTAATCCATCATCAAAAAGAGGAGACTGTCATTTTATAATCCATTATTAGAAAGATGAGAGGGTGGATAACCCTTAATAATCTATCATCAGAAAGACGAGAATAATCTATCATCCGAAAGAAAAGAGAGTTGTTTTAAATGACCCTTAATAATTCATCATTAAAAAGAATGTCAGTTTTAAATTACACTTAATGATCTATCATCAGACGGAAGATAATATTAAAGATCAAAATTTTCTGAACTTAAATCTAATTTATTTTTTTATAATTTAAAAATTGATCTTTGTAGATCTCTTTTAGGAGTCCAGCTTTCTCAGTATTCTCACCTATAGATTAAAGGCCACTGTTTAGCTTTCTTAAAAAGGCCGACAAGACTAGTGGCATGACAGAAGCTAGAAGAGGCTGGAAATCTGCCGGCTTTCAATCTGATGGCTGTATTTGTCTCACTTTGCCGTCATTATCTAGCTTAATAATGAAAGAACAGTCATCAATACTTTCTCTGTCAAGTTGACCGTCAAATTTAGCTCAGTTGTCAAGGAGCCCCTCCAGCCTGGGCCACGTCGAGGGATCTTTTAGTTCAATAATTAATAATACTTAATTTTAATTACACATAAAGATGATATCATTGCATTTCTATATATAGGTTAGCAATGCAACAGCGTTAAATTTGACGGTTTCCTAGTTGTATGACTCATATTTTGCTTAAAATATAGTATTTTTTTTTCCGATAAACCTTCCAAAATTATTAGCGTATCAATAATCATATCTAATGTGTGTAAAGGCAATAATAAGAAGATAAATCTCACTTTAAAAAGAACTTTTCTAACAGCAAATGGTCCATGCAATTGTTTACTGCTTTATTTCCAAATGTTTTTAATCAACAGTGTTCAATTAGTAATCTTTTTCTATCAAAGTAATTAGATTTCCACAATCCATAAGAGTATGAATAGCTGTTTCTGGATTCGATTGTGTAAGCTTTTTTGAATCAACGTTTCGAATCACGAATAGCTGTTTCTGGATTCGATTGTGTAAGCTTTTTTGAATCAACGTTTCGAATCACACTCCGTGATCCATCATCAGGATAGAGAGCTCAAGGATCACGGAGTGTGATTCGAAACGTTGATTCAAAAAAGCTTACACAATCGAATCCAGAAACAGCTATTCATAATCTTTTTCTATTTTTCTAAAATAGTAAACAGTTATAATTTAAAATTTAAAACTCAGAAGGGGAGCGGGCTAAAATCATGGAGCGCTTTTTTCCTGAAAATTTGGTACACGTATGCATTCCCTCCTTTTTAGCATTTCTTCTTAGATTTTATCTCCAATATTTACAAATTACAGAGAGATAACAGTTTAATAATTATTTAAAACAAGTAGAAAAAAAAGAAAAAGAAAAAGAAACTGCCAGTTCAATTTGGTCTACCCAGCCATCAGGGTTCTCACATTGAATGAGGGGAGATCTCCTATCCTGACTGCAGGCTTCAATAATTAAGGGACATTATTTCCTGCACTAGTCTCATTTAAGCTTATACTATGCAATGCAGTAGTCAATACAAGCTTTACTGTTTACCACCTGTTATTTGTTATTTCAAAGTTTTGGGTCTAATTTATTTAGCATTGATTTTTGTCGTTAATTTTGGTGTTGGGGATTTAGATCCCACATTATTATAGTGTTTGGTTGGTTTCAGTCCTGTGGGTGTCTGGCAAATGGGCTGCAGAGTTGAAGGACTGATGTTGAGAGCATTAACAGTGTGAGAGGGAAGGAAGGAAGGATGTTCCTGTGCCTTGAAAACTGAAAGATTCTATCTATCTACTCTAGAAGGTGTTAAGCACTTGGCATTGGCATTGTTTATTTGATTTGGGCAATTCATGGAGGTCATTGTCTGAGTGGCACAAAAAATGGACAAGTGCGGTGATATATGGAGGGCATTGTCAATTCGGTAAAAGCCTGGCATCTTCTTCCTAACTAGACGAAAGGCTAATGTTTTTGAGGCGCCCATGTGATTTGTACTATGCTCAAACCTGTAATTCAAACTTTTATTAAATTGCGTTTTATTGGATGAACGATATGCGCAGAAGGAAATGCGGATAGGAAAGAAAAATGGCTTAGGATACTATTTCCTGTGTGTCACCCACTATCCACATCATCCGTCCGCTCAAACAAAGTTTAACATATTTTTTTCACGTATTCGAGAGGACGTGTGCCATTTGTTTTCTTTCTTAGATAGATGCTTTCGTCAAGTGGTTTGTGGGTTTTGTTTGAGAGTAGGGAAAAGGTTATAATATTTCACAAGAATGTATCTCTCATGATAATGAATGGTTCATTTAGCATTTAGTGTATGTAGGCGATGCTCATAAAGGTCACCTATTGTAGTACTACAACTCAAGTGTGCTTGATCATGGAGTTTTCCCCAATGTTAAGTCCAGTTAGCTTGTAACCCCATTTGCAAGCTAATGTGAAAAAAGTCATTGTTATAACAATTTAGATCTAGGTGATGACTTCTTGATATTAAAGTTTTTGGGTTGAATTTGAAGTTCAAGGGTTACATTTTGGAAATGAATGTGTTACATAGATTTGAGTTTTATTTGTAAAAATGATTTATTAGAAATTTGTAGATTGAGGGTGATTTGTCTCAATCTAATATACATTCTTGTGTGAAAATGACATCGAGAGATTGTGCTTGGGAACTTGTTAGACAAGGATTTGTTCTTGTTTGGTCAAGCCCTTAAGTAGATCGATTCAACAACGATTCAAAGATTGAAGACTACATGCAACCATATAATATGCTCCTAGAATGTTTTTGATTAAGGAAAAATAGGTTTTGAAGGGGTTTCAAAACCTTTTACAACGAGAATAGGCTGCAAAAGAAAACACATGGACAAGACTCCATGATATGCTTCTAGAATGTTGATGCTATATCAATGTCTAAATATTTCATTTTTTGATGGATGCATGTTATGGGTGATTCAAATGAATCAAGGTTGGTCTTTGAATACAACATCCAAATGTGTAAATACACTCTTTAATAAGCTCACAATGGCTAGTAAGAGGGTGATAGATGGGTCCAATTTAAGAATTTTAGGTTTAAAGTTAGGTGTTGAGATTTGCACTCATAGAATTGTCCTAGGTCAATTCTACACTTGCAAATTTGACTTAAGGTGGCAAATGGTAGAACTAGTAGGCGAATCTAGACCCTTGGAATGCGTGGATGTGGAATAAGGCAAAAATAACTTTATTTGCCAACTTCCATGCAAAAATATGCCAACACACTTTACCCATTTGTTGTGGGTCTATGGCATATGGGAGAATCACACAGGGATGTGATTTCGACCATTGCAATTTAATTACATCTCCTCACCCCCATCCACACATTGTGTAAACAATATATAATAATATTACATGCAATTCGTCATATGAGTAAGTGCATACCAAAATATAAAGGTCCATGTAAGGAACCCACATATCAAGAACCAGTTAAGTTATAAAATGGATCTTAATCTAACAATATCAATTCAATATAAGAAATTAGAAGAAAAGGTTAGAAGTCATTTTAAAATAAGAACCCACAAAGGAATCTATAAGAAAACACAAAGAAAACCAATATAAGAAAATATCACATAGGTGGCTTAGTCCTTGACACATCTATTGCTTCAATGCCTTGTCCAACACAATGTACCTATATAGGTAAATTAGGCCCCTCACAATCAATTGGAGTAGGAGATATATTTAGTTGAGAGTCCTCAAGATTCTTGTAGATGTTAGTAACTTTAGCTATATCTTACACTCTACACTTGATTATAGTTTCAACTACCCTAGGATATACTCCACAATATCATGAAGTAGGAAGTGGGATATTGATCATCCCAAAGACTAAGGAAACTATCTTGGATGCCTCCACCAAGCTTTCTTATGAGGAAAAACTATACACCTTGTCTAGCCTCTGCCTTCTCATTTCCAAACTTTCAATAGTGTTAGTGATAGTGATGGAAACAATAAAATTTGACACATCCAGTGAGAACCACCATCTAGGGGCTAAAATACAATAACTCTTTGTCTTGCATTACCATTACTAGTGTTCTCTTCCACAATAATAAATATAAGATTGTTGTCACTTGCCTCATTAATGGAAGGTTCTAGCCTTATGTACCAACCACACTACTAACCTCTACCCTAAGAGTGTGAGCGAGGCTCGCTCTCTAATCTAGAACTTGATTAAGTCCCATGAAAAACAACCATCACTAATCAAGGATGAGTAATTATTTTGAATAAAACCTCCATTAATGAACCTCTTGAGTTTTAAATTAGACACCCTTGGTAAAATTTCAACATGCAATGCAAGAATATAGATCACAACATCATTGTTGAATCTAGTAGGGGACCTAACACACCCTTAAATCTTGAACATTCATTTCTTTCCAAATAAACCACAATAGTTTAATTGAATAATCAAGGCATAACCTAAAAAATGAAGAATTCTTTCTAATGTTGAATAACAAATAATCCCAAGTACATCATCAAAGACACCATAGTTCTCTTCCATATATATCTAGTAAAGACATAATAAAAACACACATGTGAACAATTAATTTAGAATTTCCATAAACAAAGAATGAGCCAACTAGAGATCCACATTTAGTCAAAACCTCTCAAAAAATTAATTTTTAATGTAATAGCAACTACTTTTTTGTTCTAAAAAAGAAGCACAAGCAATTGCAAGTTTACTACACCTTCTAGGAGGATCATACATATTCCACTTAGCATTGATTTTTCGATAACCTCTAAGGAAGTTGTTAATCTTTTAATAATTTCTTAGAAGAAATCTCAAGTAAGGGAGGTCTATTTACCTATATAACCTTATCCTTGAGTTGTGAATTATAATCCAAAGTAAAAGCCATAAAATACTTCTTAAAAGATTGACAAATTATTGAATAAGTTCTTAGGAAGGGGCGTCCTTATGCACTTGCAACAAGTGTTTGTAATGTCCCTCTTCACCTGATGATCAATCATGAAGGAATTCTCTAACCTTTTCATTCCTGGAGGTTAGAAAATTAAATGTTACTAAGGGAATATGAGAATAATTAAATTTAAGTCCAAAAAGCTATAGCTCAGTTGATTTTATTTAATTATTCATTATGAGTATTGATGGGGCCACTTTTAAGTGAAGACTTATTTATTGCTAGGCATCTCATCAAGGGGGGGTCATTAAATTAAACGCCTAAGTATTTATTTATTGCAAAAAGGATGATTTATTAAAAGGGAAAGATCTCCTCAAGAAATCAATGTCTCTTTTTGTGAGGATAAGAATTCGCATTGAAGGAAGGATAAAAGGCTCAATCATATTTTTGTGTTCAAAGCATTCAAAAATCATTTGGTTTGATAATTTCCTCTCAATCGAACTTTGGAGAAGGATTTTCTAGGAAGAAGCCCCTAGTTTTGTTGTGTGTGGGACAAAAACCCCAACTCAATGGCTGTTGCAAGCATTCATAGTGCAGAACACATAAAGAAAAAAACTGTCAAGGTTAATCAAGGAAATCACAATTGTAGATAGGTGATGTACAACCCAAGTTGTGGACAGATTCACTGAGAATTACAAAGGGCCATTTATGCAAATTGTGGTCTGTTCTTGAAGGGCACCTGCCATCTAAATTCACAACCATTGCTGAGTATATTGGTCTGCATAAATAAACCTGGTATGTCCTATATATTTGTAGTATCTGGACTAAATAAAATGATCTGAAATTCTATAGTTTAGTTAGATTTGTTGTTTCTAAAATTCATTATATATTGAAACTATTATATCAAAAGTAAGATTATCAAATCATTGTTTCCAGAATTGTATGCAATATACTTTGACAATCAGACCATATATATATTTGTTGTTGAAATCTTAGTTTAACAAATTAGAATATCGACCAAACTAAAAACTCAATCAAAAACTTCATCTCGTCTGGAAAGGGATATTACAGTGGTATCAAAGTTGGTAATCTTGCCAGCCTGTTGGGGTCTCATCGTGCATGTCTATTTGGAGGGTACCCAAATGATTGCATGTTGCTTTTTGATCAGTTTGTGAAAGTGGGTTATTGCATATCAGTTGATTTGATTCTTTGCACTCTAGAGAGGTAGGATCACATAGATATTTCACTAGAAGTAGGTCAAGATAGCAAGAAGAAGGGCCTGATTTTATCCCAGTTGAAGCTAAGATGGGTGAAATAAGAGGTGAAAGCCCACCAAGGGATTTGAATAATCTGCTTGACAATTTCTTGACCACCTTTGCTCAACAACAACAACAATTGATACAACAATTCTAGGATCGTATGATTACAACTAGGGTCAAATGAGAATGGATCATGCAAGATCGAGAAGATTAGGTAGTGATCATAATAGAAGTGATGTTGGATAAGGAAATAAAGATAGAGCAACTTCTAATGTTGTTAGGATAGTGAGCACAAGGTCTGATCAGCCTCTACATCTTAATTTGTGCTGAAGAAAATTGAATAAGAAGTGATTCCAAAGGTGGAGGAAAAGACAAACATCACTGATGATGTCATGGTGGCCTACGATGAATACAAAGCTCTTCCACCTGATGTAAGATAATTAATTAATCTGAATTAGTTTATGAACCAGTGGAAAGATAAATCCAGAGTTATATTGGAGAGGAAAGATAGGGGGCTCAGAAGACAAACCATTCAAGGCACTCAACCTAAGGAATACAAGGAAGCTTTGAATAAGGTTCCTTTATCGACTTTTGATGGAAGCAAGAAGATAAGTGCCAGATATGGGTGCATAAACTTGACACATTCCTATCTTTGAAACCTATGGAGGAAGATAAGGTTGTATAATTTGCTACTATGCATCTGGAGGGTGTAGCATATGATTGGTGGCACTATGGGTTAGTATCACAGGATCATGCCTTGATATGCTCATATGAGGAGTTTGTCAATAAATTGATTACATGTTTTGACCAGAAGTATGTTGAGGTTTATTACTAGGATTTGGCTTAGTTGAAGCAGGTTGGTCATGTTGAGGCCTACATCAATTAGTTCCAGAAAATAAGTCATGATTCCTGATATGACTAAGAGGCAAGTCACTATGTTGTTTGTTGAGGGATTGAGTGGCAGATTGAGGGGTTTAGTGAAGGCTCATAAGCCCAATACACTACATGATGCCATTGGCCTAGCCCTTTACTTAGAGACTACACCTCCCTTCCAGCCTCGGAGAAAGACTTTCAATGGATTTCTGTCAAAACAAGAGTTTCAATCAACAAAAGAGCACCCCATCAAAACCTGAACAAGAATCCAAAAATGAACTACATAGGAAAAAGTTATGCTTCACTTGCAAGGAGCTATGGGAGCCTAGGCACTATTTCCTTGGGAAAGGAAAGGTTCATTTGATTGAGGTAATCTCAAATGATGAGGAGTTAAAGGGTCATGAGACCAGTACTGAAGATGAAAGTGCATAGGAGTCACCTCCACAACTAGAGTTGGATGATTATGCAGCTAAGGAGACTCCCTAGAGCACCATAGCCTCATTATTCAAAGACCCTATACTTCATCCATTCCATTTGAGAGGTGTTCTTAAGGGACAATGCATGGTATTCTTGGTGGATAGTGGAGCCACGCATGATTTCATTGATGAGGGTCTAGTGGTGAAGTGTGGGCTACAAGTTGAGGAGTTCTCAAGATTCAATGTGACTGTAGTAGATGTGTTTCAGTTGAGTTACACTAGGATGGTTTCCTAGCTTAGCATCTAGATTGGAGATTACACCTTGATTGATAATTTTTATATATTGAGTCATGGTAATATCGATGCAGTTTTGAGTTTGTAGTGGTTGCAGTCACTTGGGAGGTACATTCAAGACTTTTTCTGAATGGAGTTAGAACTTATGGTTGATGATAAAAAGATTGCGTTAAAGGCCATGCCTAACGATGGTCCTTGTGTAGTGTTAGCCGAGACGATGGAGGCTTTATTCAGACATGGAGAGGTGGATTGGGCAACACAATTCTTTATTTCTACCAAGCCTACCTCAGGCAACAAGTCACACTACCATGTTGACATCCAAATAGTGTTGGATAAGCATGGGGTAGTAGTTGGAGACATTCCTCCAAGTCAACCACCTAATCGTGGGTTTGAGCACATCATTGATCTTGAGGAAGGGGCTAAACTAGTTAGTAATACACCCTATCGACACCCGCACCATTTTAAGGAGGAGATTGAGAAGACAATCAAGGAGCTTTTGAGCATGGGACGCATATGACCCAGTTCTAGTCTATTTGCCTCATCAGTTGTTTTGATAAAAAAGAAGGATGGGACTATGAAAATGTGCATAGACTACAAGGCCTTGAATAAGAAGACAATAAATAATAGATATCCTATTCCCAGGATCAATGAGTTGCTTGATGAGTTACAAGGGGCCGTGTTCTTTTCCAAGATTGATCTTTGCTCGGGTTATCATCAGATCTGAGTCTGGGAAGGAGATATTCATAAAACTTCCTTTTGTTGTCACTTTGGATATTTTGCATCCTTGGTCATGCCATTCAGACTCACAAATACACTAGTCACATTCTAGTCATGCATGAATCACACATTCCATGAGCAGTTACAAAATTTGTCTTGGTTTTCTTTGACGACATCTTGATATACAATAGGACATGGGATTACCACTTGCATCATTTGGATGTAGTGTTGAGTATCATGGAAGCTCAATCGCTTTATGCAAAATATTTCAAATATGAGTTTGGGATGATGGAGATACTCTATCTCAGGCATGTGATTGGGGTTGATGGTGTGAAAGTACACCAAGAGAAAATACAGGCGATTCTGGACTAGCCGCCACCTAAGAAAATATCAGAGTTGAGAGGATTCTTGGGTTTGTGCTCTTACTACAAGAGATTCATGAGAGGTTTCTCACAGTTGGTGTCATATTTGATAGACCTTACTAAGAAAGGTGCACTTCTTTGATATGAGGAGGCACAAGTAACATTTGAAAAGCTCAAGGAGGTCATGAGCTCATGTCTAGTTTTAGCATTGCTAGACTTTACATAATAGTTTTTCTTGGAGTGTGATGCATAGGGTTAGGGAGTTGGTGCGGTTCTAATGTATAATCGACATCCAATTGCATATGAGAGTAGAAATTTGAGGGACATTGAGAGGCTGTACTCCACTTATGATAAGGAGATGCTAGTGATTATACATGCTATAGCTAAGTTTAGGTAGTATTTAGTGGGGACTAAATTTGTGGTCAAGACTGATCACAACAATCTCAAATATTTTCTGGAATAGGACTTGAATGAGCAGCATCAAAAGTGGGTGAGCAAGATTTAGGCATACGACTTCAATGTGGAGTATATTAAGGGAAAGAAGAATATTGTTACCAATGCTCTTTCTAGAAAACCAACACTTTGCTCTCTCACTGAGATTTTGGTTGATTGAAAATCTCAATTAGTGGCTGAATATACTAAAAATTCTTTTGCTTATGATTTGGTTGATGGTCGGGTACAAGATGACAAATATTCAGTAGTTGATGACATCATTTATTATGAGAACAAGATTTATCTTGTACCAAGATCAAAGTTGAAGGCTAGGATATTGAGGGCTATGCATGATACCCCTCTAACAGGACATCTGAGTGTCTTCAAAATGTATCATCAAATTCGTGAGAGGTTCACCCTAGAAGGGATTGAAGGATGATGCATTGCAACATATTAGAGAGTGCTTGGCTTGTTAGTAGAACAAGTCAAAAACACACATTCCCTGTAGGTCTTCTACAACCATTGTCAATACCTAAATAAAAGTGGGAAGGAATATCCATGGACATTATCACAAGACTTCCATGTGTTCAAGGGACAAATTGCATATTTGTAGTTGTGGATAGAATGACAAAATATGCCCATTTATTTGTTGTATCTACCAATTACACTACACTTTAGGTGGCAGAATTATTCTTCAAAGAGGTGTTCAGGATACATGGACTCCCCAAAATAATCATCAATGATCGTGACAAAATATTTCTAAGTATGTTTTGGCAGGATTTATTCCAATTAGCAGGTACAAAGTTGATACCAAGCACGAGCTACCATCCTCAAATCGATGGTCAAACAAAGATAGTAAATAAATGGATGAGGGTTATCTACGGAATTGTGTTTTGGGGCAGCAACATGCTTGGATCAGGTGGTTGTATTTAGGGGAGTATTGTTACAATACCTCCTACCACATGTCGATTGGCATGCCCGCCTTTAGGGCCTTATACGGGTATGGCGCCTTATCATTTGTAGATTTGGCCTTTGATGATAACAGGCTCCCTCGAGCCAAGGAGACAATGTAGAACCATCAAGATATTCTCAAGGCATTGAAGGACAATCTTCAACATGCATAGAATTAGCAGAAAATGTATGCAGAAAGGCACCAAGTTGAGAAATCAGTTGAGGTTGGAGACTTAGTGTTCTTGCACTTGCAACCATATGGGAAATCCTCATTGAAGAAAAGTGGTGCAGAAAAACTCAAGCCATGTTTTTATGGGCCCTATAGGATAGTGAGGAGAATTGGTGAGGTTGCATACGAATTGGAGATTCTTGAGGGCAGTAAAATCCACAACATCTACCATGTTTCTTGCCTCAAGAAGGCATTGGGCCAGTAAGTTGTGACATCTCCTGAGCTTCCTCCATTTGATGAAGAAGGGAATTTGGTATTATTTCTTAAGGGTATTGCTGATTGGAGAGAGAGGAAATTGAGAAATAAAGTGATTCAAGAATATTTGATCAAATGGAAAGATTTACCAATTGAGGATGCAACTTGGGAAGGGGAAGAGATTTTGCATCATCCTAATTTGTGATTGCTAGAGGACTAGCAATCCAAGGAAGGGAGGACTGTAATGTCCCACTTCGCTTGATGATCAATCATGAAGGAATTCTCTAACCTTTTCATTCCCAAAGGTTAGAAAATTAAATGTTACTAAGGGAATATGAGAATAATTAAATTTAAGTCCAAAAAGCTATAGTTCAATTGTTTTTATTTAATTATTCATTATGAGTATTGATGGGGCCACTTTTAAGTGAAGACTTATTTATTGCTAGGTGTCTCATCAAGTGGGGGGGTCATTAAATTAAATGCCTAAGTATTTATTTATTGCAAAAAGGATGATTTATTAAAAGGGAAAGATCTCCTCAAGAAATCAATGTCTTTTTTTGTGAGGATAAGAATTAGCATCGAAGGAAGGATAAAAGGCTCAATCAGATTTTTATGAAGCATTCAAAAATCATTTGGTTTGATAATTTTCTCTCAATTGAACTTTGGAGAAGGATTTCCCACGACGAAACCCCTAGTTTTGTTGTGAGTGGGATGGAAACCCCAACTTAGTGGTTGTTGCAAGCATTCAAAGTGGATAACACAAAAAGAAGAAATCCATCAAGGTTAATCAAAGAAATTGTAGTTGTAGATAGGCAATGTACAACCCAAGTCATGGATAGATTCGCTGAGAATTACTAAGGGCCATTTATGCAAATCATGGTCTGTTCTTAAAGGGCACGTGTCATCTAAATTCGTAGCCATTGTTGAGTATATTGGCCTGCATAAATAAACTTGGTATGTCCTATATATTTGTAGTATCTAGACTAAATAAAATGATCTAAAGTTCTACAGTTTAGTTGGATTTATTACCTCTAAACTTCATTATACATTGGAACTATTATATCAGAAGTAAGATTATCAAATCATTGTTTCTAGAATTTTATGCAATATACTTTGACAGTTAGATCATATCTATATTTGTTATTGAAATCTAAGTTTAACAAATTAGAATATCGACCAAACTGAAAAACTCAATCAAAAACTTCATCTCATTTGAAAAGGGATATTTCAAGCATACATTAGAGAAGGATTGGATCCCTTTTCTAAACTAGTATCTAGTACAACACATAATAACACAAGCATGAGGTTTGTTCTTGCATAATATATTCCACCATTCAAACCCTAAGGCTTGTCATTTAAAATTAAACATAGACAAGAAATAAGTATTGATCATATGGTGCTTAATGTCTTCCCAATATTTCCAAATAAAACTAAGGACTATTAAACCTATCAAAATCACCCTAAAAGGTCTCAAGAAGAGTTTCATATGTTGTAATCCCTTGTAATAAAAATTATCCCTTGTGAATAACTCATTAAAAATCTTTCTCACTAATGCCTTCTAGGGCTCTTCCCATGAGGACATTAAAATAAACTTCAAGACTAAAACCACCATTTGAAGCTTTAATTGTCTTAGACCTAGTTGTCCAATTCTTAAAGAAAGAGTACAAACACCCCATGCCACAATATTAAAACAATGGTGTAACAATGTAAATACACAACACAAATATTTAAAGTCCCAATATATATTATCAGAGGGGAATTTGTTTATTATATAGAAATTTACATAATAGAAAATGGAATGAAAAACTACATGCAATATGTACAATGTGTTGGTGAGTTTAATATTTAATTACACTTGCATAAGTTTACTTAGGAATTTTATTATATTATTCTTAGGTTGCATTCACCAGGAAATTAGTTATAATGGGGCCATCCCCCTTCACATGTTTGCATAGGAAATAAGATTCCTTCTAGAAACCTTATCTAAGATTTCACACTCTACTAGGTAGTTAGTTAGTTGTCACATGTCTTAAGATTAAGATACATCTCAACATCATATTTCATAGTACATCTCATTCATGCCTATTTATACAAGACACTTGTACATTGTAGAATATGTCTCATAATAGAATCTCTCATTTAATTCTCATGTTGCAACACTTTCTTGTTCAAGTGGGTGGAGTTCTTCTTGGTTAAGATCCTTTGAAGTGTGCTAACTTCATCAGGGTTGTTGTGCATTCATGTTCTCAATATGGTATCAGAGAAAAGGCCATAGGAGAATCCATCGCTATTCAGAAAGTTGAGCTGAGGAGGTTCACATTGCAGGTTGAAGGGGTTTTCATTAAAGGCCTATTTATACAAGGAAATTGTACATTGTAGAATATATCTCATAATAGAATCTCTCATTTGATGCTCAGTTGCAACAATTTCTTGTTCAAGTGGATGGATTTCTTCTTGGTTAAGATCCTTTGAAGTGTGGCCAACTTCATTAGGGTTGTTGTGCATTCATGTTCTCAACATAGTATCAGAGCAAAGGCCATAGGAGAGTCCATCACTATTCAGAAAGTTGAGTTGAGGAGGTTCACATTGTAGATTGAGTCCTCTTCGACCTCACCATTGCACTTAGAAGGCCTCCAAACCCTAGGAACGCTCGCCAAATCATCCAAATGAAAGGCTATCACCCGAGAGCCATCATAGGTTTTTATCAGTTGGTCAGGTCACTGTACGATCCGTACGAACTGCTCATAATTTCTTGTTAGTAAGAATTCGAGGCAATTTTTTTATTAATCATAGGCTTAAAAATTTTGAGCTTTTTTATACAGTTTGGAAAAAATATTTGTATTGTGGGGAAAATAATTTTTTATCAGGGCTTATTTATTTTTTGTGGGATATTATTTGATATGGTCAACATATTATATGGTTTCATATTTTATATTCTATGGAGGCCATTTTTTTTTGTCGGCATCACATTTGAAAAGGGTTTTTAGATTTTTAATTGCAAAATTGCAATATTAAAAATCTTTAAAAAATAATTATCATCTATATTCTTTGCATTGAAATCCTTGTCAACATATTCAGATTTGGCAGGTTTTTTATTGGCGTACTTTGAAGTCGGTTGTCCCATTGACATTCACTACCACTAACCTTTGCTGCTGGTCTCCTACATGCCACCGTCCATTCCGCCAACTACTATTATCACCGACCATCATTCATCCTTTTCCAATGCCCGCAAAATTCACTCCATTAGCCCCCTCTCTTTGTTGGCTTGCAGTCTCATGAAGATCCAAGGGCTCTGCTTCTCTGCCAGCGACACCACCATTATTGCTGCCTATCGACCACTTCACTGCTGCTCAGCCTGGTAATGTGTTTTTTTAAAATTGGCCGCTCTTCCCCTAGTCATATCAACGACCAGGGGCTATTTTTTTAGCCTAGGGTGCTTCATTTTTGCACCTAGTTAGTCTGCCAGGCCCTAGAAGGGCAGTATTCTTCTCAGGAGCATAATTTCTTGCCATGATATAAAAAATCAGCAAACAAGATATCGTTGGAAAGGTAATTTAGAGAACTACATAGTGATGCAAGCTATTTTGCAGAATCTTGCTGCCAGTAAAAATTACAATCAACTGAAGTCAAATATTATATTTAGACTCAAGGGCTTATAACTTCTCATCAATTTGTCAAAATTCAATGATTCCAGTGGCATTTAGAAGGTATTTAAGTGCTCCTTTCATCAGTCCAGTCACTTCTTTCGATTTCAGCTCTAGGTACTTTTTATTAGGTTTTTTTATTTGGTTAACTTTCCTAATTAATTAGACATCCTAAAGTTTGAAGAAGAGTTTTTTTCATTGGGAGGCATATTTTCAGTTGCACATTCATATTTCAGAGGTTTCACATCTATTTCCATAAGATATTTTTTCTTTTCTTCGGTTTGTTTCTCTCATGGCTGACATAGGGTTTGAGATCCTCACACCTCACAATTATCACACACAAAAAGTGAGTATGCAACGATTGCTTTGGTCAAAGGGGTTGTGGTCCACATTGAATGAGGAGTAGCCTCACCTGACTAGAGAGTATGAAAAGTTTCAACACAAAATCAAATGCGAGGAGGCAATGGGGTTGATAGCCTTACATGTTTCCAACTCACTCTTCTTTCACATTGAGGGGTGTCAAAATCCAAAAGAGGTATGGGACAAACTCAAAACTTTATTTGGTTCCGTTAGTGATGTCAGAGCACTACAATTAGAGACAAAATTAGCATCCCTTTCCATTGATATGTTTCCTTCCATTGAGGACTATTTGATCATATTCAAGTCTTTGAGAACTCAACTGTCAGGATGTGAAAAGGATAAATTTGATAAGGAATGTATCTTTATGATCTTGTCAAAATTGAAAGGGTCTTTTTCATATTTTGATACATCTTTCTATTCTACCATGGATGGGTTAGGAGATAGTTTTGTCATGCCCTCCTTTGAGACATTTCGTGAAAGGTTAACAAGAGAGCAATCAAAGCTCAATAATATTGTTGCATCCAATAAGTCTCATGCCTTGATGGAAAATCCAGGGAATGGAAAGCACAAAGGAAAGTCCAAGATAGGGTCTAGTGATGCCTCTCATCCCTCTTCAAAAGAGGAAAATACCAAGAAGGAGAGACCTAAGTGTTCCTTTTGTAAAGGGATATGACATCATTAGGAGGTGTGTTATAAGGAGATACATGTGTTGAGGTATATACTTTAGGATCATAGTATTACTATCCATTGTACTTCCACAAAATCACACTCTTCTTCCACTCATGAAGAGTCATCTCATAATGGGATTGTTGGCATTGCCACAACTGATATACAGGGGAGAGGACATGCATTGATCACTATTTTTGTTGATAGATGAGATGGGTGGATTATTGATTTAGGAGCATCACAACACATTACTAGATCTTTTGATCACATAATTCAAGGGTCACTTAGAGCACTTGAGTTTGACATAATGTTGACTACTAATGCTACTATGGTTCATGTAGCTAGTATGTGTGATGTTAATTTGGGTATAGGGCATGTTCATGATATAGTATATATTTCTGAGATGACACACAATCTTCTTTTCGTTTATCAAATTGCACAGGGAGGCAACACACTTGAGTTCACATCTGAGTGTACTCATTCGAAATGAATTCGATGAGCTCATTGCTGTAGGTTTGGCTGATCATCAGTCAAGGGTATACACCTTCTCCCACTTTTTCCAGGGCGATGATCCACATGTTCCTAAATCTCCTAATTCTAGAGTGGGTAGTACTTCTCACCATTGCTCTGGTGGCTAGATAGATTTGGATCTTCTTTGTATGGTTTCAACTTCATCACTTGCTTCATCATAGTTAGATTTGTTTTAGCAAAGTAGGACACATTCACTTCTTTAGATTTGTGGTACTGGATGGTTTTGTGACAGGTGTTGTATATTTTTCCTTCCATTCTTCTATAGGTCTAGATGATATACTTGAGGGGATTACACTCCTCTTATTAGATCCAAATTTGGGGGATGTTCTTGAGTCTCCTTATCACATGGATCCCACCTTGATTAGGAATTCTAGTTTTGGTAAGAGTATCTTGGAGGAACTTGACTTCTCTATAGGGACTTCATTTCCTTCCCATTTTATCATGGAGTCAACTCTTCATCCTCATCTACCATTGGGACTCGTCCTTCCAAGGGGGAGGCATGTAGTTTTTCATCATTGGATCCTCTATTGGCTTCATACTCTATTTGATGGCTTTGATGGTACTTCATTACGGGGGACGGGGGTGGGGGGGGCCTATATAGTCTCCATGTTTTTTATCATTGTATTGTATCTTGTGATGGTTGTAGCTCTTGGGGGGTATTGATTTTGAGATCTCCACACATCACCATCATATGATCTTTTCTATTTATCTTGCATTTCATCTCTTTCATCTCCTTTTTGGAGATGAGTTTTCTTCCCATTGGGTTGTCTCCTTTGCTTTGTTTATAATAGATTAGTTGCATTATTAGTTGTACATGGGTACCTAAAAATGGCCATGTTGCTGAGACCCATCATTGTATCATTGTTTGCATTATCATTTCTTCCCTAAGTTGCACTTATGGGGGGGTGTTGGTGTAATTAATGTTTAATTACACTTGCATAAGTTTACTTAGGAATTTTATTATATTATTCCTAGGTTGCATTCACTAGGTAATTAGTTATTATGGGGCCATCCCCCTTCACATGTTTGCATAGGAAATAAGATTCCTTCTAGAAGCCTTATCTAAGACTTCACATTCTATTAGGTAGTTAGTTAGTTGTCACATGTCTTAAGCTTAAGACACATGTCAACATCATATTTCATACTACATCTTATTCATGCCTATGTATACAAGGCACTTGTACATTATAGAATATATCTCACAATATAATCTCTCATTTGATGCTCATGTTGCAACACTTTCTTGTTCAAGTGGGTAGAGTTCTTCTTGGTTAAGATCCTTTGAAGTGTGGCTAGCTTCATTAGGGTTATTGTGCATTCATGTTCTCAACACAATGAACATTATTCTTTCATTCTCCCCCATAATGATCATTGGGAATAACTCAAAGAAAACCTCAAAGTTCTTGAAACCTATCATGAGCTAGGAGCATTGTGAATATATTTTCTATCTAATTCTTTGTAGGGTAGTATATAATCTCAACTAGTCCTTTTGTTAGGAAAATTTCCTACAAACTACTTCACAGTCAAACTTAAAACAAAGATCAACAATTAAACATGCAAGTATTTCCACAATAACCCTTTGAGGAGAATATTATAGTAAATAATTCTTTAAAAAGTTCAACAACATTCTAACATGTAACAACACTCATAAAATAAAGAAAGTGAAAGAGAAGAATAATAGAAGCAACCAAAAGAAGATAAGAGACACAAATATACCCTCAAAAAACCATTTTCACAATATACTCACAAAGCTTCTCAAAGAAATACTTCAATGAGATCAACACTCTTGGTCCTCTAGTGTAAAACTAGTAGCATAACCCTACAAAATACATTCTTTTACATCCTCTATCCCATGCATCCAATATATAGACTTAATAAATCCCATAAAACCCCCAAAAAATAATACAACTGGACCAAACAAGGTCTCAAAATGCCATAGTGAGAATTCTCATGACCCTCACATTGTGGAGCCATCCTAGAATAGAAAATAACTCTTACATAAGTATCTTTGATCTCCATTACTCAAGTTGGCATTTTTTAATTCCCAGGAATTCCCCCATAAGACACTTATTATAGGGTGATCCCACAATAGTGGGTCACACTTTTTGGCCAAACTTGATATTGAACTGATTTTTTTTAACTAAATCTTCACTTTCAGGCACCTATAGCTGCTAAACCATGAGGAATTTGAAGATGATGCAAACTAGTGATTTCTAACATTTTGTCTATAGATTATATATATATATAAATTTTTTGGAATCAAATTGCATTTCTTTTTCCATCTCCTTCCAAAACTAGTTTTTAACAGTAAACACCATTTTTAAAGAGTGATGTGTACTTGCTAACACATAAATTTTTTCTATGAAGGATAAAATTCTAATTTTTTCTAGTTTAGATTCATTACTACGATATCTAGTGCATGCAACCCCCATTTAATGCATCACTATTAACACTATTGCCAAGTCCTAAAAAAATGATAAAATTATTACATATGTCCCCACCCACACATGTGTATCCCATTTTTCCCACTTCATGATTATTATACACAAATAATTAACCATCTATGAATAATAAGTCACACTAGACCTTAGGATATGTAAGGTGAATTGTGTTGCCTCTTGTACAATACATCTATTTTTATTCAAAAAATTGGGCCCCCTTTTTGACTCCTATGCTTGGAGTGGTTGCATGCACCTCTAGTCTTTTCTATTGGGAAAATTTAAAATTTTTGAAGTCTTGGGTTGATATTTTGGCTTGATTAGACAATCAAACTTTTGGAGCAATTTGTAGTCTTTCAAAATTTCTTGGACCCTTAAAAAATCCACACCCTTGTCCTTGGAAAATAATTAGACCCTCTATGTAGATATGCAATTATTGCATCCTCATTCTAATTTTCCACCCCAAATGCCCATGCCCTTAGTTATTTGGAATTCCAACTATAGCTTGTAGTTGCACTCTCAACTTGCATCCCCACTTCAAGGTTTCATGACTTCCATCTCATTAGAAATGCACTTTCTTTGTAACCTCACAATATTTACAATCGAAGCTTGCAACTTTTCTCTTTACTTTGCATTCCAAAAAAACTAGAACTTTTAAGCAATTCTACATCATATGGCGTCATCATAGGGTATGTTCTCTTCACTTGAGCCTTGCAATTTACCATACATCCTTATGGAATGTAACAACCCTCCGTTTTGGCTCTTTGATCGACAGTGTTCTTCTTTGTATGTTGTTTATGTGGATGCTTTGACTTTGGAACTTGGTTACTTTTGACCGTTATCTGTTAAGCGATGTAAACATTATATTTTGATGTGATGTTATTTATTCTGATGTTACCTTTATGGCATGTTTTGGATTAAATTAGAAGATATTTGATTTAATGATGTTTTATGTTGTTGATCATATCATTAATGTTAGATGCGTTAGTTAGTGATATTGTATAGGTGAAGTGGAAGGGATTGTATCACTCGCTTGCGAGTGCCCTACGATTCTGAGATTTCCTCTTCACGGTGTGTTTGACCATATTATATATATATATGCATGTTCGATGTAATCTTTGTTGCAGGTTGACAGGTACATGACATCGACTCCACCTGGTTCACAGGTTTGAGTGTGTCCTTTGATCAACAAAAATTGATTGGGAGATAGTAGCTAGGTTTTCCGTGCCAAGTTGTCACCCTAGTCATAGCGTGTCGTCGAGTTGTTGTTGGGTTGGTTGTTTTAATTCGGTCCTTTGCATCTTGAGTATTTATTTAATTGCAAATTATAAAGGTTATCAAGTGGCTTGCGTAGTTAAATTGATGTTTATATGTATGTATTTGCAATGTTGAAATGTTATTTATTTGATTGATTGATTTTAATTAATTAATAAAATTGATTGAGTTTATTGAGTAATTATATTAATAGTGTTTTATTAAATGTGATAGTTGTTTTGGCAATTATTGGATATTAAGATTTAATCAAATATAAATAGAAATCATATTTGGATAGTTGGAGATAAATTAAAATAAATAAATCAATGAAAATGTGTTTTTAATTTCACCTTTTGAAATTATTTACAAAGATGGTATTCTTTTGTTTTAAAGAAATTTGGAAAATGCATGTGATTGGAATTAGAAAATAGAAACTTGTTTTAAATTTAAAAGAAATAGAAAATATCCTCCAAATTGTGCAATAAATTTAGTGGGTGGGGATATTTTAGGGGTTTGACCAATTTGGGGAAAACCTCTATTTTAGAAAAGGAAAATTCATATTATTTTGAATTGGCAATTTTGGGAAAAGAAAGGATTTTTGCTGTGGATTTTGGAAGGGGAGATCAAGATTTGGAATCTGGAAAAGCTTGGAGTTGGATTTGGCAACTCATCTTCTCCTCAAGATCTTCTTTCAAACTTCAAACCATAGGTTTTCATGTTTTATTTGTGTAAGAAATTTATTTTTTTAGTTTAAATCTTGTTTTCAAATTCTTGGTTTGAATCTTGATTAGATCTTTAGAAGAAATTTGATTTGCTGCTAAGAAACCAAAATCTACAATAGAAATCTTCTATTCTAAACAATAGCAATTTGAAAGAAGGCAAAAAAGAATCATAAAACTTTGTGTGAGAATTTGAAAACCTCATGTTCTTCTTTTTTGAAATTAAATGTTGTTATGTTTCCATTTTCTGTTGTTGATTTTCCCAATTTGAGTTGGGAAATGGATGTAGTTTTTATATATATATATATATATATATATATATATATATATATATATAGGCTTATAAAGCCAAGGAATTCATCCTTTTAAAATATATATATATAACAATAAATTTATTTATCTTTTCCTTGTTTTGATCTTTTTTTCATTTTGGAAAAGCAACACAAGGGACTATGCTTTATTTTTATTTTTTGAAAATATTAAATAAATTCTTTTTTTGGTTTGTGGGGGGAGAGGCAGGGGAGCCACCCCCACCACTGCCGCCATGGTCGCCGCCCGTGGGAGGTAGCGCTGTGTGCCAAGCACACAGGCACCGCTGCCCGCAGGGAGGCGGCGCTGTGTGCCAAGCACACAGGCACCGCTGCCCGCAGGGAGGCAGCGCTGTGTGCCAAGCACATAGGCACCGCTACCCGTGGGAGGCGGCCACTGTGTGTCGAGCACATAGGCACTGCCACCCATGGGGAGGCAGGGCCTACGTGCCTAGTTAGGGTTCGGCCCTAACTCTTGTTTATCTTTTTAGTTTTTTTTATTTTATTATTTTAAAGTTTAATTTTTTTTTTTATATATATTTTTATATTATATTTATATGATATATATAATGTATAACATTATATATATAATATAAAATTATATATATTTATATAATAGTGGATATTGTGTATTTTGTTTTATTATTTAAAATATAAATAAATATTTATATAATTTAAATAATTTGGGTTGTTGTGGGTTGAAAATGTTTTATTTAGGATATGATTTAAACAATTATAAATAATCAAAAAGTCTAGGATTTAAAAATGATATTTTTGTGATATGTATTTAAATAATGTTAAATGTATTAAATAGGAATTTTCAAATGATTTATTTAGAAGTTGATTTTTATAATCATATGGCTTTATTTAAATTTGCATTTTGAATATTATGTATAATGGAGGAAAATAGAATTAAATGGTTAGAGTTTAAATTCTTTAACATTGCTAATGTGAGTTGATATACTTTGAGTATGAACGTATAATGCAAGTTATTTAATTAATTTCATGTTCTATATCAATGTTTGGCTCGGGTTTAGGAAACCCTAATGTTAGCTTGTTGAGTTGTCTGAAATGTTTTTTAAATGATGTTGCGTTCTTTCTCAATGTTGGGCAAGTGGGGTTAATTGTCTAGTAAGTCTTCCAGAGGAGTCTTCTAGGTGGGGATGTTTCATGTAGTGGTTCGATTTGTGAATTGCCTTGGGAAATGTGTAGAGTTGTTTTATGTTGTTATACCCAGTTTCCACGAATGGGGATTTGTACTTCCTTAGGATTAGGAGAGGGTTTTGTAGTTTGTGCCTCCTTTGGAAGGAGTGGACTTTTTATCTCGTATTCTTCCAAGTGTTTGGAGTGGGTTTTGTTATATGTTACCTCCTTAGATTGGAGAGGTCGTCTTATCAAGTTAACCATTGGATTGTGGCTTTGTATCGCATGTGTTGTCGATAGGAGAGTGGCTCTTTGTGGGGGTCCGACACACAAAGAGGCGCCAAGGTAACTCACCTAGGGTTTAATTAAGTGATAACTTAAAAGAAATCAATGGGGCACTTTCACACTATATAAAGATAATGAATGTCTCTCTCTTGAAGCTTGTGTTTGTTAAGGCTTGAGATGAGATGAGATGCATAGTTTTGCATGAGGGTCCGACGACTGGTAGAGTTGAGCCTGGATAGCCCAAGAAGTGGGTTCGGTTGCCTTAGACAGTTGAGCTAGGGTAACTCATGGCAATTTATGTATGACACTCTACCTATGTCAGCAGTTAGTCAGTTACTGTGGGGTGTGCAATTGATGTTCTTGAACCTTGTTCTCTAGAAGCATTATACCGTTGTGTTAAGTGATGTTTTTCTTGTATCCTTTTCAGTTCAATTTATGTTGTAGCATGTATCTAGTGGTAGATGGTCTTGTGTTGGATTCCTGGTTACTATCTCCTAGCACGGGGGGTGAGCCTTTGGGTATCACACGGTTGGGTGGAATGTGCACCTTAATCCGTTGGGTTTCTTCTTGTTCGTGCGAGCGAGATTTCCAGTTGGAGAGCTCGTGGGATCTTGTTTCATGTCATGCTTTATTTTGTTGATCTTGTATTTTTTTACCCCTCATGGTTATCGAGGTGGAATTTGTAGTATGTAATCATGATTATTGGATTTATCTCATTCGGGGAATGAGCGTTGTAATCTTATTGTAAATTAATTATTAATTGGAAGCATGTGGTATTTATTATTCTTTGATGTAAATTATTATGTATGGAATGTATGTGAACTTAATTGATAAGTAGATTAAATGTTATGAAGTTAATCTTGTTCCTTGTTTGGGTTTAAGTAGCTTAGTTTCGTAACCTTAGGGGATTGGTTGGCAATGGTTAGTTAACTTGCATGTTAATTGTTCTAATTGTTCTTATTCATTATTAAAAAAAAAAAAAAATTAGTTCGTTTGTTTAGTATTTTGCAACTTCCCTAGGGTTGCGTGGTGGGGTGTTATAGAAAATAACACATATATGAGTGTTTGTGGGAAATAATCATTGACATTAGAGATGACACCTTCAATGATGTACATTATGTTCCTTCAATGATCTATTGACTTGTAGAGTAGAGAGACTATTGTTTTTGGGATGGTTGATCATGCATCTGACTTGTATTCCTTTTCAAAATTTTCTCCATATGATATTGTAGTTCCTTTAAATGGTATACACATACATCTAGAATGGCTTGTATTCGTGAAGAGAAATTTGGTCACTTGAAACTTTGTGTTATTCCATCCAATTGGCTTCTTAATACTTGTGTTGAGCTTCCATCTCCTCCACCTCCTTCTACTTTAGAGTTTAGTGTTCCCATGGCTTGTAGTACTTTAGTTCACTATGAAGTTTCTTGTCTTTCAATTTTAGCTTTGTGGGATAATTTTATGATAGAAAATATATTTTTTCTTGTATAGTTTCACATTGTAGATATTGTGGACACCCTTGGGAATATTAACTTCCTATTTGATGATAGTTTCAACACACCTATTATGAAATTATCCTTATCTTTGGAGATTGTTCTTCACAAGTCTTGATAGTTGTTTAGATTGGTTTCAATTGATTGCATTATGACATCATTTGATCTAGACATGTGAACATTTGAGAATTTTTTAGAGGCACACATCATGAGACTTATTTCTTCATATCTCTTGAGGGAGTTTCTTCTACATCCACTATTGGATTTGTTTCTTCCTAAGGGGATAAATATTGTTTATCATTTTGGATCATCTACAACATTCTTATTTGAACATTCATGTTTGGTACACAAGTTACTTATTTGTTGGGGGATACATAGTATCACCATTTTTATCTTATGGAGGGATCTATATTTTAAATTTGTGGTAGAAGCAACACTTTGGGGGTCTTGTTAATTCCTCCTTCGTTCTATCACATGTACATGATTATTTTTATTTTTTCTCTCTTTTGGAGAGGAATTTTTTCCTATGAGGTTTTCTAATTCTCTCTAATTGTGATATATTTATTTATACATGGATGCCTCATTAGGTATTGTAGTTAGGACCCACTTATGCATCCATAATTCATTATCACTATATCTTTAAATTTTATCGTACTCCCTAAGTTGCACTTAAGAGGGGGTGTTAATGTGAAAAATGTAATCAAAATTAATTTATAATAATACAAAATGAATGATTTGATGAGTACACTAAAATAAGTTATGCTCTTATATACCTACTTTTTCTTGTCATATATTTGCAAAATTAGGCTCACAAAATTCTTGCAACCAAATTCAAAGTTTTAATTTTTTCCATTATGTTAATATTTTTTTTGGTAGCTATTTCTTATCTTGAATATCTCAGTTTAGTTTCTATGTTGTTATTTTTTTTACCATCTATGCTTTTGTTCACTTTGAAAACACTGCAATCTAAAGCTATGTATTCTTTTTCATACTTTTAAAAGACAGTAATTTGAAATTATGTATTCTGAATCTTTTATCTTAATATAAGTATGGGGTACCCCCTTAAAAATAAATAAGTGACAATAAGGATCACTCTTGAGCTAGTCTATCTATATTATATACTACACAAGGAATGCCAAACATCTACTAAGTTTATCCTTCTTAGTTTTTAAAATTTTATAGGTGGATGGATTATTTTTGTTCTTCTTGTTATTACACTCATTGAAAGATAAGCTCAATAGTATGTAAAGCAAAAACATTATTCCATCCTTACATGGGTTGAGCTAATATATTTGTAACACATTCATTTCCTTTCACTTTCTCTATAATTTCTTTTAATTTAGCCTACTTTGTCTTTTGTCTAAATTTTGAAGGAAAAGATATAGAGTTAGTTGTGGATTGGGGCTATATTCTCACATTTTTCTATCAATACCCTCTCTTATACTAGAGTAGTTCTATAACTATATTTCATCTATTCAAATGGAATGGTTGGAGGAAGACTCACTACAAGAGTATTAGACATTACACTACCCCTAAATTGATTAGAAATAGTTTGATATTTTTAAAAATAATCTTGATCAATTAGTTGTAAATGATAAATCCCTATTTATAATAGCATGGATCTTGAATACTTGAGATTCATTTAGACCCCTCATATCACTTGGTCTATTAAATTATTACACATAATTTTATTGAGCCATTTTTTTGACTTTTCTTATCACAAAATCCAACTCACTCTATATACAATCACATAAATGTCAAATTCTTCAAATATGAATGCTATCTTGCAAATTAAGGGAAGAAAGTGAACTTACATAAGAAGTTATTGGATATTTTATATGCACCTTTCCTTACCTTTTCCTTATTTTTCAAGACCTTTATCACCTGCTTATACACAAACCCTTGGATAGACCAGTCACATTTTTAAATGGATAAGATCTCACTTTGATGGAGGAGCATTCACGGTATTGGCAATCTTGGATCAACAAAAAGAGGTGAAATTTTGGTAAGTATTCTTGGATTGTTGAAGTAAATAAATTGTGGCTTGGATTACATATTGAGGGGTGGAAAATTATTTATCTTCAAATATTTAAATTTGTCAATTAAATTGTCCTTGTACTTTGACAAATTGACTAGTGGGGTATAAATTAAAAAAAGCATATTTAAAGCATTCAAATGGTAAAATAATTAAAACCCACTTTAAGGTGTTGGAAATGGATAAGGGAGTTTAAAAAAAAATGAATGTTGATCCCTAAAAAGTAGGGAGTGGGAAATGGACGCCCAAGACTTGCCTTGGATTTTTGCTTTTTTAGGAGATAATGAAGGATTTTTTTTTTTTTTTTGCAACATCCTATCTTTGACAAGGTTGCTGTAAGTGGATTTTTATTGAGTTTTAATTATATTTTGAGGTCTTATTTTTGCAGTTATAGGGGATGGCGTACCAAGTTGAGGAAGGGAGAAAAAAACATATGAAATAAATTCCTTGACAATAGAGGAATAATCAACAATTTCTTAAAATAATAGAAAAAAATTTTGAAGACAATTTTTGAGAGACAGGTTAGAGGGCATAGCTTTTCTCTAGAGGAAAGTTTGGACATGCTTATTGTTGGCTTGGTTTGATAAAAAACAACCCATGAGGATGCCAGAACAATTGGAATGAGTTTGTAAGAGTTGCAGATGATATAGACGTGTTGGGAGATGGTTATGTTTGTAGAATCTCATATGTCTGAGCAAAGCTTGGCTATGGATGAATTTCATTTGCATATGTATTGTCTGTAGCAAGATAATTTGTTGTATCTTAGTCCATTAGTGACTGAAATTTCATTGTAATTTGAGTTTATTAATAAAACATATCATTGGTTCCTTGTGTAACCAAGTTTTAGAAATTTATTGCAAACTTTTCTTTTTGTTTGAGTTGTGTTGTGAAAATTTTAGAGGGGAAATTGGGAGCTTGTTTTTTTCCTCTCTACATTACACTTGAACAAGTCTATAATGTTCAATATGATATCTTTGGTTTTTAACCTAGACCAATAATGAAAGACTTAATGTGATGGTTAATATTGTATTTTAATTTTATTCACTGTACTCATTTTTAATATTTTTGATCTTGAAGTTCATATAAAACCAATTTTATTTGCTGATTTGACTCCACCAATAATATATGTAAACTTCCATCTAAGATTCTTTACTAACTAATCAAACCTTTTACTTGAAGAAGACATTTTATCATTAAGAAATAAGTACATAAAAGTTGAGTGATAAACCACTATGGTTACATTTATTTTTTTATTTTACATGAGGAAGGGTATGGAAACATTTAGGTGACATCCATATATAGTCAAATCGATGTTGTTTCCAATAACTATCATCTATATACTCTTTCATAGATAACTCTGGATAAAAAATTATAGTTTGTTAATTTGGTGAGTTGTACATTATTTTACTAGGGAATTTGAGCATATTCTACCTTGTTTCATGATTCTTCATCCTAGCAAGAAAATGTACTTGATTCATGTCTTCCTGATGTGCTAAGTGAAGAGATAAACCTCACATTAAATACCTCCCTACAAACATATTAACACTCAAAATTTAATTGGTAGGCACATCATTTTTCATTATTAAACTAACCAAACTTTTTTATCATATCTAAATGCATAAATGTATACACTTGCATTATCAAACATGAAAGTATTTAATTTACACTATAGCACATGAATGTGTGCAACTATGATTAAATGATGCATCCAATTAGTCAAGTCAAGTTTTGTTTCTCTAGACATCAACACCAATGCAATAGCGAGGCCATTATTTTATTAATCAAATGCTAAAAGAGTATATAAAATAAAATGCATACATTTAGTAACTTCATCAATCAAATGAAGAAAACATTTAACACTAAATATGAAGAATTTTTTAGTGTGTAGGGTTACCCTCATATTTTTAGTTCCAAATATTGAGTCCACTTCAAGAAGGATATTGTGACCATATTTTAGAATCCAATCACTTTATTTGGGGAGTTGGATGCCAAGAAAAGATGAATTTTCACTTTTCTTCCATACTCTTTGTAAAAAATATCATTATTATTTTCTACTCATATTCAGATACATTTTTTTTATTATAATCATGTTTGTATGATCCCTCCATCAAATTCTTGACAACATTAATAATATCATTATGAGAGAAAACTGGCCTATTTCTTTTACCTTTGAATAGTGTCATATTGACATGTACTATCTCATAATGCTTTGCATGTACAAAATTCAATGATATTACCAAGAAAAACAATCTTTTCACCTAGTCCATCAATTCCACACTAGGACATGAGAACATACACACATACACACATACACATATTTACATACATATACATATATGTATATAAATATACATATATATGTATGTATGTATGTATGTATGTATGTATGTATGTATGTATGTATGTATATTATATATATATATATATATATATATATATATATATATATATATATATATATATATATATATTATATGTATATTATACATACATACATACATACATATAACTTATGCACCTAAAGATTGGGAAGTAATAAAGTGAAAAAATTAGTTGTTGCACAAAAGCCCTTAAATGTTTTGGAGGCTTAAGTGGATCTATATTTTGGAAAAGAAAAATTATGGCTATCTTGATAGTGATTTTTATCTTAAGTGGTATGTAGATGTACCAAGAGGGCGAGTCTATCCTAAGAGGGGCATAAATATATCCCAAAGTGGGTGAGCTTGGAATTATGTTGGAATTACATGAAACTAAAATAAGTGATTTTGAGCTAACCTAGGGCCTACAAAAACCTACCATCTACTAATTTTTAACAAAAATATAGAGATGAAATAGAAGAAAGATGGTCAAAGTATACAAATAACACTATAAAACTAGGTAATAAAATTAAATTGGAAATTGAAATTGAATGATCTTAGTTGAGGATGACTAGGGGAAGTTTTTAGGAAAGTTCTATAAATCTAGGATTATTAGTTTAACAAAGGGGTACAATAAATACTAGGGATGTCCCACAAGAGCCATGACCAATATAGTGGAAAAATTCCTCAAAACTTTCATGGAATATTTTTAAATTTTTCCAATACACTTTTGTCCATAACTTTCCACTTTGAATCTACATAAGATCACCTATAAACTAGAAAACCTTATAAATTGAAAGTTTTAAAGTGGGATCCTACCTTAATCAACTCTCTTGTGCATTAATCAAATAAATAACCACATTGGAAATAAAAAATAGATGTATAAAATTTACTTATTGAAACAAGGGATAATAATGGTGGAAAAAATAAAACCCTAGGTGGTGTGCAATAATGGACAAATACTAGTAGATAGGATATAATTATTAAAAGAACATGGAAAAGGGTTTGATGGGAAAATGATTCCAAAAGAGGATGGTAGTGATGGTGTATTCAAATTTAGGCATAAGAATGGGGATTTTAAGTGCATAGGATGGAGAGAAAATTAATAGAAATTGATTAGAATGGAAGAGGGAAATACAAGCTATAGAGTGCCTCAAACAAAGAGAGAGAAGGTTACAAATTATAATATTTGTAGACACTTAAAAATTTCTTGAATGATACTACACACTTAATCAAATGCCTCATGTTCATCTATTAATCTAATTGACCTAATTAGTTTACTTCACCCCTTCCCACACTAACATTTCATCATGTTTAATTAAATAATGTAAATTATTTAATTCAAACCCTAAAGTCCTCTACTTTAATTAAATAACCCTAAGCTTTTTAAAGTAAATATCATATTACATCCTCCTTTTCATTAAATCAATTATTTAATGAATATCATATTATTTCTCATCTTGCATATTCAAATTTAGTTTTAATTAACTAAATTGCTAATTTCCATCCATCCACTTGAATAAGGAATATTCCAAAGGAATATTCTCCTATTTGGCTTCAAAATTGGAATGATTTCTTTCAAACAAACTTTGTAACAAACTTTCAAAGTTGCTACAAAGTGTGTTTGTTTGAACCATTCTTATCCCTTGATATTTTCTTGATCCATGTGATCTTTGATTCTTATCCATTGATGAGAATCCTTGATCCATGTTTCACCCTCCTTTTTCACCTTGATCATTGATTGACCAAATCAATCTGAGCCCTTGATTTTTCATTTTCTCTCCTATAAAGAGATCACTATTTGGAGAGAAATGGATCTATCTTTTGATAGAAAACTTGTGCGGTTGAAATTCATACTCATTTGCATCCATGTTTCATGTTTGATAGCATTTTGGATTAAAGCTTCATCCATTTCACTTAAGCATCTAATAATGAATTTCATACTAGCTTAGTTTACATACATTTTAAGATAAATTCATAGTTATGGCTTGTATCTTTGAACTTCGTTTACATCTAGCATAGATTGCATCCATTTCATCAAGCATTTAGCATTTAGAACTCATCTTTATCATGATTAACTAGTTTCATACCATGTTTTATTCATATCTCATTAGTTTCGCCAGTTTTCTTTAATAAAACTAATTGAAACAAGCTCATTATCCAAGGGATTGGGAAAGGGTCACCATTCCACATCAATGCAACACCACTCCCGCAATAGGATAAGGTTCAGAGTCTTAAAGTAGGTTTCCATTTTTTTTTGTGTTCTTCATATTAGTTTAATGGGTTCTTAATATTTAATGAGTTTCAAATATCTTATTGGGATCATGACTTAGGGGATTAAATAGGCTTTAAATTTGTTTGGATCTAGCATGTTTAGTTCGTACTATGATTATGGTCACAATATCTACAATAGAAAATATTTAATCTATTATCCTTAAAGAGCACATGTAATGATTGATGGGTAGGGAGTAGTTACACAAGAAAGTTGCTTCCAAGTGAAATGATTTTTGATGCATCATCTAGGATCTATGAGAGAAGTGGGAAGTGTAGAGAAGGGGGATTCACTACTCATGAGTCTCTTTATTCAGAGATTCCCAAGGGGTGAACTGCCCTAAATTACCTCAGGCAACAAAGCGAGAGTTTCAAAATTAGAAAGAGCAAGCCACAAAGGTTTTTTGGATGAACTGACAAGGTCTCGACCAAAGGATGACAACACGATGCACTGGAATCCTTGAGGCACACTGGCATATTGTATGGACCAAAAACCAAGTTTATCATAGAGAACACAAAGTAGCTACTAACAATCTGATTGCTAATAACTTTTAGAATGTGGGAAAATAACAAAATATAATAAAGCTAAAATAAAGTAGAAATGATAAAGCAAGAGAAGGAAAGATAGAAATTGCTCACAACAACCCAAGTAATGAAGCCTCTAACACGTGAATATCTTCAATACTTGCATGCGTAAGATCTGGAGAAAATGTTGGGGTTGTTTAGAGGTTTTCCTCAGTCAAACCTCTGTTTGGGTGTTCCCACCTTCACAAACAACCAAATAGATAGAGAAGGATAATAGATAGAAATAAATGCAAGAGTGATAAAAGCAATCCCCGCTCGAGGAGGAGAACCTGTACCACAAGATAAAGGTGATAAACGTAATCCCTACTCGAGGAAGAGAACTCTTATCACGAAATATAGATGCAATAGGTAGGGGATGTGTGAAATCCCAAGATGCTTGCAAGCACAAGGCAAGAGAGATATTAGCTGCAAGAGCCAAAGGTGTTGTAAAGGGTTTTGTGAGAGCTTTAGAGAATGCTTTTGTAGCTTGAGTAATGGAGTTGTGCAAGATAGAGCAAGATGGGAGAATGTTTGAGAGAGAAGCCAAGAAGGAGAAGAAGCTAGAGGACCAAATGGATTGAAAAGATAGCTTTTGAAGAGGGAAAATAAGCTTCTTGAGCCATTTTAGGGAATTCCCAGCCGTTACCACTGACAAAGGCATATGACAAGTGGAAAAAATGATTAGAAAGAGTTGTTTGAATGTTGAAATGTATCAGGATGATGGCGCAGTGCACAGACTTCTGTGAGGCATGTAGACATCTGCACACAAATGTCTATGCAACGTGCTAGCGTCTAGGCACGTCACGTTACAAAATGACATGAATGGGAAAAGTACAAGGTTTGATGCAAAGATGACATGTGAAGGTAGCTGCTGAAAAGGGGTCCTGGGCATCCTAAGAAGGGAAAGGATGATGCATGGGCTAAAATGAGCCTACACAAGATGATAAGGGAGTGGACACTAAAGCAAATACAAGAATGCATGTGAAATTTCAAGGGGTGGAATTTTATGACATTACATTTTTCCTCCACTTTAGCGGGCATATGAATCTACACTAATATGCATGACAAAGGAAATATACTAAACATAAATAACATCATTATGCCAAAGGGATACTGTAGAGGAAGCAAAAACCTCTTTGAACCAAAGAAGCATGCCCCTAGGCTGAAGACCTACAAAAAAAACACTTTAGATGAAAAAAAACTTGCACAAGACAAGAATGTTAGAACATAAAAAGCCATTACATCATAGGTTTAGAACATATAAACACACAACAAACTAAAGGATTTGAGTCAGCAAAGTGAAAGAGACCTTGATGTAAAAGGTTGTCTCGATACTATGTGTTGTCCCCAAATTAAGAAATAACACACAAAAGAATTCTTAAATGGAGAGAAGAATGTAAGGATTGATTGCTTGAAGAGAAGAATGTACCCAAAATTCAGGTAAGTAGCTAATATCAAAGACAAAAAGAGCATATACTTAGGATGAAGAAGATTCAGATCTTCAATTTGGTATATACAATTGAAAAGAGAGGAAAGTGAAAAATTTAAGAGAGAGAAAGGAATGAAAATTACAAGAGAGATGGCTCCATACGTCCTCGGACCCAAGGAGATTTGAAAAAATGTGCCACAAATCCATAGACCTATGGAAGGTGAACAAAAGGATTTGTAGGTACTCTCTCCTACAAAGTTGAAAAAACTGCACCAGAGGCCCATAAACCAACGGTGAACAAATCATGCAGGATGCAAGTTATTTACAGGTCCTTAGACCTGCAAAAAGGGAATTACCCCAAGTAATCTCTCATGAAGGAATCCTAATGTAGGGGACTCCACAGAGTCAGATTGGGAAGTGGCTTCACAGGTGCACCTGTAAGGCAACATGTTAATCCACAAACTAAACATGTTAGACTAAAAAATCCACACAGGCAGATAGACTATCACCCAGATGGTTTGCAATTTGAAAGATTTCAAGGAGGTCCCTCATAGACCCTTCAAAAGAAAGGGGGTCCACTCAAGGGACAAACTATTTGAAAAGCGAGGTCTAGTCAGGCTACCCCCAAGCTAGATGCCAATGAATTCATCTAAGAGGAAAGCTTTCAAAGGGGGTCCCTCGAGAACCCTTCAAAAGAAAAAGAGGTCCACTCAAGGGACGCTTCATTTGAAAGACAAAGAGAAGAGTGGGGGTCCCTTAAGGGGGGCACACATCTTCTAGAACAAGTTATCATTGCCCCCAACACACAGGGGAGGAGAATCATGCAAGATACTTAGAACATACAAGATAGAGATAGACCTCGATATACTTGTCATTTGAAGAAGAGACAAGTGCATCAACAAATAAATGAGTGATGACACCTAAATCATGAAGTTGTATTTTATCCTTTAAGCCCTTAAATTCACTAGTGGAATGGCCAAGCACTTGATGGTATGCACAAAAATATTTTTTTTCCTTATCATGTTTATGAAATTTCTTACACATAGGAGGAGGAAGAGTAATCAAGTGGGCCTTTAGAAGCCTCAACAAAATATGCTCTTGCTTAGATAGATGATAAGGAGCAGGAAGCAACCCTTTCTCTTGTGGAGAAAAGATTGACCGCTCACAAGAAGAAGACATGAAGATAAAATATAATGGAGGATGAATCATTCCGCAAGAACGAGGTTGAGTAGAAATCACGTCCACATTTAGCTGCAGTTTCAGTTTAGATTGTTCATTTGAGCAACTAAGCCCCAAATTACACTTATGAGGTGCCCACTTTATAGGGACCTGAATGCCTTGTTTGTTATGCCCACAACCTTTATTACCATAGCCATACTTACTGACAAGCTTAAATCCAGGGCCATAACATGTTTGTAAATCTTGAGGAGGAGGATCTAAATAGAGAGCATTATTCCAACAACGGGGATCACACTCTTCTATGGGATCACCATCATCCTTCTTGATAGGACTATCAACATTAGCCTCTTTAAGAAAAGCATGATCATCTTCCCTAGAAGGGGGAGGATCAACGTTAAGAACATTATAATTATTGCTCACCTTATCCTACGATATAGAAGAATAATCATCTTTGATAGCGGGTGTGGATGATGTTATCAAAATATTTAAGTGGATCAGGTTGAATTTACATTCTCCAATGAAGGATTTTGTAAATTCTAAAGGACCCCAATCATCACCAAGACATGCATTCTTTTGAAAATATTTAAGAGTAGACTTATGATTTCTTTCTTTAGAAGGACTTTCTTCAGGGACATCTATCTAAAGAGTATCCTTTGTAGCAGGTACTGCTGGAGTAGACATCGACACATTGGAAGAAACTAAAGGGATAAGAGTAGGCATAACCGAAACTTGATCAATAGTTTCCATTTCATATAAGTGTATAGCCTTAGAGCTAGCCTTGACTGTGACTACTCGATTATTGCAAATGAACTTAATAGATTTATGCAAGGTAGACGAGACTACACCCATAGTGTGAATCCACAGTCTACCAAGAAGAAGGTTATATGGTAATTTTTTTGACATAACATATACAAGGGTGGGTATGGTATGAGTCCCAACCTCAAAGGAAAGACTATCGTACCTAGGGCTTGTCAACCAACATTATCGAACTCACAAATGTCAATAGAAGAAGCATTAAGAGAAGATGAATCAATATTAATCTTAGGAAATAGATCAATGCTACATACATTGAGTGTTGAACCAATGTCAACGAGAGTACATATAATGCTGATATTATTAATATTAATAATAATCATTAAAGGATCCACTTGTTTCTGCACATCCATGGGTGGAAGTTCTTGCGGCTAGAATGTGATATTCAACAAATCCACATGAATATGAGCCATCAATGCATTAACATCCATTGGCCTAACAAAGGCAGGCAAGAGGATCTCCTACAAGGCTTCCTGAAGCATACCTTGATAAACTAGAGTAGACTAAAGCAAGTCCCATAGTGATATCTTTGTCGAAGTAATACAGAGTTGCTCGACAAGATCATAATCACTAGGTGCTTTAGTTGTAGGTTTAGGTACTTGAGGAAGGATTGGTTGAGAAGGTAGTAAAGAAGTAGGATGATCAATATTTTTTTATTCTTTCTATTATTATAAGTATGGGCTACTACTCTATAAGAGGAAGCCTTAAAAAGATTAGGAGAGTCACTATTAGATGGGACACCATCAATAGAACAAATCCTTTTAGGAGAAGGACTAGCTAGAGTTAGGTAAATGATTGATCTCTTAGGTCTTTGAGGGGCATCAAAGACATATATTGCATTTACAGAATCATCACAAATAATGGAATAATTATTCAAATAAATATTCTCAACATCGATTCGGTGAGGACCAAATGTGGAAGGAGACTCATAATTTTCTAATACACCATCTCTAAAAGAGAGTGCATAAAAAAAAAATGAGATTCATCATTCCCCAGTGCAACATGTCCAGAAGAGAGTGCATTGGAATGAAGAGGAGAATCATCATTCACAAATGCATCATCTCTAGAAGAGAGTGCATTGGAATGAAGAGGAGATTCATCATTCACGAATGCATCATCTCTAGAAGAGAGTGCATTGGAATGAAGAGAAGGTAGGGTAACATTAAGAAAAGCATCAATGATTTCATCCTCTTTCTCCAGAATATCCTTAGAAGGAATCTTAGGAGAGGGATCAACAAAGAATAATGAGAAATGAGACAAAAATTCACTTTCACATGCTTGTAAGAGAACTTCTTGAAGCTTCTTAATGAAGCTAGAAAGAGATAGAAGGAAGAAAGATAGAAAATACATTTTGAAATAGAGATATAGAGATAAAACTGAGAAAAACCAAAAATCTTGATTTTTTCAATTTTTTGGGTATTTTCTAGGTTCTAGTAATTTGTATTTTTGAAGGTCTTCATAGGAAAATTTGGGGTCAAAACTTGCGTCGGTCCCTAAAATTCAAATGTTGAAGGAACAATATTTTAGGGATTGAACTAGTCCTCTTGGAGACCTTTCCAACAGTGTAAACAGTTCTAAATTCCAAGCATCGAGTCAAAAGTTATCACCCCACCAAGTTGGGGTGAATAAATTCCTAGATTTTTGAAAAATACTACAGTTCACGTCGGGTTCCCCAAAATGTAAAGAAGGGGGACTCACTACTCATGAGTCTCTTTATTCTCAAGAGATTCCCAAGGGGTGAATTTCCCTAAACTACCTCAGGGAACAAAGCGAGAGTTTTAGAATAAAAAAGAGCAAGCCATAGAGGTTTTCTGGATGAACTGACAAGGTCTTAGCCAAAGGATGATAACGTGACATGCTGGCATCCTTAAGGTGCATTGGAATCTCATACGGACTAGAGACTGAGTTTATCATAGAGAACTCAAAGCAACTACTAACAATATGATTACAAAGAACTTTCAAAATGTGGGAAAATTACACAATATATTAGAACTAAAATAAAGTAGAAATGATAAAGCAAGAGAAGGAAAGATAGAAACTACTCACAAGAACCCAAGTAATGAAGCCTCCAACACGTGAATACCTTCAATACCTACATGCATAAGATCTAGAGAAAATGTTGGGGTTGTATAGAGGTTTGACTTAGTCAAACCCCTGTTTTGGTGTTCCCACATCCACGAATAGCCAAATAAATAGAGAAGGATAATAGATAGAAATGAATGCAAGAGTGATAAAAGAAATCCCCGCTTGAGGAGGAGAACCCGTATCACAAGATAAAGGTGATAAAATCAATCCCCACTCGAGGAGGAGAACCCGTATCATGAAATATAGATGCAATAGGTAGGGGATGTGTGAAATCCCGAGATGCTCACAAGCATAAGGAAAGAGAGATATTAGCTACAAGAGCCAAAGGTGTTGCAAAGGGTGTTGTGAGAGCTTTAGAGAATGCTTTTGTAGAAAGCAATGGAGCTATGCAAGCTAGAGCAAGATGGGAAAATGTTTGAGAGAGAAGCCAAGAAGGAGAAGAAACATGCTAAAAAATAATCATTTGAATGTTGAAACATTGCAGGATGCTAGCGCAACACATATACGTCCGTGCAGTGTGCTAGTGTCCAGGCACATCACACTACAAAATGACACAAACAGGAAAAGCACAAGGTTTGATGCAAAGTTGATGCACAAAGGTAGCTATTGAAAAGTGATCTTGAGCATCTTGAGAAGGGAAAAGGCTGATGTATGGGTTAAAATGAGCCTACACAAGATGCTAAGGGAGTGGAAACTGAAGTAGATACAAAAATGTATGTGAAATTGCAAGGGGTGCAATTTTATGATATTATAGGAAGAGAAGTATATTTATAGGTTTTTAGAGGTATTTAGTGTTAATTAATGTAAGGAAAGTGGTGGCAGTTAGTAATGAGCACCTTGTTAATTTTGGTAGCAAAAATCACAAAAAATAGCCTTGTTGGTCAAGGGGTGCAAGTAATAGTAGGATGTACCTTAGAGGGAATATTTATAATTTAATACTAGAGCGTCCAAATTTCTAAGGAAGGATAATGAGACAAAGATATGGGATTTAAAGGAAATATCACATATTTTTTATTATTAGGGAGAAATTTATAGGCTAAACAAGGGGTGTGACCTAGGGTTCTAAACCCATACAAATAGGAAATATGAAACACATAAGGATTAAAAAGGATGGACAAGATTAGAAAAGGTCTAAATAATATCTAAAAATACATGTTAAATGGATACCTATAATTAGTGCAAAATATAATAAAATAATTTTGATTTTTTGCATTTTTTGTTCTTATAGTGTAAGGCTAGAAACCCATCTACAAACCCTATTTTTATCTTCTAGAAATTCAATAAATAAGTTATGTCCCTCATGAACAATGATAATGGTGGGAAATTAAGTGAATGTGGAAGTCCCACTATACTAGCCCCATTTTACCATTCATTTTACATCTATTACATCTTGGGCAAATATTCTCTCCACTTCTACAATATTTTTGATAGATTTTCAAGAAAAATCACGAAGTCTACTCAACTTCTCCTTCAATGCATGAAAATTTCATTTAATTTTATTGTATAGTGATTGCAAATTATTTTCCAACCCATACTAGCACAACAATATAAAAATACATAGTTGTAAGGTTGCCAATGAAATGTAGGGAAATATAGAGCTTTGAGTGCATTTCTGCCAAATAAAAAATCCTCTTTAAATGCTTCTAGCATCTCTCATAAGACCATAAAAATAAAATAATACTTTGTTGAATGCACAAGACAACTAAGAGGGGGGGGGGGATGAATCAATTGTATATTAAAACATCAAAAACCCCCATTCACATTCAAATTTGCATTAGTCCATAAACCCTTAATAACCATTAAACCCTTATCATGCATTAGCATAATGTAAATATTAGAAATAGTAATGCAAAAAATCCAAACATACGAGAACATTGGATTTATGTGGAAAACCCAAGAAGGGAAAAAACACGGTGAGGATTAGCGTACAATATAAAGTAATTGCAACACCAAATACAATAGGATCATTTCCCAAAAGAAAAGAAGGGATCATTGCCAATGGCTCACTGCTTGATTAGCAAGAAGAAGAAAGAAGATTTTTACAATGAGAAATCCATCTCAAAGCAACAAAAAGGTTCCACCACTGCTTCACCAAAACATTCACACTCTTTCTATAGAATGTAGACACCTTCTGCTCATTGCTTCCAATAGTCTTAGGTATTAAATATCACACTGCATTTTGTACTTTCGCACTTCACATCTCAACACTTTGCATTACACACTTCACTCATATTTCCTCCATCGAATCATTACTCATATATACCATCCTCAACCTTGAAAACAATTCACAAGGTTGTCTATACACCTCAAACATGCAAATTCAAATTAGGTCGGAACCAAAACATTCCCGTGGTGGAAATGAATGAAGGAAGACCACAACACACCTTAACTCAGACCCAAATACACACATACACACCATTCCACTCTTTCACAAACATTGAAGCACATCCATAATTAGTGTAAACACCCAAGGTCGATTGAACATGTGTTAAAACCATTAAATATTAAGTACACACTTCCTTTGAACCAAAGACAACTTGTGGACCACACACATCACTTTAAATTTTTTTGGAATATTCCATCAACACCTTGAAATTCAAAAAATCCTTCACAACACCATATACCAGAAGAACATGTTCATCCTACACAATCAATTAACCTTCAAAACATTGCAACACTTGAATCCAACCTTGTGGAGCACCAAAACATATACAACTTAGATTAATGATAGATATGAAAAATTTAAGCACACTTCAAGTTTTGAAAGACCAAAAACCAAACGATGGAGAAATGTGGAGCAAAACCATTTCTCCCAGACAACATTGCTTACATAGTTCACACACTGGTGAACACAACTTTCTTTGCATAATGATCCAGAATAAGAAACTCTGGATATAAAACCTATGAACACCTCTAAGAAACATATTCAATCTACACGATAAAATATTTAGCCATGAAGAAATGTGAAGAAAAATACTGAAGACTACTTTGTCACATTGAACACTCCTCACCACACTATTTCCTCTTTTATTCAAATTTTCTCAAAAGCACTTGGAAACCACACACCATAAAATCAAACTCAACATTTGGAAAACCTTCTCAAAAAATCAACCACACAAGAGGTTGAATATCACCAACACATGCTAACACTAGAGGTTGACATTAGTGATCCTACTAGTGATAACATAATGCAAGCAATCAAAGCATCTCCATAGGTTGACAACAATGAAACAACAAAGATCTATTGAAATCAATGACAACACAAACTTCCAACAATTTCCCCCTTTTTTCGTTGATGGAAACACATGGACAAACCATAAAAAACAAACAACTCTAATCACCAACTCATATACTACACCACAGTGCACACTACTCCCCCTTACACAAGCATATATACTTTCCATCATTTTCTCTTTCTTAGGACTTCTCTCCCCCTTACTTCATATGATTTTTAAGTTAACACTCTCTCCCCCTTTGACATCAATGACAAAGGACAACATCCCCTTTGACATCAATCACACAAGTATCTTCTCTAAAACTTTCTTTTCTTCTACTGCACTATGTTTTCTTCACACCTTCTCTAGATACCCCCCCTTAGGAGTGTGCAACATATTGCACCAACCAACAACTACTGCACATATCCTGTGACATAGATGACAAAGTAAATACCTATATAATGACAACACTTACTCCTCCTACTACTTACTCCCCCTGAGAGGTAGCCACCAACATCAATCTAGAAAAAGTAATGTATCTTGAGATCCACTAGATTGATGGATATCATTATGCATCTAGTTGAAAGAAGGAGGGGAAATAACCCCTAAATTCTCATGGAGATACTCAAAAGTATCCTTGGGAAGAACCTTCGTGAAGATATCTGGAAATTGATCCTTAGTAGGCACATACTCCAACTTCATCTCATTCTCTGCAACCTTCTCCCTCAAGAAGTGATATCAGATTGAAATATGTTTTTCCCTTGAATGCATTACCAAATTCTTTGAAATATTAATAGCACTTGTATTATCACTGAAGATATAAATTGGTTCATCATATACTACATTGATATCCTTTAAATTTTATTTCATCCATAATACCTATGTGTAGCATGATGTTGCTGTAACGTATTCTACCTCTCTAGTAGATAATGACACTGAATCCTTCTTTTTTCTTAGCCAAAAAACTAACCTATTTCCAAGAATGAATGCGCCATCACTTGTACTTTTTTTTATCATCCACACAAACTACCCAATCTGTATCTATATAAGCACTCAAAGTGAAATCAGTATCCTTTGGATTCCACAAGCCATATTTCAAAGTGCCTTTCAAATATTTGAATATCCTCTTTACTACTACCACATGTGACTAATTGGGGTCTTCTTGAAATCTATCCACAAGAAAAATTGCATGCATGATATCTGGTCTAGTAGCAGTTAGATACAATAATCCTCCAATCATTGATCTGCACTTGCTTTGATCAGCCTTAGGAGATTCTTCATTCTTACCTAGTTTACATCTAGTAACCATAGGAGTACATACTGATTTAGAGTCTTCCATCCCAAACTTCTTCAACATTTCCTTGGAATACTTGGATTGTGATATGAATATTCCTTTCTTTGTCTAATTGATTTGAAGTCTAAGGAAAAAATTCATCTCCCCAAACATAGACATCTCAAATTATTTCTACATCTCTTCTACAAATCTCTTGCACATTGCTTCATTACCTCCAAAGATCATATCATCAACATACACAACCATAATCAAGATTTTATCTTTTTCAACTTTGAAATAAAGATTACTATCTGTAATACATTTATTGAATCCTTGCTGCAACAAGCACCTATACAATCTTGCATACCAAGCTCTAGGATCTTTCTTGAGTCCATATAATTCCTTATTCAATATACAAACCATATCAGGATTATCTAATAACTAAAATCCTTCTGATTGTTCAATATAAAACTTTTTTTCCAATTCACTATTCAAGAATATAAAATTTACACCCATCTGCTAAAATCTGAAATCCTTATGTGCTGCAAAATCCAAAAACATCCTAATAGCTTCCATTCTTTCAACTAGAGAAAATGTATCCTCAAAATATATTCCTTCTACTTGTGAGTAGCCTTTACACACAAGTATTTCATTGTTTTTTCCCCAATCTCATTCAACTTGTTTCAAAATGCCCACTTAATTCCAATCACATTCTTGTTTCCAAGTCTTGGGATAAGTTTCTAAGTCTGATTCTTCTCAATCTACATTAATTAATCTTTCATAACCTTTATCCAATATTCATCTTTGCATGCCTCAATCATTGTTTTAGGTTTAACTTTGGAAATTAAACATAAGTTTACTTATTCTTCTATCATAACAAGCTTTCTTGTCAATACACCACTACTTTTGTCACTAATGATTTGATCTTTTGAATGATTCTTTTGCACATACTTAGGGGTCTTAGGGATATTTTCCGAAGCTTCTTCCTCTTCCTCTTCAACCTACACTTATTTTTCCTTACCATCATTTTTCTCTTCTTCTCTGCTAGAGGACTTATCTGATTCATATCTATCTATCATCAATAAAATTTTATGTAAGTCTTCATCCACTTTGACGCTTGCAATTTCAACAATATTTTTCAGCCTCTTGTTGTAGCACAAGTAAGCCTTGCTTCTTGTAGAATATCCAAGGAAGATTCCTTCACCAGATCTTGCATCAAACTTTCCTAAGTTTTCTTCATCTCTCCTAATATAGCATTTTCTTCCAAATACTCTGAAATATTTCATAGTAGGGATTCTTCTATGCCACAACTCATAGGGAGTCTTTGAACTATTTTTCATTGCTTGTGCTCTACTAATTATGTAGATTGTAGTATGAATTGCTTCTCTCTAGTAGACATCCAGTAGATTTTCCTCCTTCACCATTGTACTTGCTGCTTCCTGAATAGTCCTATTCTTCCTTTCCACAACTCCATTCCACTGATGAGTCCTAGGAGTTGATAAATGCATCTTTATTCCATGATATTCATAAAAAGTGTTAAACTCATTGGAGGTGAACTCTCCACCTCTATCAGATCTCAAAAATTTGATCTTCATATCCATTTAATTCTCTACCATAGCTTTGTATGCTTTAAACTTATCTAAATATTTTTATTTTTATTTGAGAAATGTAACCCACGTCATTCTAGAGTAATCATCAATTAATAGCACAAAACACCTATTACCTTGAAAACTTATAGTTTTTGTAGGTCCACAAAGATCCATATGCACCAACTCCAAAGGACTGGTAGTAGATTGTTCTTTGACTTTGAAACTCTTTCTAGCTTGCTTCCCAATTTGGCATTCATTGTAGATAGCATTGATAGGTTTTGTAATCTTTGATAGATCTCTCACATTTTGATTTGAACTAATCCTTACTAGGTTATCAAAATTGACGTGACACATTCTTCTATGTCATAGCCATCTTTTATTAATTTGAGTCATAAAGCATTGACCATTTGCATCCTTATGTTGATAAACATTTCCATCTGTCCTTCTTACTTCTGCAACCATAGTTTTAGATCCTTTTCTAATCTCACAACCATTGTCTTGAAATACAAGATTATATCCTTTGCTACACATTTTTCCTACACTCAAAAGGTTATTCTATAGAACCTTAACATAAATAACATCATTTGTATTATGATTTCCATCAAAATTGATTGAATATTTTCCACATATCTTAGAAGATGTATCATCACAAAACTTAACTAAACCACCTTCAAAATTTTCAAGCTTAAAAAACTTACTCTTATCACCTATTATGTGATTTGAGCATCCACTATCAATGATCCAATTGTTCTTCTCCTCTCTAGCATGAAAAGTAGTCACCATTTCTCCTTCAATGTTATGACATGCTTCTAAAGAACTTTCCTTCATACATCTCTAAGAGTTAGCAAAATTAGTTCCAATATTTAGAACCATGAACAAGAATTCATCATCTTCATCATCTAGATAATCAGATTCATCATTAGATATACTAGCATCTTCTTTAACATAATTTCTCTTAATTGATTTACCTTTATTCTTCTTAGGTCTATCTCTTGAAGCTTTGACAAGACATCTTGAAGCATGACAACCAATCTTTCCATAGTTAAAGAATTTAAAAGGTAACTTACCTTTGTATTTTCTAGTGCCCTTTTTCAATCTTCTCACAAAATTTGCTTCTACATCATCAACATCATCCTAGTCTAATTCCTCATTCTTCTCTGCTTTTCTAACTTTAAAATTAGTCACCCTTTTTACATTACTTGAACCAAACTCTCTCAATTTAAAAGTAGTTAATACACCAAACAACTGATCTTTGGAATAATTATGCAAATTATGAACTTCCTCAATAGGAAAAACTTTATGGCTATAAGATTTAGTGAGAGTTATTAGTACCTTCTTTACCACCTCATCTTCATCTAGATTTCCACCAAGACCTTTGATGGAATTGAAAACTTCATCCACTCTATGCATGAGCTTGTGATATCCATCTTCTATCATCCTTAGGTTTTCAAACTTGATCTTTAGATTTTGCATCTTTGCTTGCTTGACCTTATCATCTCCTTCATAGATACTTTCTAGTTTTTTTCCAGATTTCACTAGCAGTTTGAAGAATCATAACTTTCACAAGTTCTAAATTAGAAAGACCACTCAAAAGAGCATACCTTGCTTTTCCATTGTTCTCATATGCTTTGATTTCAGTACTTGAACCATTTGCAGGCATTGTATATCCAATTTCAACAAATTTCCAAACTCCAAACCCTAGAGAGATAAGGAAACCTTCCATGCTCATCTTCTAGAATGCATGATCGAATCCATCAAATAAAGGAGCCTCCTTCTTGTGTGACATCCTAGATCTACCTCAAGCGGTTAAGCTTTCTTCAAAGGAACCTTGTTCTCATACCAATTATTGAATGCACAAGACAACTGTGAAGGGGGGGGAGTGAATCAATTGTACATTAAAACATCAAAAACCCTCATTAATATTTAGATCTGCATTAGTCTATAAACCCTTAACAACCATTAAATCCTTATCATGAATTAGTAGAATGTAAACATGAGAAACAATACTGCAAACACATCCAAACATATGAGAACACTATATTTACATGGAAAACCCAAGAAGGGAAAAACCATGATGAGGATTAGCCCACAATATAAAGTAATTACAACACCAAATACAATAGGCTCATTGTTTGAGGGCTCATTTCCCAAAAGAAAAGAAGAGATCAATGCCAATGGATCACTGCCAGATTAGAAATAAGAAGAAAGAAGATTGCTACAATGAGAAATCCATCTCAGAGCAACAAAAAATCTCCACCACTGCTTTGCTAGAACATTCACATTCTCTCTATAGAATGTAGACACCTTCTACTCACTACTTCCAATATTCTTAAGCATTAAATCTCACACTGTATTTCACACTTTTACACTTCACATATCAACACTTTACATTACAAACTTCACTCATATTTCCTCCATCAAATCATCACTCACATATACCATCCTCAACCTCAAAAATAATTCACAAGGTCAATTATGCAACTCAAATGTGTAAATTCAAATTAGGTTGGCACCAAAACATTCTCACAGTGGAAAGGAATGAAGGTAGACCACAACACACCTTAACTCAAACCCAAATACACACATACACATGAAGTCACACTTTCACAAACACCAAATCACATTCACAATTAGTGTAAACATCCAAGGTCGGCCAAACCTATGTTAACACCATTAAACATTAAGTACACACTTCCTTTGATCTAAATGCAAATCATAGACCACACACATCACTTTAAAACAATCTATAATATTCCATCAACACCTTGAAATTCAACAAATCCTTCACAACATAATACACAAGAAGAACATGCTTATTTTGCACAATCAGTTAACCTTCAACACATTGCAACACCTGGATCCAACCTTGCGAAGCACAAAAAAATTGGAATAATAATAGATATGTGAAATATAAGAACACTTCGTGATCCATATGAATAGAAACCAAATGGTGGAGAAATTTGGAGCAAAACCATTTCTTCCAGACAACACTTCTTACACAGTTCACACATTGGTGAACACAACTTTCTCTACACAATGATCCAAAACATGAAACTCTGGGTATAACACCTCTAAACACCTCTAAGAAACAATCCAAACCACACAAGTAGATCTTTGGCTATGAAGAAATGCAATGCAAAATACTGAACATCACTCTATCACACTAAACACTCTTCACCACACTGTTTCCTCTTTTATTCAAATTTTCTAAAAGGCACTTGGAAACCACACACTGTAAACTCAAACTCAACATCTAGAACACCTTCTCAGCAACTCAACCACACAATAGGTTGAATATAACCAACACATGCTCATCAAAGAAACACTATAGTTTGACATCAATGACAACACAAACTTCCAACATACTTCATGTTATGTTGGAGCATGGGTCATAGGATAGCTACAATATGTTATGAATTTCCTCTCCATATTATAAATTCTAAAAAAATAGCCATTACATAACTTGCAACAAGTAGTATAAAACATACTTGCCGCTTTCGATTCCCACTCTTGCCGCTTTTCTCTCATCAAAACTTTGAGTTCCCTTCAGATTTTTGGGCCAAGGTCCCAAGGTCTAAATCTATTTTTAATTCCTACTCCTACTGACTTTCTCTTGTCGAAACTTTGGGTTCCCTTCAAAATTTTGGACCAAGGTCCAAATCTCCAAATCCATTTTCAATTCTTGCTCTTTCCATCTTTAGTCCTTTCAGGACTTAGGATCCTACATGAACTTTTGGACAATCTTCCAACCTTTCATGTTTTGACTTAGAAACCATTAACATTGTAGTGAATTCCCAACTATCGGATCTGATTCATGAAGCTACAAAAATGTGTTTAAATGTAATTTTTGCTAGCTTCAAGTGGAAAAAGTGGTGCCCATGCTTCATTGAATATTTTCAAACCACTTTTTGTCAGAGGGCCATCCTTAGCCATGGTTTTGTGGGGTTTTCACTCTTCATCCATGAATTCATTGATGTGGAAGCATAGCTATGATATGAAGGCATTTATGGAGGGATTTCAACTTAGGATTTGAAGGACACATGTTTGCACTTGACTTGTAGGGTTTTTGGCTAAGGTTTCTTGTCCAGTCACATACCTTATCTCTCTCCCATGATTTGAAAATAGATATAAGGAAATTTTATGCATATTGTAATCCTTCTTCCATATATTTTCTCTAGTAGAATTATGCAACCTTTGTATTCTACAACTGTAAGAAAATTGTCTTTTATGCCCCTGTGTTAATAAAATCACTATTTTTACCTTTTCTTAGTGCTCTATTATGTGTAATGTTTGATACATCTATATATGCATGTAATCTTCTCATTTTATAGAATATATGATTGTGCTAATTATATATAAGTGTTAATTGTGGGTAATATGTACCCCTTTCATGATATTTTAGATCCTCACCTTCATGCTTTCTTGTGAAATTGATAGAATAGGGAATTGTGTAAGCTTCTTTATTAATTTTTATAGTTCATACTCTATGAAATCATAGATAGGAAGAAACATATTCAATCTTGGTGTATCACCATATTTCCAATTTTCAACATCCTCTTATCCCTTTTTCTTTTGCAATTTGATAGATTAGGATTAGTGTAGAGTTATCCAATGCTGGGTTGGACCAATATTATTGCATCTAGTTTTTGAGGGGAAGCCAACTTTCCTTGAAGATCTAACCTCAACTATAAGGCCCCACACCTTGAGATTATTTCCATTGTGTCATTGGAATGTTGAGCCTATGTTCAACAAGGTGCAATTACACGCGACAACAAGAAAACACATTATAATGAATACAATACAAAACCCTAGAAGATTTGTGAGAACTAGAATAAAACTAAACATGGTTTTATTTTCCATACATGCAATATTTGCAAAATTTGAACTTGAGATTACAATCATCAAGCCCCTCTATGAGGTATTTATTTTTCAGGGCTCGAAGACCCTTCTCACCAATATGGTCAAGTCTCTAGTGCCATAACATTTTCTTATTTGCTAGAAGCTTCATCTACAAGGAATAAGCTTCCTTAGGTACCCAAAATGCACGACCATTGGAAGTAGATGCAACTTCTTTCTTCACTGCTTGATCCAATGAGGATGAAGAATATAAGGCTCTTTTCTTTGTATTTTCTTATTTAATAATGTTTTCATCCAACTTGAGCAAGGTGCCAATTCAAGTAGCCTTTTCCAATACCATATATCCTCTCATCATCTTTCATCCTCCACTCAAGAAAACAACCTATACACCCACATCATTCAATTTTCTCACTAAAATTAGCTTTCATGCTAAACCTAGGATATGCAAAACACCATCAATCCCCTTCACTCTAGCATCAGGGAATTTAATTTTGACTCTTCCATGGCTAAAAATCCTCATATGAGATTCATCACCTAAATACACCTTCCCACTATCATATTCTTCATACTTCAAGAACCAACCTCTATGCGAGGTCATGTGAAAAGGTCTAACAAATTCTATCAATCACACATATTTAGATGCATGTATTACCAAGGTTGTGATAAAAGCTTCACTGCCATCTAAAGAGGATTTGTTTGAATTAGAATCAAATAAATTATTTTTTTTATTATTTTTATCAAAAATGAGCAATTTTGCTATAGCTCCAACATTTTAACTTCGAATTTCAAAAATACTTGGATCTCCTTGAGGATTTGGATGTTGAATTCTTGTCTTTCTTCTTGTCTTTCTCTTTTGAGCCCTCATAATTTTTAAGGGCCTCATTAGCCATATCTAAATATTTTCTTCGCGTCTCTTCAAAAAGAAATGATGCAACCACTTCATCCACATTTAAGGTGGTAGTGGTACTCCCAATGGCCATTACAAGGTGATCCCATGAGTCTGGAAAATAACATGCTCAATGTCATGTAATGATCATTGTCCTTCATCTTCACACCAACATATTAAAGACATTTATGTGATCAATAATGAATCCTCCTTTCATCCTTAGAGAATATAACTTATTTATGAGGAATAACTTTTTTACCAAGGATTTAGCCTAATAAATCTCTCCAAGATTCTTACAAAGTCTCACTATAGTCTTCTCTTTATGAACATTCAAAAGATAAGAGTCTTCCAAATAGAATCTTATCAAACCCTTACATTTACAATCCAACAACTCTCAATTTTCTTAAGTCATGCTAGTAGGTTTTAAATCAGATATTATAGCCCATAGATCTTTGTCTATGAGCATATCTTCCATTGAGATTCCACAACTCAAATTTGTTGCCATTAATTTTTTCTAGATATTGATCCTTCTGAACATTCTTGCCATATTTTTCTTGCAAAAAGGTCATAAAAATAATTTTGGAAAGCTCCCACTCAAATAAAGATTAAGATAGAAAACCCTCAACCCAACAACGAGATCAAAATTGGCTAGGATTTGATACCAATTGAAATGAAGCTGTGTTAGCAAAATTGAAGCTTCATACACCAATATAAGTGGGGGAGATAGTGCAAAAATTATCTTACAAAAACTTAATAGTTATAGTTATTAGATGCACATAAAAATAATAGAACAAACATGCAATAAAATAATACACCACAACACTATGTATACATGGGGAAAACCCTTTTGAAAGAAAAATTCCACACTCTAAAAGCACAACCATTTGTATTATTAGTAATCAAATATGGTTATAATACAATATCTATATCTAAGCATATTAAAAAGTCTTCAATCAATGACAAGATTTTGGAATCAATCCAATGGTATAATGGTACCTGTAAATAATTTTAGCATATACATACAAATGCAAAAGTACTCATTATTTAAAAGTTACAATGTAAGATGATAAATACTTAAATAGGATTCTGGAATCAATCTAACATCATTATGGTACTTGTAAATAATTTCAACCTCTACATACAAATGTACAAGCACCCAATATATAACATTTATAATGCAATATGAAATAAATCAAAGGTAAATGCATAGAATTTCCACATGGTAAGAATCCAATGCTTGCATTATCTCAAATAACCCTCCTTGACATGCATAATGCCTACATGCATGCAAAAATCTTACATGTAAAGCACCATTATAACTGGGATCCACCCATCATAGTCTTCTTCAATTCTAATGCCTTTCTCAACTTGCATAACCCTTTTGAATATGCAATGTTCCTTGCATGCATAGGTGACTCAATCACATGGGCCACCAGTCATAGTTTGTAATACATAACTCTTCCATCATCATAAATTATCATATCAACTTTTCATAATCCATCATAGAGTAAACTATTACAAATTATGACACATTCCGCCAAGTGGGATTCCTACTTCCACATATGTAGCTTACATGTCATACAATCATCTCTATATAGGATACCACCTCAATTGGTAGGTCCTACATTATGACTTGACATTAGTAAGAAAGAAAAGTTAGCATAAAATAAATAAATAATCTCTAAATTAAATATTATGAATTGTAAAGATTAAGAAACCCTAATACTAGGACAAGTAATCCATCAAATAATTATATATGTTCATACATAAAATGAGAGAGATGTTACAATACTTGCAACATTTTCATAGAGTTGTTACATTCATCTAACCCACATTACATTTGTACCAAAAATGTGACACTATAAAATCCCTATCTATGACTAGGAAACCTTCTTAAATGTATACCTAATTCCCTAGACACATTCTACAAAAAAATCCACCTACGCTACTAATATCCTTTAATTCCACAAGTTTGTAATTTGTTGAAATAAATAAGACTTGGCTTCAATGGCTATCATAAAACTTTTTGGTGTCTGGTGACTTCTAGAAATGACCACAATCTTCTTTATAACAACAATAGGTTGTCAAGCCCTAATTTTTTGCACTATAACACCAAGATTATTCATGGACTACATGCATTTCCACCCAATAATCCATTTGATATTGAACAACAATATTATAAATAACTTCTAGTAGGTGAGGCATCCATAACATTCATGGTGAGTACCTAGGAGATCTATTGCCATAAAGGCGATTAGGTGGTGAGAAGTATAATGTCACTTTGTTTTGCACTAATAAAACCTATTTGAACATGTCTTAATAATTTTCCTCTCAACAAGTTTGAAAAACTATGTTGGGATTTGACAAGGTTTTTAGAACCATGTTAGGAGTTGACATGGGTTTTGAAACCATTCAAAACTTTGACAAGTATCAAACTTTCCCTTTCCCTCACTTTCTTTGTTAATCAATAAAACATGGCAACAAAAGAACCACCATTGGTGACCTTTGATGGTTATGAAACCATCTCAAATCCCTTAATCCATCTTCAAAGTATTCAACATATTTTCAAACCATTGTTAGGCTTCAACATGGTTTTGAGTACCTTGTCAAGGGCTGACATGAGTTCCAAAACCATTTTATTATGCTGAAAATCCATCTCCCTTTGTCTTCATAAAATTTATGAAAACCTTATTAGGAATCAACAAAGGTTTTATAGCCTTTTAAACTCACTAAAACACAATATTTACATATTTTTAATTGAAATTGTAAGGTTATGAGGCCAATATTGGGCTTTGATATGATTGTGGGAACCGTTTTATCTCCAAATACGGTTTTCAAAACCTCTAAAAATTACCAATTAATACTCAACTAAAAGGAACATAATAGGTTAGAAAACCTATGTTAGACTCTAACGATGTTGTGAAAACCTTCTCGGCTCCAAATAGAGGTTTCAAAACGTCCACAAAACATTGACAATAAAAGATAGAAATTTTTGAAAATGTTAGAGAAACCATGTCATGGTTCAACAAAGCTACAAAAACCTTGTTAAGGGCCAACATGGGTTTTGAAACCACTCAATTAAGCCAAAAATACAACCATTTTTTTGTCACTTGGATAATTGATTGAAGTGAAAATGGAAGGAACCATGAGAGAAAGGGGAACATAAAAATAAAGGCCCTTATACATTAAATATTGAATCATCTATCAAGTTGTACTGTAAGAAAATGGATCTAAGGCTAATAACCTAAATCATACTTTTCTATAGCTTAACATCTAGGTGACACATAAATTACCATAAAATACCACTTAGCTACTATCCTCAAGGAAGATCTAGAATGGTTGATCAAGGTTTTGGTCCCCCTGGGTTGATTAGGATTTGAATTGATGTGAATTGGAGTGATGTGTATGATTTTGTGAATGTAAATTAGGTCAACTATGCAATTACAACAAACTGTCGCTAGTTTAGAGAAGTACAAGATAGATAAATAAATAAAAAAGAAAGAGACCAGAGAGTAGAAACAAAGGAACTTGGCATTCAAAATTGGGATCAAATTGATTGGCTAGGGGTGTGGGTTCCCTGGGTTGAGAATTAGGGTTTTTTGAATCTCAAAACAAGTATAGGTATGTTACAGTCTATAGGTTCTTCCCCATCACAATCAGCTTCAAAACTTCATTTATAATTGAATAATTAATCTTGAACTAATTTGATAAAAGAACATACTTGAATGATTGATCTTCAATCTTCTCCAAATCCACTTTTGATTTGCAACCCACAAGAAAGAGAAGAGAGAAGTGGTTGTATAGTGTAGGGGCTTGCCTAAGTCAAACTTTGTTTTGGTGTTTCCACCTCCACAATGATGTTTGATAAAGAGTGCTTACCCTAGGTTGGGTAGAGGAAAATGGATAAAAATAAATGTTATATCACAAGTGCTATAACTTACCATTCAAATTTTCATTAATTGATGGACTGAATTCATGATGCACATCTCATACAAGAACTTGATGCTTGATTAAAGATCCTGCAAGTGTTACTACTCACAATCATAATGAACATAAAACATGAAATGATCTTACTTATGCTTTGAAATGAATTTGATGATGCATTGAAAACATAATCTTGATTGATGAGAGTGATGTAAAAATGTTGCTTATCCTACTCTTAAATTTCCTTGATTGCTTTTTACAATTGTCAAGTGATCACATTTCATTAGCTATTCAAATGGTGAAAATAGTTATATTTATATGCATTTATTCATTTCCTATAGTAATTATTTTAAAAATCCAACCATTGAATTTAAATTTGCAAACATATTAATGTCGATAATAAAATATTAAAAATTGGGCCAAAATAGGGTGGCCAAGGGTGAGGTTTCCCTTGATTGGGCCTATTTTAAATTTTAAATTTTCATTAAATAAATAATTAAATTTAATTCCCAAATGTTTCTTGATTTTTCAAAAAGGGTACGAAAATGGGCAAATAATAAGCATAATTAGGTCTAAGCACTTAGGGGGAACCAAACATGGTGTAAAATTGTCAGGGGTGGCAATTTATGATAGTATATTTAGCCCCCATTTTAGTGACAATATGAACTTACACTCATGCTCACACTAAAGTAAGGAGAATCCAAGAAGGGTTATTCATTCAAAACATTGGAGAAGTAAGATGGTATTGAATCTAAGGGATGTGCTAGCCTCTAGGCTTATAATCCTACTAAAAAACAATGTAAATACTAAAAAAAAGAAAAATATATGTGTGTGTGTGTGAGGGTTTCAATGATGGAATGACCTAAAGTTTTGAACACACACACTTTCCCTAATTTCATTAGAAAAAGAGATCTCCCAAGGATAGGATTGACTTTCAACCTTGAGGTGAGTCAACCCTATTAGGAAGGTTTGTTGTTTTCTTATGACAAAAATGACTGATTGAAACTTTTTGGAGATAATTTCAAATACATTAAAAAACTAAATTACATGATCTAACACTTGAAATCTAGAATATTATGATAACAAAAATGGAAACAACAATTTGCAGGTAGATCTGAGAAGGGCATAATGGTGTGCACTTGACCTAAAATGTAGGTTCTAAGCTTTGTAGTAGGACTAGTTCGCCCTGGGGTGAATGTGTCCTAGTGCAAGGGTCTAAAATTTGATTTTATAGTCCTCAAATCTTGGATCTAATTTTTTTATTTCTCCAGGTTTGACTGTCGGAAAGCCAAAATTAAAATTTGTAGATGAGTTTCTGTAGCTTGACAACAATGATGACAACTTTGATAACTTTGCAAAATTGCTCTTTTGATCAACTTTTAGTCATTCTTCACCTATAAATATGCAAATACAAAGAAAACTTTTTTTTTTTGGGTGAATGGGGGTTTGCCTTAATCAAATGCCATTTTGGTAATTAAACCTTGATAATGAAATGATAAAAAATGGAAGGAATTGATGAATAGAAGAAGGTTTGTCACAACTCACCAAACCCTTAATGGCTACCCTTGGAGGACTAAAGTCTAACACATCTCTCTAAGTTTTGGATCTTTCATGAATTGGCTTGATTGATTGGTTGATTTGATGCTTGAATGCTTGAAACCTACATGACAATGTTAGCTCCAAAACATGACATGAACACACATGAACCTTAACATGATAATATGATCTTGATTGTTGTTGTAGATGATTGATAAATATGCTCTTTAATTCTCTTGACAATAATATTTGCTATAGTATTTCTCCCATAAAGTGTGTTATATTTGAATTGATAAAATAACTGTATTTATAGGTGTTTATCTAATTTCTCGAAAAATAGATCCCATAAGCCAACATTTGAAACTTGAATTTGAATAATTAAAATGCCACCAAAAAAATATTAAAAATTGGGTCCTAAGACTTAAAGGAGACCCATTCACCCTAGGACCTAAATCCATGACACATAATTTCTAAGGTGTTTAAATTAATGTTGGAAATTGTTTAATATAGGTTTCCCTTTCGGAATATGGGAATAATAAGGATTTGGAATACATAATTTGGTCAATTAGAAGCTTAATTAAGTCCAATTAATTGAGGGGATGCAAAGATAGTATGAAATTATAAAGGTGTACAATTTTCTACACTACATTTAGCCCCCACTTTAGTGAGAGTATGATCCCATGCTCAAACTCACACGAAAGTAGATAAATACATCAAGAGAGGTCTAATTGTACAATTGTTAGAAAGATGAGATGACAAGGACCAAGGAGGATGATCAAGCCCCTAGGATATAATATCCCATGGAAAACCAATAAAGGCACAAAGAGACACATGCATGTAGCAACGACACACAATACACAATCATACAATGTCAAAATTTATGCAAAAGGGAAGAAGGGATAGAGAAGGGATGGATCAAGCTTTGACTATATGTACATGTATGGATTAAGCCTAAGCTATTTTTCAAAGAATATGCTCACAAGGGCTAGTGTAGTCCAATATACACTAGGTGAGCCCTAAGGCAATAGTGTGAGAAACACACAGTAGGTATACAAGGTGTGAACTCAAAGAAAGGTCATAGATGGGTAAGCCATACTATGTCTACAGGCTCCCATACATCAACCATACCAAAAGTTATACTCCCTGATAAATTCGATAAGGTACACAATAAGATGGTCATAGGTTTCATAAGGCTAGCAAGCTACATTATGCTAGACACTTATGACAAGACATGATTGGAAAACAAGTTGTGTTATGCTTGGTGGATTGGAATTAGTTTTAGGATATTCAAATGGGTTTTTCTTAGTTCATGAAAGTTCTCACCTTAGGGAACATCACATTTGATATCACCACCAAGAGAGGACTAGTTGAGGGATAAAAGATTCACACCTTAGGGAATGCAAGCTATAGTATTACCACCAAGAGGAATGCCATATTCCAAGAAAGGTCACACTCTTGAAGGAAATCAAACAAAATGTCACCACCAAGAAGATACATCAAGTGAAATAAGAAGACCACACTTTGAATAAGGTCATGTAATTATGCAAGCAATGAGCGGGAGTCTTAATGCACCCAACTTTAAAGAAATTTCTAAACACCATGGTATGAGCAATTACTTTAAAGTAGAAGATGATAAAGTCCAATATATGAGAACTTATTTGGAAAGCCCCATGCCAAACATATGTTTCCAAATAAAGCAATGTCATGGAAAGGAGGTTTCCCCCTATATGCAATCCTAAGATAATACATAAGGGATCTATAGATTTGGGGTCAACGTATGTCTTTGCTATAGGGATATAATAAAGCTTAGAACCACCATCATTCCCAAAATACTCATAAAACAATGAACACAAAGGAGGAATGACACATAGAGAGTGAAAACAAAGGAGAATCCTTTTGGGTCAACATGGAAAAGACCTAAATGTCCCAATGCTTTGTATCATCCCGAAAAGGAAAACACAAGACAAGTGAAAAGATAATGGTTATGACATATAGAAGAATGTAGATACAAATAGAAGAATTCCACGATAGATTCACCTCCTTTGTATCCTTGCACCAATGGAGTAACAAGGGTCATCCAAAGTATGCTCAAAACAATAAAGACATGCCAAGTAGCACAATACATGGGACCACATTATGCACATGCAATCACACAAAGAACATGAATAGACCTAAATCTAGTATGACACATGTGCGAGCCACCCTAAAGCAAGTTTTCCACATCCCAATCTTCTTCATCATATATGGAAGGAAGATAACTAGCCAAAGGGGCAACAACGAGTGTCGTACTAGGAAAATCACTAGGTTCAACACATGGTGAGTCACTCTTGTTAGGAGGATCATCATGGTTGTTGTCATCTAATCTCATGGAAGAGGAAAATAACAAATTCAACTCATTATGCATTTCCTCATCAATCTTAATAATCTCATCATCATCATCCAAATTAATCATAGCAAGAGGTCTAATGATAATGTCCATAGAGGTTTCATGTTGTTGTTGTTGTGGTGAAGGTGGAGAATTATCATGCTTTGTTTGAGTTGGGGTTTGATCTTGGTTTGTTAATTTTTTCGTTTCTTTTAATGGATGAGAAATAACACAACATCTACACCTTTGCTCTTTAACATTTCTATTTCTTTTGCATAATTTTCAAGTTGTAATTGTGTAGGAATGGGTTTATCAACCATTGGTTTCTTTTCTTCCCACAAGGGAGGAACAAAAGGAATTGTTGAGGGTTGGTCAATCACTTGCTTTTTAGGTTTATAAACTTGTTTGATCTTAGGAGGCACAATAGGAATTGTATGGTTATCTCTTGGTTTCTTATAGGAAATAGATGGATGAATCATGGTTGATTTGTCTTGGTTACTTGGAAGAGATTTTGGTTCAATCATAGTTTCATCAATGATAGAGGGTTCAATCATGTATTAGGAATGTTGCTAAGAGATAATTCTACTATGTTTTTTTCCTTTAATTTTGGTAAGATTTAAAAAATAAGTCTTCATGAGTATTAATAGGTTCCATGGGTTCGGGCCAAAAGAAATCCAATGAGAAACTCCACAAGAAGACAAAGGCTTAAAGCTGTTATGATGCATAGTGAGAATTTTCTTGCGAAATAGAAATTTCAAACATTTATGTACGACCAATGAGATGGCATCCATGGAGTGTAGCCATGGATAGCCTAGCTTCACACATAATAGGTTTGATGACGAGATAATGGAGAATGAAACATTTAATTGCTTCCCGGTCCAACTTTTAATGGGAGAGTGATCAAACCTATCATAAGGCAAGAAAAAACATTATGTGTTTTGATCCATGCTTTCTATTGTTCATAAGAATCTTGGTAAAGTTCATGCACAAACAAGAATTCCTCGGTGATCACATTCCCTACACACAAGAGATCAATTAATATCCCATTAGTAGGCTTGTCATTGATTCTTCCGATGATGTAAAGAGGACCATCGGGTGCATGTTTAGTTATGTTATTTTGTGAGAAAGCAATGCTAGGAGACAAGTTGGTTTGGCCCTTAGGAGGTTGAATGCCAATGAGGTTGATCATAGTTTGTATGTCATCCTCATTATCACTCATGTTATCATTAGTCATGTCTTGTACATTATCAACATTCATCACATCATTCTTGGTGTCAGTAGCTTTAACAAATGAGATGTTATGATTTGGCATTTTATTGGTAAGATTTTCAAATTTTGGTTGGGTGGGGAAACAAACTTATTTCCTTGATCATTAACACCAGCAATCTGGATGTGATTAGAATCATTGAGTCCTTGTATAATATTTTTAAGATGCATACATTGTTTTGTATCGTGTCCATTTTGTCAGTGATAATGGAAAAAGACATTTGGATTATTTTTGGAGGTAATTGCTTAGTGGTATCAAGGGTTCTAATGGGAGGTAAGGTAATTAGTTTCTTACCCAAGAGTTGCAACATGATGAAATGGAGGGTATTGGGTAACAAAGTAAATTGTCTCTTCTTATCTTGAATTGATATAGATTTTTTGTTTTTATAGTACCCACTTAAGAATCAACATGTTGATTTGTTGGAGGTGTATTTATTTGTATAAATCATTTATTTTATTTTTTAAATGGTTAGAAATTATTATGAGGCACATATTCAAACTTTTCAAGATAGTTGGAGGAAGTTTTTGCTTCATGATGCCTAAGCGAATTTTGATAGTCATGAAGAGCCATGCACAAGTGAGTGAAGGAGGTAAATTTCAATATCCCAATCTTATTTTGAATACTGGTTTGCATGTTTTCAATGAAGATTCTTTGAAGATTGATATTAGGAAACTTAATGTTGATTTGTGAGTAGAGAAATTGATAATGTGCTTTGAAATTAGTGACCTTTTCATCTTTGTTTTGATTACATTGCATTAATTCCAGTAAAACCATCTTGGGACCAATGTGCACTTGGAAATGGTTGAGAAAAGCATCAAAAAGTTCATTGAATGAACAAATTGAATTATTTGGTAAAGAACAAAACCATTCCAAGGCTGTATCTTTCAAGGATCTAAGAAAAGGCTTAGCCAAGAGCTTGTCTTAAAAAATGAAGTCACTACATAAGGTTGTATATGCTAAGAAATTGTTACTAGGATCTCCTTTACCACCATATTTCTCAAATCTAGGAATTTCTATGCCTTGTGGCATTTGTGCTCCCAATATCTCCAATGATAATGGGTTCCGTTTGACATATTGTGAAGGTTGGCCATTTTGATTTTGGTTCAATGTGGAAATTTGTTGTTGGAGGGATGAAACATTTTACAAAATTTGGTTGAGAATGAAATTAGTGGTTATGTTTTGAGATAGAGGTGAACAAGGTGGAGGTGTCTATGTGTTAGGAGGACAAGTGAGTTGCAATTTTGTGACAGGTGATGGGTTAGGAGATATGATGGTTGATTTCACAAAGCTAAAAAGATTCCTAGTGGACATACCCAAAGTTGGATTTATGTTGCTAGTTGGTTGTCTTGTTGTAGTGATAGTTGAATGAGTGTATGTAAGAATAGAGGCCAGAGTTGTAGGGGGAGGAATTTGATTTCCACCTTGACTTTGAGTGAGTCCCAAAGTTTGAATGCAACTAGCCATTATAGGAACATGATCATCAATAATATGAGCTAGGATACACACAAATTTTATTATCAAGCATTTTCCTCATGTTATCTATGATAGGAATCATAGTACCAACAATATATTCAACTCTCACATAGTTTTAAAGTTTTTCTAAGGCTTTATCCATTTTTTGCAAGTTCTCTTGAGGGACATGAGCAACAATGGTTTCAACATCAATGGCATTGGAGGTCATTGGACATGTTATTTTAGGTATGGATTCCAACATAGGCTGACTAGTGTCAACACTATGAGTGAAAGAGTTGGAAAACCCAGGATCCACAATGGATGTACCAACACGAGATGCCATGAGTCTTGAACTACATCTCATTGAAGAATTGGAAATAGGACATTAGGTTATAATACTCATACAGGTTTCACTAAGCCAAAAGTGTACCCAAAATGGACAAAAAGCACTAAACAAATGTAGCAAACACCCAAAAATATGAAACATGATGAAAGTAAGTGAAAAGATATTAAACAATTTTCAGATATAACACAAGGATTTAGTGATTTTAGAATGCTACAATCTGAAAATGATGTCTTTAAAATGCAAATTTTACTTTTGAACAAAACACTTTTTTTGACCAATTGATGTGAATGCAAACAAATACAGAAAACAACAATTTTATAAACTGAAAATGAAATCTGCAAACAACAAGATATAAAGTAGACAGAGATAGACCTATGCCCAAAAATTTAGAACTTGTTAAACTATACAAGGACAGATTCACCCAAGGGTGAATCAGTCTTCGCACAAGGTTTTGAAAAAATAAATTTTGAGTTTTGAGTTAGTGTTTAAGGTCTCCATTTCAGGTTGCAGATAGATTCTATCAGTTACAGGTTTCTAGAGTTTAATGATTAGATGAAAATGCAATTTGATGGCAAACAACAAGCAAAATGATAACTTTTTTGATGCAATTTTTATTGAAATTTTTGATGTAAATGATTGAAAGATGCTAATATGCAGACTACTATGCAATATTTTTAGATTTTTGAGATTTTAAATGATGCAAAATGCAATTTTAAATGATACAAGAAACAATTATGAAACCCTAAATGAGATGTAAGACTAACTAATGCAAATCCTAGATCTATGGTTTTAGAGACTTCCAAATTAGAATTTATGATGCACAATGTTAGTTTCACCAAAATTCAAAACAAAGAAAACTGTAGGTGTGTTTGTGTGTGAGGGTTTCAATGATGGAATGACCTAAAGGTTTGAACTCACACTTACACTTTCCATAATTTCATTAGAAAAAAGAGATCTAAGGATAGAATTAAATTTCAACCTTGAGGTGAGTCAACCCTATTAGGAAGGTCTGTTGTTTTCTTATGACAAAAATGGCTAATTGACACTTTTAGGAGATAATTTCAAATTTCAAATGCATTAAAAAACTAAATTACATGACCTAACACTTGAAATGAAAAATATTATGATAAAAAAATTTGAAACAACAATTTGTAGGAAGATCTGAGAAGGGCATAATGGTGTGCACCTAGGCTAAAATGCAAGATTTGAGCTTTGTAGAAAGACTGGTTTACACTAGGGTGAATGGGTCCTAGTGTAAGGGTCCAAAATATGATTTTGTAGTCCTTAGATCCCAGATCTAAGCTTCTAATTTTTCCAGGTTTGACTGTCAGAAAGTCGGAAATAAAATCTGTAGATGAGTTTCCATAGCTTGACAACAATGATGAAAAATTTGACAACTTTGAAAAATTGCTCCTTTGACCAACTTTCAACCCTTCTTCACCCATAAATCTGCATGTACAAAGAGAGAGGAGAAATGTTTGTTTTTGGGTGAAAGGGATTTTTCCTTAGTCAAACCCCATGTTGGTAATTAAACCTTGATAATGAAATGATGAAAAATAGAAGGAATTGATGAATGAACATAACTTTGTCACAACTCACCAATCCATTAATGGTTTCCCTTAGAGGACTAGAGTGTAACACATCTCTCTAAGGTCTAGATCTTGCATAAATTGGCTTGATTGATTGCTTGATTTGATGCTTGAATTATTGAAATCTACAACACAATGTTAGCTCCAAAACATGACATGAACACACATGAACCTTGACATGATGATATGACCTTGATTACTGCTATAGATGACTGATAAACTTGCTCTTCAATTCTCTAGACAATAATATTTGCTATAGGATTGCTCTCATAAAGTGTGTTAGATTTGAATTGATAAAATAACTATGTATTTATAGGTGTTTGTCTAATTTCCTAAAAATTAGATTCTAGAAGTCGACATTTGAAACTTGAATTTGAATCAATAAAATGCCACCAAAAACATATTAAAAATTAGGTCCTATGACTTAAAGAGAACTAGGACCTAAATCCAAGACACACAATTTCCAAGGTGTTTAAAATAATGTTGGAAATTTTTTAATAAAGGTTTCCCTTTTGAAAAATGAGAATAATAAGGCTTTGAAATATATAATTTGGTCAATTAGAAGATTAATTAAGTCCAATTAGTTAAGGGGATGCAAACATGGTGTTAAATTGTAAAGGTTCACAATTTTCTACACTACAAATACAAAGGAACACACACATATAAGATGCAATGCATCAAAATATTCATGACAATAAAACACAAAATAACACACATTGAAGACACAAAAGCAATACAAAATAACCTTTATATCTATTGTTACTTTAATGAGGGTATATTGTTGATAAAGTATTTTTATTTTTTATTTAAAGCCTAACAAGCATTTGTGTGATGTCCAAATATTTGATGATATACACAAAAAGATGGATTTGTTTATTTGGTAGGGATTCTTTCATGAGGAAGTGGAAGTTTAATCAAACAATTTGCAAGAAATATCCATAACTTTTTTTATATTTTAGATAAGTGTTGTAGATAAATAATTAATGCTAGTTCACACAAATGATGGCTTGATGATGTAGCTACTAAAGTGAATGTTTTGAAAAAAGGAAGATGTTGGTATCCTATTCCTTTTATGGAAAGTTGTGGTTTGTGATTTATAGGAATTTGAACTCCTTGTTCATCATTTGTATTAAAGCCTTGCTTAGAGAGGATTCAAAATCCATGACCATAATGTGTGTCCAAATCAAAAGGCATGTTGTTAGTCTCATTCACATGAGATGGGTAAATATTTTGTTGAAAGGAAGCATCATTATTGATATGGGAAGGTGGATCAATGTATGATGGAATGTGAGGTTGGGGGGAATCATTTTTATGTATATGTAATGGTTGAGGGATGAATGGTGAAGGGGTATCTTGGTGAAGGTGGGGAATGCAATTTGTGTGAGGTGGATTGTAGTTTGTAGGTAAGTTTCATGGAGGAGGTTGGTATATGGATTATTTGTGCATACTTGTCATATTTTCAAGAGGAATGTTTGAATGAAGGGTAGGTAAATTAGTATCATGGAATCTATCAATAATCTCATCCTCTTGCTCCAAGATATCTTCTCTAGGGAGATATATGTTGGGAGAGGAAGAAACATGAGCTTCATCCTTTGTTGGAGGAGTTTTACCAAAGGAAAAAATTGAAACATCAATCAAAGATTTCAAAGAATAAATTACTTTACCAAAATAATCAGACATTTTGAAAGTAAATTTCCAAAGTGAAACAATTTCATATTTAGAATTTAATGCTATATGAATAATGCTTCAAAATGACAAAATGTGGCTATTACTGAGCATTTCAACATAGATACAAAGTAGATCTAGACAATAATTTTAGAGATGATACTATCATTGGATTTCTGGGTAAAAATAGTAGGCTAAGGGCGAAAACAAGAAGGGACTCAAGAAAAAGTATCACAATAAACTTGAGTCCTAGTAGACCCTAGCACCAAAGTTATTTTTTGGAAGAGGATTTGAAATAGTGGATTGTTACCTAAGATAAATTTCTTTTGGTGGATTGCTAGAAATAAAAAAAATACTCACCCATTATGACATATAGAAAAGAGGGTTTCAATTCCCTAACAAATGTGTCTTTTTTCTTACAAAAGAGGAAATAATAAACTACCTCCTCTTTCATTGTGATTAATCTAGACTTATTTGGGGAAAATCCTTTCATAAATTTGAGATTTATTGGGTTATACATTTTTCTATGGTTGGGTTTATGGATAGTTGGTTGTTTCCTTTTTTCCATATAGTTATCAAAGAAGTTTGGTCACATGCGCCCCTTAACTAGTGTGGGTAATTTGAAAGGAAATGAATAATCAAATATTTTGGTACTTGTCATTAATGATAGGTGAGGCGATTCATTTCATAGCTATATATTTGGTGGAGAATGTTATTCATGCTCATATTTAGAAACCCTCTTTTCCCTCTAGCTTGTGAGATCAAAATGATTAAAGGTTGGGGCATCAACAAGAATCTTCATAACTTTGATACTTGCAAAAAGGACCTTAGAAAAGGTACATATTGTGCCCTCCACCCATTGGCTAGGTCAAACTAATTTTTTATGGTGCATCTAAAGGGAATCCTAGCATGGATAGTGTTGGGAGAATCATTAGATCTAATTTGGGTGACCATATGGCTACCTATTCTAGAGGACTTTCTATTAAATCAAATCATAAAGTGGAAGTAGTTGTGTCTCTCTAGGGAATAAAATTAGCTCATGATATGGTATTTCCCAATATTTTGGTTGAAGAAAACTCCAAACTCATCATTAATTCTACAAATGGTTGGTCTATACCGATATACAATATTAAAAACCTCATTGATGATATTTAGGGTTTTTTTCTCAATCTTCTCTCATTTTGATGGTAAACACATTTTTTGTGAGGGTAACCGAGTGGTAGATACACTAGAAAATTTTGGAATTAGGTTTAAGTATTGGTGTCGTTGGGATAACATTTATGATAGATCTCAAGCTTTACAAACCCTCTTATTATCCATGATTTGGAAAATAAACCAAATACTTAGGTTATTATTGGAAGAGTTGATAGTTACTCTCTTCATGTTCCTTTTTGGTTGGTTACTTGCTAAGATTTATCTCATTTCTATCAAAGGAAATGTGCTAAATAATAATCATGCCTCAAATTATCACTTTAATGATGATAGTATAAGGCTTTTGCATTTGGTTTGGCATTGTGAGAGCTGATTTCCTAATGATGTTCAAGGGCTATCTTGGGGCTTTAATTTAAACCCATGATATGAAGGTTACAACAGACAAGTATCCAATAAAAGCTAGCAATTGAGGCCATCCCATTAGTTATACAACAATCATCTAGAGCCCTTCCCTTATATTGCATGTGTAATTCAAAGAAGAGTACATGATTTTTATTCTTTCTAGATTTGACAACCTTAAGAATTTAGATGGCAAGGTTATGCTTTATAATGCCTTAATCTATGCTTCATATTAAGGATCACCCTTTCTTTCCACTTTAGACTATTGTTTTCCTACTTCTAGTCTAAAGATGAATGTTATGGGGGTAATAAGTGCAAAAATAAACCGTCATGCTATGAGAAGATTTGTAATAATATATTCTTTTGGCATATTTGCAAGGATGGGATAATTTCCTCATATCTAGAGGGTCTTTATGGTCATGATCAAGTCCTCTCCAAGCAGTTTTCTCATTCTTGGAAAGAAAAAAAGTTATTAGTTGGAGGTGTGGACTAATTTATGTCAAAAGAAAGTATAGGCACAACCATTGGACTAAGGATTGATGGAAAGAAGTTGAGAAGATAGGAAAAATGGAAACAAGTATGAATATGTTTCTCAAAGAGGGAGAGCTTATTACCAAATTCCAGAATGACTTTATAAGGGAAGACTTATTGACCCCATGACATGAAATAAGTTGTATTTTGATCAAATACTTCACATTAGAAGATCACTTTAAATGTATATTTTACTAGCATTTATCATTACTAAGTCATCTTTGCCATAAGGTGATTATATGCTTTTTCTTTTTTATTCTTAGCTCCCTTGAGTCCTCTATGATGAAAGTCTTGCTCAGTAGGGTTGAGGTGTTGTTGCACTAAGGCCTTATATTTAGGTTGTATAAATACCACCTTGCCTCATGCCCTCAATTACCTATCACCCCTAGTGATTTTTTTAACCCACATCTCTTGTTGGTCTCCCTTATCAAAGCTTTGGGGAAGCTACTGCGAAGGGGCTTGGGGGTCTCGATGAGGGGAAATTAGAGACCAATAGTAAAGGGAATTTTTAAAAAGATCCCATGTCCCCAAAAAGAAGTTGATGGATTTTGCTATTGTGGTTGATAATCCTAAAACTATTGTGGTGGTAATTATGTCCAAAATATATGGCACTAAAAAATTACGTAGAGAGCTTTTTTGTGAAGTCAAATTTTGTTCCTCCTTGGACCAAGGATCTTAAAGAACCCTATATTGGTAAGGGTTGTATTATAGAAGGTAGTACAAAGAACAATAATAAAGGTGGGAATGGTATGCCCATCCTTGAGAAGAATTTTTTTTTGATAAAGTATAAAGCCTAATATTGAAAAAGGCTAGGTGAACACAAACTCTTTGAAGGCCCTTGTTGAAAATGATGTTGTTGATTTGTGCTCACTAGGAAAAGATTCCCCTCTCTTAAACAAAAATAAAAACAAAGCTAGTAAGTGAATGGAGTTAGATGTGTCTATGCCTAAGGATTTGATTGGGAGTGAAGACCTTCCTAAACATGGGGCTATAGAGGGAGAATTGTATTTGGGTTATGAGGAGAATAAGATAAGGGACTCTATTGCGTGAAGGTCCTCTAGACTAGCAGCTAAATCCCTACATAATGTCAAGCCCCTTGAAAATAATGAGGATACCACCAAAATTTCAATTAAATCAAGTGAAGATATGACTTTAGTCAATGTTGAGGATTCAACTAGTAATTTCAAAGAGGAGGAAATGATACTAAAAGTATGAGTATGAGGTCTACTAAAAAAGGATGGTTGGGAACCTATGGATCTAGTTGACGGAACAAACTATTTTTGAGAAATGAATGAGCCCTACTCTATTGATATGGAGACTGAGGATGACTCTTTTGATGTTTTGAATAAGGAAACCATCTTTAATACCTTTGCTTATTTGAAGGAGGAAAAAATCATTAGCATTGGGACCTCATGTGCACACTTTGATAACAACACCAAGCTTTTGAATACTCTTTAGTATATGATTGACACTTTAGAGACAAAGGTAACTAGGATTCTCCCATTCAACACAAATGTTATTCATAGATCTACCACCACTCTTGCACTCTTACAGTCCACTATTTGTGAGAAAAGAAAAAGTTTAAATGATGCAACTTCTACCAATTCCAAAAAGAAAAAGGTGAACAAGGGCATTTTGTTGGAGGATTAAGGGGATGTCTTTACCCCAAAGATTTTCCTTAATTCTATGCCAATAGTTTTGTTGTTTATGTTGGCACCTCGATTGGGTATGTCTTTTTGTGTTGGTGGTCCTATTTTGTTGTCTTGCTTTATATTTCTTTCAAGCTTGATTTGTTATGGATCTTGCTCAATGTTGCCTTCATATGTGCTTTGTAATAGAGTTGAGAGCCTTGTTTCCCACTTTAACTAATAAAAAATATTAAAGAATGTCTCATATATATATATATAATTAATTTTGAAATGGGTATATTTTATTTCAAGCCACAAGTTCATGTGTGAAAGAAGTGGGTGAGAATAAGGTGGTAGAGACGAAAAAGGAAGAATTTGTGCATAGGAATAAGGAAGAGGCCATGGGTAGATGGGCTAGAGAGATTAGGAGGCCTATTAAGCGTGTAAGGGTTTTGGTTTGGTACTTATAGCTTGAAGGACTGCATGCAAAGTCAATCAACAAGAGAATTGGTCGATGAAGATTACAAGTAGGTTCTGATTGAGATCATTATTATGGCACCCCTACATATGGTTGATATTGAGCTGAGGTGTTTCTATAAGCATGATTCAAGACTCCTGAATTTTGGGCTTTATAATTGGATTGGAGGGTCCCCTGCCCAAGTACTGATTTGATGTAACGATTTGTTCTCTAGGCAATTAGCACAAACGGAATTAGAAATAGAGTTTTCAAATGCATTACTCATTGGACAGTTGATTAATCCTGCTTTCCATTCATTCCATTGTTCTCCATTGTCGACAAACACCTACCCTTATTCCTCATTGGATTCATTACATAGTAACATTGTGATTGCATTAAACGTTTTGAAATATACTCCTTTCGAGTTTGTCTATCAGTATTTGCTGTTTTGGGTACAAATGTCTGTTTCTATTGTGTGGCTAACCCAACCTATCCTTCCGGTTGCCATCCCCTACATATCAAAGACTGATGTGGGTATAATCCAGAAATAAGCATGGGCAGAACCTGATGACTGGATAGACAAACATGTAATAGGTATGTACTAGGAAAGGAAGGCTACCTAGAATATATACATTTAGTTTCTCCGAGATAGACATTTACTGATAACAGGCATGTGCGTTTTGCAGAAACCGAATTAAAGACTTACAAATATTTAATTTCACGTATGATGAAACAGAAACAGAAACAGCTCTAGTCAAATCAACTACTGACTTTTCCCATGTAAGGCAGTGCAAGTTCACACAGCCAATGTGTAGAATTAGATGACCAAGAGAATATGATGACCATACAAAACAAAGAAAGAGGTAATTAAGTTTGCAAAGGACGGGAAACAGTTGAAATGGACATGGCGACCGTAGGGTACGATCTTTGTACGTCAGGCGATCTTTAATGAGAAAAGAGTTGCAGATATTCCATGTGACGGTCCGTCCGGCCGTTTGTCAGTTAAATGACTGGCCATTGCCCATTCCAAAGGGCAGCCGCCAGGCCCAGACTTCACTTCTCCGTTCAGATTGTTACTTGTAATAAATGCAGTTGTATACAGATCCCATTCCCAATGTTCAAAGTTCAAAGTTTCTGCTGCCACTCAGACTAACCGTCTCTGTTCAAAGATTGTCCTGTTTTAGTTTGTATTTCTGTTCAAGAGGAAACTAATCTTTCCCTAGGCCTAATTTAGGCTAAGTAAATTAGGGTCAATGAATTTTTAGATTGAATAAATGATAGAGGGATGTGATAACTAACAATTGAAATTGTTATTTTTTTAAATTAAATGTGAAGGATTTAGGTATTTAGTTTATTGAATAATGATGAAGATAAATTTGATATTGTGCAGATTTTATTTAGTTATGTATAGAAAAATAAGTAGTCTCATCATTTGTAATTTTATATAGAATTCTAATTGATTTTGTGGTTGTGGATAACTCTTGTATTGTGGATTTGACTTTTAATGCATTTTCTTGATCTATTATAGCATGTAGTTCTACTTTTTTTTATTAGTTATATTCTTTGCTTCTTGCTAACTATTAAGGGTCAATGGTTTTTGAATTTTTTTTGGAGAAGTTGTTAGAATAATAAGATCAAATTCTTCTAGGTCAACCTCTTGAAAGATCATGATCATGAAATGATCAACAAATATTAGACAAATATACGAGAAATCTAGATGTTGATTTTGATGTAAAATTTTGATAAATTCAATCCAAAAGAACATAATAACTCCTTATATTAGCTTCAAATGGTTATGAGAAAAGTGTGGGAATTGGTCATTTGAATTTTATTTTATTTTTAATGTTTGGATCAAGTATGCATCATGCAGGATTGAGGACAAGGGATGTAGGATCTAGAATGAATGATTCAAATATATGAGAACAAGAGTAGATAGGCGGCTTCAAGATTTTTGGATAAACTGTGTGCATATTTTTACATGAACATTTTGGATCATACTCCATGATCCATCATCAGGATGAAAAGCAAAAAGAGAGATGTATGATCCGAAACGTTGATGTAAAAATATGCACACAGTTTATCCAGAAATCTTGAAGCCGACTATTATGGACTGTGGAAACAAAATGCTATTAAGTGTAGACAAGGTTTTAAAATAAGATTAGATGCATGGAAATATGTGCAAATAAACATAAATGAGGATGTATATGTGTGTGGGAAGGAGTCAAACTTGGCATAGAAGTGTGCCACATGCCACTATATAACTATATCTAGACAATCTCTCAAAATGGACCTAAAATTAGATGGGAATTGGAATGAGTATGCAAATTTCACCAAATGTTACAACTGTCTATATATGTCCATGGTAATAATTTTTCAATGTTTTGTAACAAACCTCAAAAGCAATAAGGATTTTTTCTCTTAAAAGAGAATATAGATTCATATATGTAAACCACACAAGTAATATCAATAAAAAATCAATATGATGAACACATTAAATTCAATCCTTTAAGTATAATAATTACATCTAAATATAATCAATATACATGGGTCAAGTAATACAAACCTCCAATATAATATAAAATGATTACATTAGGCCATAATTTGATTGCCACATACACAAGTGATATTAATATAAAGTACAATATATTTAATATAAATTATTCAACTAGAAGATATTGAACCTACCATTAGAGGAAATCCCTTTCCTCCTTAACCATCATTCAAGGAAAAGTATTTATTTAGTAACTTAATAATGCAATTCACTTACAACACTAGTGGTTATCTTTTTAACACACATATACATACATAGGAAAACATAGACCAAACCACTTAATCACACTAAATTGAATTCACAACACCATACACATGCCAAATAACCATTCCAAACCCAACAAGATCACTCAACACTTCTTAATGCGTCATTGTAAACATCAAATTCACACATAAATGTAAATACCCAAAGCAAGATATAATATAAAAAATAAGATCATGACATACAAAACCATATAAAAAGAAACACTCTCAAATGTGCACCCACCCTAAATTCCTATACCACACTGACACATGTCAAGTACCATAGTAGTGTACCATTATACTAAAACCTCACATAAGAGAAATCTTGACCAAAATTATAAATAGAGTAAGCAACCCCACTAGTGGAAAATGGTGTACACCACAAGTTAGGCCATAAGACTTCATTTGAAATCTCCTTGGTCTAACGAGCCAAGCCTTCACCTAGCACGAGAACTAGATTTGATGTGATGTGAGTCTATAATGAGAAGAATGAACTCCAATCCTCATGCAATTCTATCTTATACACAGATGATCTTCACATGTTCCAAAATTAGAGAAAATAAAGTGATGTTGGATGTATCCATCCAAAAAGACATCTAATTTCTCTCAATCCAATAATAATGATAGTATCGTATCTATAATGAAAGTTCTTAAAATATTATGGTAAGAGAAATAGGTTTATAGAAGCACATGTAATAGACTTTAACTTTGATTACTCAAAAATTAACACATAACCTAACATGGTTAACCAATTTAAGAAATATTATAATACCAACCAAAGTGGAATCTTATTTAACCATTAGATAATCATCTTGATCCCTTCTTTCAAGGAAAACATTCTTAGCATTAAATATTGATCAATAGACATTCAAAACCCACCTATTAAATTAAGCTTAATAACATAGAGGACAAGTATTTTAAGTTCCAAAATACTATTTTGTAATTTTCTATTACATTTCTCATGTTCTTTCTTGGATCTATTTATTGGTGTTGTAGTTCATTGTAAATTACCACTACTTACAATTTCACACTAAGTTTGGCACTTAGTTTAGTGCGTGCACCTAATTATGCTCGTGCTGTTCTTGTTTCATCACATCGAACAAGGTGAAATGTTATGTAAAAATAGGGTTATAGGGCTAAGTGAGGACCCATTCACCCTATGGTGAATGGGTCCTATGTCACTTACCTAGGACACTCATCTTCAAAATTTGATACTTGTGAAATGGCATTTATGAATGTCGGGTTTTATCCCTCAGAGTTTGCATTTTTAAATTAGGCTTGAATTTGAATTAAAGGGTTCAATTAAGGAAAATTAACCTCAATCAATTAATGAAGCCCTAGATTAGTGTGAAAGTGTAAAGGTACACCTTACAACACCAAAAACAAGGCACAATTAAGTCCATTTAATTAAAAAGGGCCCTAAACTTAATGTGAATATGAAAAACATATTACAACACTAAATCAAGGCATAATTAAGCTCATTTATTATTAATTAATCCCAAATAAGTGTGGAAAAAGGGATATTTTTTGACACTACATTTTTCCCCCACTTTAGTGGGAGGATGACCCCATGTCAAACTCACACTAAAGTAGGCATTCAAGATACTTATGTATGCAACAATGACAAAGATACACAATCATACAACATTAAAGACCAGGAAGTTCAAGCCTAAACGGTCCAATGCGATGTGGACACACATCTAAGCTATTAGTTTGTGCTCACTTAGAGGTAGCAAAACTTTATGTTGTCCACTAGGTGAGTCTCCCAATAGGGTGGAAAATGAGAGAATTATAGTAGGCTCCCATACCATATCAAAGCTATCCTCCTGACAACTTCAATAAGGTGCCACAATGCTAGGAAAGGCTTCGTAGGCAAGCAAGGTGTGTTATGCTAGGTGGCCTTGAATTTATATTTCAAGCATCATAGGGCTTAACAAGTTATGTTATTCCAAACACCTATGAACATTATATATATAGGTTTTTGTTCAAAGGGATATTGCTTAGTTCATTTAAGGTCTTGTTCTTAGGGAACATCGCGCCTAATGTCTTTGAGAGAGGGAAAGTCAAGAGTAAAAGTTTCACAACTTAGGGAATGCAGTGCATTACATCACCACTAAGAGGAAATTTGTACACTAAGAAATATTGCACTCTTGGAGGATATCAAACCTAATGACACCACCAAGAAAAGGAAGCATCACAAGAAAAAGAAAATCGCACCATGAAACATGAGAAATGCCAAAAGATATTATCAATGTATGCCCCCACTTTAAAGCAGTTTCTAACACCATTGCTATGAGAAATTGCTTTAAAGTAGACAATGTTCAATCCTAAGATATGAGAGCTTCCTCGAAAATCCCTATGCCAAGTCATATGTTTCTGAAATAAAGCTATGTCACGAAAAAGGAGGGTTTGCCCCCAAAAATACATAAGGGATCTATGGATTCAGGGTCAGTATATCTTTGCTTCAATGTTGTTATAGAGCTCAGAAATGTCATCATTCCCCAAATACTCATAGAATTGAAAGAATGACACAAAGAGAGTGAAAACAAAGAAAAGTCCTTTCAATTCAACGTGGAAGAGACCTAAATGTCTTGATGCCTTGCATCATCCCCAAAAGGAAAACACAAGACAAGCGAAAAAGAATAAAATGTTTATGACATATAGAAGAATGTAGATACATATAGAGGAATGCACAAAAAGAGAGAGATAAATCAAACGAAATAGCATGGGGGATCACATTACACACATGCAATCACATAAAGAAACATGAAAAAGAAATAAAATACTAGAAAGGCACATGTGAGTCAACCTATAGTAGGCTGTTTGCATCCCAATCTTGATCAACATATACAGAAGGTGAACAACTAGCCAAAGGGAAAATTGCAAGTGTTGAACTAGGACAAGCACCAAGTTCAACACTCCTATTAGTTGAATTGTCATTTAATATCATAGAAGAGGAGAACAATGACTTGAACTCATTATGCACTTGTTCATCAATATTTGCGATATTAATGTCATCATCTAAATTAATCACAATAGGAATTTGAATGATAATGTCTCTAGAAGGTTCTTGTTTACGTTGCAATGAGGGTATAGAGTCATCATGCATTGCTTCAAGAAAGTTCAGATTTTGATTTTCTATGCTATTCTTTTCTTCTTTTTGTAACATACGAGAAATAGCACATCGTCTACGCCTACGCTCTCTAGAATTTTGATTTCATTTCAATTTGTTGTTAATTTGTAATTGTGTAGGAGTGGGTTTTTCAACCATAAGTTTCTTTTCTTCCCATAGGGGAGGAACATAAGGAACCATAGGAGGTTGTTCAACCACTTTCTCTTTAGCTTTGTAAACTTGTTTGATTTTAGGAGGCACAACGAGATTGTTTTGGTTGTCTCATGGTCTCTTATAGGAAATGGTAGGAGGATTTTTCATAGGCTACTCTTGGATAGTTGGAAGGGATTTTGGTTCAATCATTGGTTCGTCAAGGATAGGTGGCTCAATCACGGGTGGAGGAATGTTTCTAAGGGATAATTTTGCTATACGCTTTGCCTTAAACTTTTGATATGCTTGGAAAAAGTGGTCCTCACGAGTTCTAATAGGTTCAATAGGCTCGGGCCAAAAGAAATCTAATGAAAAGTTTCCACGGGAAGACACAAGATTAAAGCCACTACGATGTACAATAAATATTTCATTGCTAAAGGGAAACTTTAAGCATTTATGCACAACCAATGGGATGACATTCATGGAGTGAAGCCATGGATATCCTAACTTCACATGAAGTTTTCCCAATGACTAGATGATGGTGAATGAGACATTTAATGTTTTTGGTATAATTTTTACAGGGAGATTTATCGAGCCAATCATAGGACAAGCAAAACCATTATGCGTTTTGATCCATGCTTTTGGTTTGTCATATGTGTCTTGATAAAGTTCATGCACAAATAGGAATTCTCTAGTGATCATGCTCTCTACATAGAAGGGATCAATTAATATCCCATTAGTAGGCTTGTCATTGATTGATCCAGCTATGTAAAGAGGACTTTCAATTACATGTTTAATTATGTCTTTTTGTGAGAAAGCAATATCAAGGGGCATTTCGGTTGATCCCTTACAAGGTTTATCTTCAATAAATGCCACTACTTCAACCTCTTCATCCATATTTTCATCTTTTGTAGGTTCATCATCTGTGTCAACATTCATCACATCATTCTTTGTTTCACTAGCTTTTACAAATGAAATAGTGTGTTTTGGCATGTGATTTGTAAAGATTTGTAAATTTTGGTTAGGAGCTACAAAATTATTACCTTGATCATTCACACCTCCAATTTAAAGATGATTAGAATCAATGAGGTCTTGCACAAGATATTTAAGATGCTTACAATATTTTGTATCATGTCCATTTTGTCAATGGTAGTGGCAATAAGAATTTGATCTATAGTTTGTGGGTAATGGTTTATTAGGATCAGGAGCTCTAACATGAGGTAGGGAAAGCATATTATTTTCCATGATCTGCATCATGATATTATGAAGGGTGTCGGGTAGAGGGGTAAATTTTCTATTCCTATCCCCAAAGGAAAAAGGATTTGTCATCTTTATAACAACCACCTGGTTATCAACTTGTTGATTTGGTTGAGGGGAATTAAGCTGTAAAAATCCCCTATTCTATTTCTTGAAAGGTTGGTAACTATTTTGAGGTGCAGATTCAAAATTTTTAGGATGACTAGAAGGATTTTTCATATCATGAGCATAAGTTGAATTATGATAGTCATGAAGGGCTATACATAATTTTGTGAAGGATGGGAATTTCAACATCTCAAGTTTGGTTTAGATTTTGTTTTGTAAATTGGAAATAAACATTCATTGAGGGTTAGCATCATGAATCTTAATGTTTATTTGTGAATAAAGCATTTGATATCTCGCTATGAAATCAATCATCTTTTCATCATCTTTTTGCTTGCATGCCATTAAATCAGCTAGGGTCAGCTTGGGACCCATGTGAATGTGGAAGTGGTTGTAAAAGGCATCAACAAGCTCATTGAATGAACCGATTGAATTATTCGGTAAGGAAGAAAACCACTCTAAAGTAGTGTCTTTTAAGGATCCAGGGAAGAGTTTAGCAAAGAGTTTATCTTCAAAGATGAAATCACTACATAGGGAACTTCTATAAGTGGAAACATAGCTAACAGGATCTCCTTTCCCACCATAATCCTCAAATCTAGGAACTTCTATACCTTGTGGCATTTGTATTCTCAATATCTTTAGGGATAACTGGTTGGTTTTGATGTATTATAAAGGTTAACCATTGTTGTTTTGATTTAGGGCAGAAATTTTCTATTGAAGGGCTGACATGTTTTGCAAAAGTGTGTTAATGATGGCATCATTTTTATTATTGTAAGGTGGAGGGGAATAAGGTGGAGTGGTGTATGTTTGTAGAGGGAAAGTGAATTTAAGGTTTGTAAGTGGAGATGGTTGAGGAGATATGATATATGAATCCACAAAACTAGAAGGATTCCTAGCAGAAATACCTAAGTGTTGACATTACTAGTAGGCTAAATGGTTGTGGTAACATGAGTACTAGTGTATGTAGGAATGGAAATAGGGATTGTAGAAGGAGGAATTGAAGTTCCACATTGGATTTTGGTATACCCTAAAGCTTCAGTACAACTAATCATGGTACAGATGGTGTTGTTAACATCATGTGCACTGGTTGTAGGTAAGGAAGTCATGGGAAATGAGATATGCATGCTATGATCCATAGGGGGTTGATTATCAACACTATTAGAAAGTGAGTTAGAAAGCTCAAGATCCATGACGAATGGTGTATTGCGGGATGACATAAGTCTCAAACTATGTCTCACAATAGTATTGCTAATTGGAAACCAAGTTGTAAAGCTTATACAAGTTTTACAAACTTAGTGCACACACCCAAAATGTAAAGAGGGTAAAGTGCAATGCAATGACCTAGAATGCAATGTGTAAATGCAACTTTTATATTCTAAACAAGGTAATTTTCTGATTACATTATGCAAAAGAAATATCAAAATTAAGTCTTGTAAATGCAATTTTGAAATCACACAATGCACTAACTTTACCAAATAAAGCTAGATATGATCAAATGTTGTGTACCTATCACCATAGTTGATTTTTTAGACCTCACTGAGGACTTATTCACCCTATGGCGAATGGATCTTGGCTAGGGCTCCAAAAAAAATTGTTTATGGGTTCTCTACTCCTATGTTTGTACTCCCAAATTCCAGTTGGTCACTATGAAAAAGACAAAAATAAATCATGAAGATCAATTTTTGTGATTTGAAAAATTTTCTTGCAACTTTGACAACTTTACAACTTTCTTCAAATTTTCTCTCCAATTGATCTTTAACCTAAAACCTACAATCACACGTCAAAGAGAATAAAAATGTTGTTTTGTTAGGGAATAGGTGTTTTCCTTGGTCAAACCCTATTTTGGTAATTAAACCTTATGATGAAATAATGAAACATGAATGAAGGAATGATGAGTGAACAAAGTAATGCCATAACTCACCACACCTTATTTGAACCTTGGATAAATTTGCAAACTAGCATGAAGTCACCTCAATGAATGTAGATCTTGATCATGAACTTGATGTGAAACAATTCCTTTGATATGCTTGATAGATCTTGGACACTACATCAACACATTAGCTCAAACAACATGCATGATGCAATACATCTTTGACATGACAAATGGAATCTTGATTGTTGCAATAATTTTCTATGAATCTACTCTTGAATGCCTTACAACTTTCTCTTGAATTCTCTCTTGATCATAAGTTTTCTATTAGGATGCTTGCATAAAAAATCTTAGGTGAAATTAAGTGAAATGACCTTGTATTTATACATATCTTAACATTAATTCCCGAAATTCAAATATCAGAAGTTGACATTGAATCATAGATTTGAAATCATTAAAATACTGACAAAAACTTATTTCAAAGAGGGGTCCTAGGTCTAAGTGAGGACCCATTCACCATAGGGCGAATGGGTCCTAGGCCACTCAACTAGGACACACATCAGACAAGGTGAAATTTTATATAAAAATAGTGTCATAGGGCTAAGTGAGGACCCATTCACCCTATGGTGAATTGGTCCTAGGTCACTTACCTAGGACACACATCTTCCAAAGTTGAGTCTTGTGAAATGGAATTTATGAATTTTGGGTTTTATCCCTCAAAATTTGCATTTAATTAGGCTTGGATTTGAATTAAAGGGGACAATTAAGGAAAATTAACCTCAATCAATTAATGGAGCCCTAGATTAGTGTGAAAGTGTAAAGGTATACCTTACAACACCAAAAACAAGGCACAATTCAGTCCATTTAATTAAAAAGGGCCCTAAACTTAATGTGAATATGAAAAACATAATACAACACTAAATCAAGGCATAATTAAGCTCATTTATTATTAATTATTCTCAAATTAAGTGTGGAAAAAGGGATACTTTTTTTGACACTACAACAAGAAAGAAAACAATTAGAGACATAATCCAAGTAATTCATACTATCTACAATCTACCAACTAATGAACTCCATTATTACAACAAATTCATGTTCAAGTATCATGTGATGTTTCTTATTTATTATTATTATTATTGTATGTACTAACACTTGCAGTATCTCCAAGAAGCCTCTTCTTCCTCCTTGTGTGCAACTTGTATGGCTACATTATTCCAATAAGGGTTTCATATCTGAGTGGTAATTCTATCATTGTGTTGTTATTACCATTATCATTATTGCTTTCCTCTACTCCATTGGGAGAACACACACTTTATCGTTAATCGTCATATTTTTTGTGGAGGTGGCAATGCCAACACACGGTTTGACTGAGTCAAGCCCCCATATAGCACAATCCTTATTCCATTTTCAATTTGTATGTGTCTAGGAATTGGTTGTCATGGAAGGAGGATTTGACATCTTGACTCTTTTGAAGACTCCTAAACCCTATCTCTTGTCTTTATTAGTTCATAATTGATAAATTAGGGCATGCTAATTATTCAAGAAAATTCACAAATTGAGTCCTAATTTTCGCTGACACAAATGTTCAGACAGTGCCAAGTTTGTACATAACACAAACCTTAATTTTTGGCATCTTTAGGACTTTAGCATTATGCTCTAGCATCCTCCACAATTTTCCCTAGTTTTCAATATGAGGTTCCTCTTTGCATTTTCTTCTTATATTTTCTTTTTGTTTCTATTTATTCATTCTATAGCATTTTCATTCTATTAAATTTAGTCAATTTGGTAATAATCAACCAAGAAATAAGCAAAACCTAACCAAGAAATAAGAAAAAACTACTTGGTTCTCCCTTGAGGACAACATCCAAGAAAAATCCCTTGGTTGATTTTGCATTCCAATTTTTGAGGTGAAAATTTGATCTAGTTTGAGTCATTTAGTCTAGATCCTCCTTATTTCAACATTAAATAGGTGTTCATATAAGTCACTAATAAAATACAATTTTTATAATGTTAACATAAATATATAGTCACTAATTAATCATATCTTTGCTTTCATGTAGATTTTCACCCTTGCTAAGCATCTAGCTCAATAATCTAATGCAACATGGAAACAACCAAGGGCCTATGAGTTGCCCATAGCTTGGAGTGAATCTCTAGAGAGGGTTGTTTCCCTTGTTGCAATCACTTAAATTTGAACTAAATTACTGCTATTAGGTTGAGAAAAAAGGAAGGAAATGACCTATAATGAAACCTAAATTCTAAAAAAGGTGATGTACCAAATTTTTTTGAGACTCGTACTGCTATTTCATACACAATCTTTCAATAATTAGTTAACTTTTACACACATTTCAAAATGTTTTGTGTACACCAATACATCTATATTTTGTAAGAAGGTTGTGTGTGTTGTAATTTTGAATGAAAAGAAGGTTTTCACAATTAACAACTATGTTTCACATCCACTACACAACTTGCAACCTACATAACATGTACTTTCTCTGCCTATAGGTGCTGAAAATGAAACATGTATTCAAGGTTTTGCATAGAAACACAATAATATTCATCAACTACTATTTTGCACAATAAAACAGTATTTGAGAAGGAAAAAATGCTTGATTTTATTGATAAAAGATGCCTTATAGTAGTATAAGATTACCAATGCTTTGAAAATGATGGTATTACATTTGACTTTTAGTCATAAACTAACTGATTTTTTGAGTTATAGTGCTATTTCTCATACATAAAAAGAAATCTTACAAGTTATAACATTGTTTCAGAATGCTAGAACTCGCACATAATGAGATTGGGTATATTATTTAGCCTTGAACCACCTCCTAAAAAGTTGGAACATATCTCATAAAGATAAAGTGAAAAGTGTTTGCCTTTTGCTAGGTCAAAGTCCTCTTGGGTACCTAAATAAGCTCCATGATGTTTTCAACTATGTAAGACTTATTCAAATTGCCCCCTAGATATCTGTAGCTACTCATAATTAGCCAGTAAATCTCTTCTAGCTGCTACAACCTCAATCTTCAAGTTTTTAGGGCATGTGAGAGTTTTAAAATGTCAAAATCTCCTAGGGGAATAAGATATTTATTAGGGTTAACTCCACTTATCATTTATGCTTATCTTTTGGATAAGAAAACTAGACCTTTGAACTACCATAGCCTCCTCTAAACCTAGCACTATCTCCTAATTTTGGCATAATGTTTTGTGACCTCTTTCATGTCTTCCTTTAAAGGCTCTTGATAATCTCTTAACATACATTGAATGGGTTATGAAGCTCACTATTATCTACGCATGTTTCTTTCTTGATCTCTATTTTATACCAGGTCTCAATGTCATATCGGTAGCTTCTCACTCTATCATCAAATTCACTATAAGATTATGTCATATTACAAGGTTTCTAAAACTTCAAACTCCCTGCTATTGAGTGACTGTTACTTCATATTCTTCACAATGTAACTAAGTGATGATGTCCCTATCACCAAAGTCCTTGTATTTTCCACTATATCTTCTCTCTTGAAGTATGCTATGCACCATTTCAATTCCTATTATTGTGACTATGTTTTCAACTGGAAGACTTCCCTTTTGACATCACTACTACCATTGTCATGTTAATATCTGTGATATGCTTCTAGGTTGATCATTGTGATTGATATTAACATGACTGCATCTTTCTCACTATCTTGGCCTCTTCACCTTGGAGCATTATCATATTGCTTTGTATAATAAACATTTTCTATTGTAGGTTTTTAACTTTGAAGGTTTGTCATTGTATTGGGTTTTTATGAGGACTATCCTTTTGTGATTGTAGCTAGTTACCAATTCAAGCACAATGGATGGGTCCTTGTACACTAACCAAGCTTGAGTCTACTTTAGTATCTTGTCACTATGCTATTTCACAGTCAATACCATTGTCACCCTAATGAGTCTCTTGTGACCTTTAAGACTATTACACTTATCATTTATCGTGACAATGATAAAGCTTTCAAACTGCCTTTCATGTCTTGTAAAGGATTTTTTTATCATCTTTTCAGTGTCATTATAATATTTGTCACCTTCCTTGAAGCATGTTATGGGTTGTCTATACCATTTTAATTGTGATCTTTAGACTGTCATCAATCATGCATCCTAAGGTCACTTCCTTGTGTCTTTATATATTTTACAACCTGTTAATTTCTCTCTTTCACCTCGAGCCCATTCTTATATGGAAAAAATTTCATAGTCCTTAAGGTCTATCTTATCCTCTTAATGATTATCATGCATCTTCCTTACCATTATTTAACTTGATAATTTGACTTTCCTTCATTGTTTGTATTTTCCTCTACATAATTATCATTATGCTTCTATGATAGTATGATGTTATATCTTTTTAATGTTCACTCATTTCCAATAACCTAAAGACATCTTCAAAATTGCTCAAAATTTGAGTGACACAATCACAAATGCTAATCTTACAATTTATGTCTCCTTTATCTCTATTTCATCTATACCTTTCTCTTCTTTTCTCTAGGACTTTTCCTATGCATAATCCTTATGAGACTTGTTTAAGACTATCCATTGATTTTTTTAAGTGATGGGAAGTTATTCATTGGCTTGATCTTATGATGATCAGGTGTCTAGTTTGATGCTCACTATCACATGGTGTCTACTTTATCATGGATTTTCCTTTTACATTCTCTATGACCATCCTTATTTATGAACCTGCCCTTTGGGATCTTTTGATGAGATTATCTTTTAAATTTTTCATTATTGCAACTCATTTCATGGCACTCTCCTTTGTGTTAATGCATGGAATTTGAATGTCTTCAAGGCTTCAAAAATTCCAAACACAAAAACTATGCCTATATTTTCCCTTTATGATTATCCCTCTCATTTTGGATTGATTATCATAACATCTCTTGCATTGTCACTTTTGGGTGATCATCTTTTACTATCCATGTATGTTCCTTTGTGGTTGTCATTGGAGATTGTGAGTGTAGGTCCTTGATCCCCATATTTTGAACATTCTTCATGATTTAATATCACTATCTATCATTAGGGCTATCCCTTTAACTATGATTTAAAGGATAATGTCACATTTGATTTGTCACTTGGCTCGAGTATCATGGCTAGGGATTGTAATCCTCAAACCCTGTTCTTATAGACTGTACATTGAGGTGATTGATGATTGTCCTTTTTAGCCCTATTGTCCATTTCTTGTCATTATTTACTTAGTGTATTGATTTTTCCAAACCAAGTCATGAATATTTATAGTTATCAAGTGTAACATGATAGTGGAGTTTGTACTATTTAAAGAGTAATAGAGCAACTCATTTTGTTCATTGTGTTAATCTCTTAACCTTGAGACTACTGCATATGAAATACTATCCATTTAATGTGTTTTCCTTATATCAACTTCAACAGGCCATACAATTCTTCACCCATCCTTTGTCATGATATGTTCTCTATAATTAAACTAGGCATGCTCATTGTTTGTCATGTAACTGTTTCATCTTATAGATTTCATACACATCTTTGTTATTTTAAACGCCTACACTATGACAGTTTAAATAGGTGTAATATCATTTAGGATGGTCATAGTTCCTTAATTTTGTCTATATCTCTAACCTCTCAAGTCTGTACTTATTATCCATAAATCTTGACCCTTTTGGCATTTTCATCTCACCATCTTACTCACTTTCATTTGAAGGAATATCATCTTAGATCCTTCACTTTGAACATTATCTTGGTATGATGACTATGACATAAGTTTTAACTTATTTTGAATCTTATATTTATGCATGGGTTGTATATGGTAGCTTTAGGAATATTCTTCTCACCTCAAATTTCTCTTTGTGTTAATCTCTGTCACTTTTGTCTAATTTTCATGTACTTTATGAGGATTGTACATAATTGTCATGAAAATCATTGTCCTTTTCTAAGCTTTCAGTCCTCTTCTTTTATCATGACTTATCATGTGTCTCTTGTCTTTGCAAGATCAAGTATAGTGAGATATGAATCTTGCATACTTTATTGGATAAAATTCCTTTTGAAGACTCTAAATTGTGCTTAGATCTAGAGTGATAGTGACTAGCTGACATCTAGCTACTATCATTGATAGTGTTCACTTTGTCATTGTATCAAGTCCTCTCTTTACTATTATTTCATCTCAGAATACTACCATGAAGATTGACTATGAATTACCTTGTTCTCTAATGACATCATTAATTGTGTCTCTTGCTTTGAAACTGTCTTCATTCTTTCTATTATCATTGAACTATGCTTTATAACATGAACTTCCACTATCCAATTTAAACTCATTTATATGATCTTAGACTGTAATGACGAGTGATTATCATGAATATAACTATCTTGATCAACTTGCTCCTATCTCATTATTGTTAAATTTCTATCACTGTGATCCTAGGGTTTGAAATGAAACATAATGGAATGATACCTTATAACTATCTCCAAAACTGACAAAAATTTGGCCAACTTCTATGTTATTTCCAACATAGAAAATATTCTCTGCCTGATCAATGTCCAAGCTTCTCACTACCTACCTTGATATCACAACATGATCAAAATAATCCTCTTTTTTAAATGAAGCAATGACTTCAAGCAATAGAAGAATAAAATAGAGCCAATAAAATCCTAATCATAAATATTCAACCTTAAATCCAAGGAAATTAGCACTTGATGGTGTTGCATAGGTATAACAACAACCTTTGAACTATCTTCACATCTCAAAATAAGTCTTTCTAAAATAATGTTGAAGGAAGGGGGAACTTTCTCCACTAACATCTAGTAGGTATTGGCTCTAAAGTAGGAACAATCAAAAGGATATTATTATATCTTTGAACAACTACCATGACACTCATAGTATTTCCTTCTTTAATATAACCTTCCTTCATGTGCATTACTCACTAGATGTATACACATCGATATTTTTTTTTTTGAAATGGAGACTCAAGTGGAATACTTCTACATGCGATAACCATAGAAACCTTGACATGCTATCCATATTTTGAATTCCTAAATTTTGCATCTATATATCTATACATGAAACTTGTAACTATCCCCTTTCCCATCAAGTATTCCATAGTAGAAGAATCATAATAACACCAAAAATAACTACAATGAGTAAAATAGAATTTTGAATAATTGGAAGAATAACCCCCTCAAATGATGTGGTTCTCCTAGGGGTACTTGTAAAAAGTCCATATTTCTTCAATTTTGAAGCATCGATAGGAATATCAAACATTTTTTTCTAACTCCCTATACTTTTTAATATCACCTCCAGGGTAATGCATGGCTATAGAAGAAATATTAGGTTGCCTCTCCTTAATGATTGGATTGTACTAACATATCTCCCAAATGTGTGCACCAATCTATGACACAAAAATGACTCTTAAGATACCAATTTTTTTTGAAATCAGCAAACTTTGATGTTCGCGAGAAAATGAAGATTGTTACACAAAATTTGAAGATGCAACAAGAACAAGAGTTGAAGTGCTTTGAGTCTACTTTCTAAGCTACTATTTATTTTTGAAAATAATGAAGATTAAGGGTTTTAAAAAGGGGGGCCCAAAATAGGTCATTTTTTCTATGAAAACAAACAACATAGCATATGTGGACGCCTTCCTTTTTCATTAACTTTTTTTTAGAATTTCAAAAATCTGAATGACGAGAAATTAGTTAACACCATGTAGTTTATCCCTGTTCTTTTGGCTAATTTTTTAATGAATATATAATATTTTATGAATTTTCGAAGTGGACACATCTTGAAAAGCTAAAATTTGAGCATGCTCCCCCCTATTTTTTTTGAAAATTAATCAAAACTTGAATATATTTTTTCATTACATGTAGAATGGAGTCTAGTTTATAAAAATGTAATTTGTTTCAACATTTGATGAACGAGTAAAAATCTATTCCAAAACTAGCACATGTTTGGTTTTGAAAAAAAAATGAATGCACTAACAAGAGAAGTTATGGATGAAAACCTTAACATAATCAAAACGTAAAAAAAATTATATATTTAGATAGCTAAGAAAGAGCCCAATGTCATCATGGTTTTTTTTATAAGCTTGCATTGAAATACATGCAAACCTGATGGTTAGCACGTCTAAAATTATGTAAAATTTTGTTACACTTTCAAAAAATCATGTCCTCGGTATTTCCCAATGTAGATAATTTGGCGAGCCCCAAATTTGGAGAGCGTTAAATTTGGAGAGCAACAAATTTGGTGCTTGTCAAATGTTATGATAAGGCTTAAAGTTTATGGTTTATGATTGATGATGGATAGTCGAATTTTAACCTTTTAGTCCCTCTTTGTCTCCTTCCCTCTTAAACAATACTTACCCAATTATCTATCAACCCTCTCTAGGTCTCTCCCACCCTCTATACCTTACCTTCCCTCATAAACCCCATCTCCATCCTTTCTGACCTACCTCTCTCTTCTTCTATCTCCCTTTGTTACTGTTTCTCACCCATGTCTTTCTTTTCTCTCAATCGCTACATCTCCCTCCCTACCTCTCTCTCTCCCCATATCCAAGTCTCCCTCCTTGTCTAATAACCCACCTCTCTCCCCCTTTATCTCTCACCTCTCTCTCTCTCTCTCTCTCTCTCTCTCTCTCTCTCTCTCTCTCTCTCTCTCTCTCTCTCTCTCCCTTGTCTCCAAGTCTCTCCAACCTTGTCTCATTACCCACCTCTCTCCCCCTCTATCTCTCATCTCATTCTTCTTTCTCTCATCTTCCCTCTCCCTCCCCTTTCTAGGTCATCACACTTTATCTCCTCCTCCCTATGTCTCTCACTCCATGTGTACCTCTCTCTTCATCACTTGTTACTCATCTACTGGTACTTCCATTTCACTCTCCCTCTCTTCTCTCTCTCTCTCCCCTCTCTAGGTCTCTCCCAATCTCTCTCCCCATCTCCCTCTCTATGTTTCCTTCCATCCTTACCCCATCTATATCCCTACCTCGCTACCTCTCTCTTCTTCTCTCTCCATCTATTATTGTTTCTTTCACATCTATATCCTTTCTCTCGATCACTACCTCTTCCTTCTACCCTCTCTCTCTCTCTCTCCCTATCTCCATGAATCTCCCTGCTTCCATATTTACCTCTCTCCTCTCCTCCCTTGTCTCATTACCCACCCCTCTCCCAACTCTCTACCTTTCCTTCCCTCCTTAGGATTTAAGGGTTGAGGGTTGAGGGATTAGGGTTTAAGGTATATGATTGAGGGATTAGGGTTGAGGGTTTATGGGTTGAGGGATTAGAGTTTAAGGGTTGACATTGAGGGATCAAGGTTTAAGGGTTGAGGGATTAGGTTTTAAGACTTCAGGGTTTAAGGGTTGAGAGTTTAGGGTTTGGGGATTAAGGTATAGGGTTGAGAGCTTAGGGTTGAGGGTTGAGGGTTTAAGGGTTGAGGGTTGATGGAATAGGGTTGTGGGTTGTGGGTTTAAGGGTTGAGGGTTGAGGGATTATGGTTTAAGGTATAAGGTTCAGGGATTCAGTTTGAGGGTTGAGGGTTTAAGGGTTGAGGATTGGGGGTTAAGGGTTGAGGGATTAGGGTTTAAGGGTTGAGGGTTGAGGGTTGAAGTTTGAGGGTTGAAGGTTGAGGGTTATATGATTGAGGGATCAGGGTTTAAGGATTTAGGGATTAAGGGATTAAGGGTTCAGGGTTGAGGGATTGTGGTTTAAGGGTTGAGTGTTGAGGGTTGAGGGTTGAGGGTTGAGGTTTGAGGGTCTAAGGTATAGAGTTGAGGGATTAGGGTTGAGACTTGAGGCTTGAGGTTAAGGTTCAGGTAAGATTTAAGACTTGAGGTATTAAAGGTTGAGGATATGGATAAGGATTAGGGTTTAATGGTTTTAGGGTTGAGGGGGTCAAGTTTTAAATAGAGATAGAGAGGTGGGAGATGAGATGGGTGAGATAGGAGTAGAGATAGAGGAGAGAATGAGAGGAGAGGTAGAGAGGTAAAGATAGAGGGGGGGAGGAGAGAGAGAGAGGAGGTTGGAAGGAGGGAGAAGTAGAAAGGGATAGGTGAGATACAAAGAGGGAAGGAGGGAAAGTGGGAGAGATAATGGTGAGATAGAGAGGAGAGAGTGAGAGGGAGGGAGAGAGAATGGTGAGATAGAGAGAAGGAGAGAGTGATCTTATGCCCTAACAATGTATCACCTTTACTTATACCCAACTATAGGTAAATGGTGTGTTCATTTATTTGCTTGTCCTTTTCACTTGCTAGTTAGCATGATTAATTTTTAGGAAAATTATGAGGAAGAGCATGCTCACACGTATCAGGAGACAATTGATGATAATTTCACACTCTTGGTGATGTTTTGGGAAAAGTTAATTATAAAAACTCCTCTCAGCCTCTTCATCCTTCTCTGTTCATCCCTCCTGAAACAATATTACACTCTTCTTTGTCTCTTAATCCCACTCTTCTCTCTCCCCTCTGTAGGTCTCCATTTACGATCAAGGATTACACAATGAAATTTTTTCTATACAACACATTTGGCACTTGCCAAAGTGCAAAGCCTTGAAACACAACATTTGGCGCTCACCAAAATAGAATGGTATTTTGCATCAAATTTGGAGCTAGCCAAATTTGGTGAGCATCAAATGTGCTTTTTACAAAAAATGGTAAAAATGAGTTGACCCGTGACGTAGGCCCACAATTCTCTGCAATTGTTTGGTTCTATGCTTTATCCGACTCACAAATGCTTTTTTATGTAGTTGACTTGTTGTAGTGCCTTATTGTGCTTGATCCATCACCTTTTCAACATCAATTTACATAAAAGACAACATAGAAGAGGATATTTTGAAGTTCCTACATCATATTTGATTATCTCAGGTAATATATTCATTTTTATAGAATTGAAATATTTATAAATTTAGTTTTGACAATATAGACCATTCCTTTCATGATTTTATTAATCATAATAGTTTTACATACAATTCAACATTGAATTAGATGGAAGTTGCATAAAAATGTTTAATTTTTAGGTGTTTGAAAAAAAAAATGAAAAACATGACATAATTTAGACGAATTCATGTAAAGTTATATAGAGGATTTCAACTTAACACAAACTTTCTTATGAATTCCATTTACATTGCTTATAGTAGTCCATTTCCATCATGGCTAGTGGAATTCACTCTTTTTCATTTTAGCTAGATGTTTATATTGAGCTTTTTTTGTTTAGTTTTGACAATATAGACCATTCATTTATTAATATTCATTATTATACATAGAATTCAACATTGAATTAGATGGAAGTTGTATAAAAAAGTTTAATTTTTAGGAGTTTGAAGAAAAAATTGAAAAACATGACATAATAGATGAATTCATGTAAATTTATATAGAGGATATGAAGAAATGCCTCAAGGAAATGCCTCAAAGAAATGTGGTCTCATGGAATGCAATGACAAGCAAATGCAATTGGAAGCTGCTCCTAGTTATTAGTTATGCAATGTGAAGTAATTGCATAACAATTGCACTTAGGTTGACTTTCAAAAAAAATTAGGCTATAATTGAAATTTTGTCATCTATTAGCATCTAGGTATTAGTTATGCAATGTGAAGTAATTCTTTGAGTTTGAAAGATGTGCAATGCAATGTAATCAATGATATGTCATGGCTAGCATAGATTTTTTTCCAAAAATCCATAGCTTGTTTGAAACCACCTATGTTGGGCTTTAAAAGCCATATCAACAATGTAGTGATTTTTTTGTTAAAATGCTTTGGGTGACATGTATGAAAAGTGTGGTAGCATATACAAGGCAATGAGTTATTTGAAAAAATGGCTCAAATAAACATGGTGTCATGGTATGCATGACAAGAATTGACAATTCAAAACTTCTCCTAGTTCATTGACAAGGTATGTGAAATAATTGCATAACTACACTTAATAGGTTGGCTTTAAAAAAAAATAGGTTGCAATTGAAATGTTGACATCTATCAACATCTAGTTATTAGCTATACACAATGTAAAGTAATTATTTGAGTTTTAAATATGTGCAATGCAATGTAATCAATGATATGTCATGGCTAGCATAGATTTTTTCCAAACATCCATAGCTTGTTTGAAAGCACTTGTGTTAGGATTTTAGTCATAGTAGCAAGGCAGTGATTTGTTTGTTAAAATTATTTGGTAGACATGTATGAAAAATGTGGTGGCATATGCATGGTAGTGAGCTATTTGAAAAAATGCCTCAAAGAAATGTGGTCTCATGGAATGCATGACAAGCAAAGGAAATTGGAAACTGCTCCTAGTTCATTTACAGGGCATGTGAAGTAATTGCATAACTCCACTTAATAGGTTGACTTAAAAAAAAAGATTTCAATTGAAATCTTGTCATCTATCAACATCTAGTTATTAGTTATGCAATGTGAAGTAATGCTTTGAGTTTGAAAGATGTGCAATGCAATGTAATCAACAATATGCCATGGCTAGCATATATTTTTTCTAAGCATCCATAGCTTGTTCAAAAGAACCTGTGTTAGGCTTTTAGCCATAGCAGCAAGGCAATGATTTGTTTGTTAAAATGCTTTGGTAGACATGTATGAAAATTTTTGTAGCATATACATGGCATTGAGTTTTTTGAAAAAATGCCTCAAAGAAATGTGGTCTCATGGAGTGCATGACAAGCAAAGGAAATTGACAATTACACCTATTTCATCGACAAGGTATGTGAAGTAATTGCATAACTGCACTTAATAGGCATGCCCAATTTTTAGTTGATGGAAAAAGTGCCAAATGCATGTAGTTTAAAGTTGTTTGTTGTACAACTTGTGCAACCAAACTGATAGTTCCAACACATCTGGATGGGTACGTTTACGCTAGGCATGGTCCTGTTTTGCACCCAAACATGCCGAAATAGTCTGAGCTACATTGTATCGATGATATCCCTTAAGAGTCAAAAGTGCAAAAAAGAAATAATCTTTGACGAGCTGTTACTCAAAAATAATGTCACTTAAAAACATTTCTTTTTAGGCTAGGGGATTGCGTAGGGCCCCTCTACAGTAACCTCTCTCATTTTTTGATATCTCTAAGGTGTTTTCCTGTGGTATCCAGTTTTCAGTTGATAAAAAAGTGTTAAATATATGTAATGCAAAGTTGCAAAGGGGTGTAACTTTTATTCTACAACTCGTGCAACCAAACCGAAAATTCCAACATGTTTCATACCTAAACATATCGAAATAGTCTGAGCTACATTGTACCAGTGATATCCCTTAAGAGTCCAAATTGCAAAAAGGCAGAAATCTTTGATGAGATATTACTCACAAACCATGTCACTTTGAAATAATTCACCTAAGGCTACAGGATCATGTAGGGCCCCTCTACAATGACATCTCTATATTGTTGATATCTCTGAGGCATTTTCCCATGGTTTCAATTTTTTAGTTAATGGAAAAAGCATCAAATGCATGCAGTGTAAAGTTCCAAAGGGGTGTAACTTTTTCTCTACAACTCATGCAACCAAACTGACAATTCCAACACCTTTGAATTCATACATTTAGGCTAGACATGGTCTTGCTTCACACCCAAACATGTCGAAACAATCCAAGCTACATTGTACCAACGATATCCCTTAAGAGTCCAAAGTGCAAAAAGGTAGAAATATTTGATGAGTTGTTACTTAGACATCGTGTTGCTTAGAAACATTCTGTCAGAGGGTATGGGATTTTCTAGGGCCCCTCTATAATAACCTCTCTTAGTTTTTGATATATTTGAGGCATTTTCCTGTGGTGTTGACTTTTTAGTTGATGAAAAATGTGTTAAATGCATGTAGTGTAAAGTTGCAAAGGGGTGTAACTTTCATTCTGCAACTTGTGCAACCAAACCATCAGTTTGAACATGTTTAAATGGGTACATTTACACTAGGAAACATCAATTTTCACACCCAAACATGCTGAAATAGTCCAAGCTACATTATACCAATGATATCCCTTAAGAGTCCAAAGTGTAAAAAGGCAGAAATATTTGACTAGTTGTTACTCAGACACCATGTCTCTTAGAAACATTCTGTTAGAGGGTACAAGATCATGTAGGTCCCATCTACAATAACCTCTCACAATTTTTGATATCTTTGAGGCATTTTCCTGTGGTGTTGACTTTTTAGTTGATGGAAAATGTGTCAAATGCATGCAGTGTAAAGTTGCAAAGGGGTGTAACTTTTTTTATGCAACTCGTGCACCCAAACTGATAGTTTGAACACATTCAAATAGGTATTTTTACACTAGGCAGCATCCTATTTCACACCCAAACATGCCAAAGTGGTCTAAGCTACATTGCACCAAAAGCATGAAGCATACACATGAACACATGAAGTATACACAGGAAGCATGAGGCATACACATGAATACACATAATACATAAAGTATACACATGAAGCATGAAGCATACACATGAATACATGTAATGCATGAAGTATACACATGAATTATGAAGCATACACATGAACACATGGAGTATACGTATGAAGCATGAAGCATACATGTGAATACACATAATACATGAAGTATACACAAGAAGCATGAAGCATACACATGAATACATGAAGTATACATAGGAAGCATGAAGCATACATGTGAACACATGAAGTGTACATAGGAAGTATGAAGCATACATGTCAATACACATAATACATGAAATATACACAAGAAGCATGAAGCATACACGTGAATACATGAAGTATGCAAATGAATCATGAAGACTACACATGAACACATGAATTATACATTGGAATCATGAAGCATACACATGAATACATTTAATACATGAAGTATACACAAGAAGCATGAATCATACATGTGAATACATGAAGTATACAAAGGAATCATGAAGCATACATGTGAACACGTGAAGTATACATAGGAAGCATGAATCATACATGCAATACATGAAGTATACACATGAATAAGTGAAGCACATGTACTCAAATACACATAAGTCATGAATTTTATACACATGAATACAAAGTATATGCATGAAAACATGTAAGTCACAAAGTATACACTGGAATACACATAATTCACAAAGTACACACGTAAGTTGTAAAGTATACACTTGAATATACACAAGTCATAAGTTGCAAGTCATGAACTATACATACAAATACATGTAAGTCACAAATTATTCACATGTATACACGTACTTCACAAAGTATGAATACACATAAGTCACTAGTATACACATGAAAGGCACACTCATACATAAATGCATTATTGACCTACTTAAGAAAAATGTTGAATAGTTTATTAAAGAAGATAATAGGTTTATTAGCCTTAACTATAGGAGTGTTTAGATAATTAAATGTCTACTCAATAACATTTGTCATGAATGTTAGAAAGCTATAGGCACATATGAAAATTTGAATGTAATAAATAATCTTCAATAATTATTTAAGCATCAAATGTAAACAACACCCATGCCTGCAATATTTAGGCATACAGTTTACACAATACACATGATAACATCATTCAAGAATAGCAATGGTAAAATAATATTTGCATTAATCAAAAATTCGTAAGGCTATACAATGATATATTATGATAAAAGTATACAATAAATCCAATAAATTCATACAGGCTTACTACAAAAGAGCCATATGGACATAAAATGTCACATATATCGATAGTACAAAACATATGTTTAAAAATGTCATGTAGGAATACAACAAACGACCCTAATACATAGTCATTTCCCACTAGGGAGAGGAAAAAGATCGTGTTTCCTTCAACGATCATCTGGATGGAGTGTCTATTGATTCTTTTGTCTTTCAAATGCACTCACTAGTCCTCCTCTCTTCACTCATTTGGAGACTCAACTAATACAATAAGAAGTATGGATTTTAACATATGGAAATTGAATTGTAGAATGGCATAAAATAAAATAATCACTTACCACAAACCAATAATCATCACGCTCATTCACAAAATTAGAACGTCGATGATCTAGAGTGACAAGCACCTGTAGCAACCATCAAGATAGCAATTAAACTTGTAGTGTAGAAAATTGTACCCCTTTCTAAGAGAGTACAATTTCACACTTATTTGGACCTATTTAGTGACCTTTTTCATTTATACATTTTAAAACCTCATTATTAGGCCCATAATACACTTTATTATGTATCCCAAGGCCTATTTTATTTATTTCTTGACACCACAACCCACATTGAAAAAATGTTATTGATTAAATTAATGCCCTGACATTTGTGGAGTCTTGAAGTTTTAGGCCAGTACCCATTCTCCCATGGTCGAATGGGTCCTCGTTAAGTGCATTGAACTCAACTTAAAACATGTTTTTGACAGCATTTCAAAGTCTCAAATTCAAATTTCAAGAGTTTGCTTTTGGGATCTAATAATTGGTAAATTAGAAAGGAAGCCTATAAAACTAAGTTTCACATTCATTTTTCACTAGCAAGGAAGAGTAATTCACATGAGATCAAGTATTCATATTCAAGAGAAAGGAGAAGATAATCAAGCATTCAAAAGTAAAGTCTTGGGGCAGAATTTGGGTTATTTTTGTAGGTCTTCAAGCTTATTTTGATATCAAGATCAAGCATTGCCAAAGGATTGATGATAGATACCTATAGAGGATCATGATGGATTCTAGGTTTTGGAAGATGCACAACACATTCAATCAAGCTCAATGGATTTTTTCCTAAGTGGTTCCATCTTCTATTATCATTCTACTTTCTGCATAAAGGAAGGTATAATTAGTTTTGTGACTTATTAGGGTGATTTGAGATCTCCCAAATTAGGTCATCATTGGTCATGTTTATTTTAGGGATTTTGTTCTAACACACTTGAATAGGGTTCCTTTGCATCTTGAGCTTCCTTAATCTTAGACACAGTTGAGGTTAGGGATTACACACACATTTTATGTTTCATATTTATGTTTTCCATCAAGGTTTAATTACCAAAATTGGGGGTTGATTGAGGCAAACCCCTATCCACCAACAAACAACAATTTTTTTTTGTAGATTTTTCATAGATCCAGATCCAAGAGTGAAGGTGCAGTGTTACAGGGAAAAATTACAGGTCTCAAACTCAAATCTCAGATTCAAATTTTTGAAGAAAAGTTTTCCAAGTCCCATTTTCCCTTGGGCGAATAATTCCCTATTAGGGTTGTAGAAATAACATTTTGTGATAACTACACATCAATTATTCCTCTCAAATTTTCCAAAAACTTTATTGTTTCCTCCAATTTTATGAATAATCTACTAGATCCAAGTTATAGATTGCAATTTGGAGTTGATTTCCTATTTTTAATCTTTTTCCCCAAATTTTTGTTTGACCTAGATCCCCATCTTGACATAATAAGAAAATATGAAGATTCCTCCATAGAAGTGATTCTCCTAAGGGTAGTTAGTCATTTCTTTGTTGGGATCTCATTTCCTAATGCAATTAGAGAAGTAGGACCCATTTTCCCTCTTTGGATCCACTTTTCCAATTTTGGAAACCTTAGGACCGTCTTATTTTTCTATATTTCATTTTGGTGAACCTGACCTTGTACAACAACATTCTAAAAATTGGAGTCCTTTTAACCCTAGATTTTATTTTTTCAATAGTTTGCATTAGGTTTGCACTAGTTGCATTAAATTTAGGGTTCTTTAATCTTGCATTAGTGAACATTGCTTTAGAGAACTAAATTTGCATGTCTGCATCACTTAAAATCATTAAAAATAAGAAAAAATGAATTAGATCTGAATTTATTTTGCACATTACTTACATTGAGATTATCATTCAATCATTTAAATTCATATTTAGATTCATATTGCATACGAAAAATAGTCAAATATTTCATCATTTGACCTTAGTTAAACTTGCATTTAGAGACATAAATTTGGAAAAATATGTTACAAAAACTTTTGTTACAGATCACAAATAGAAATCACATAGGATAAACTCAAATTTAAAAAAACCCTGATCTGGGACCCATTTCCCTTGGGTGAATGAGTCCCTGTACAAACCCTTTTGACAAATTTGTAAGTGATTTTTGGTTTCTAATCTCCATTTCTGTTACTATTTTCATATTTGAAAATTAAATTCCTAAAACAGTTTGTTTGTGCATTCAAAATATTGATCATGTAGTTAGATTTTGCAACATTTTGGAAAAAAAATTCTTACATATTTCAGTCAAAGTTAGTGTTAGATTTCTGTACTTTTATTTTATTTTCAACATTATTGTATTATTATATAGATTAATTTACATTTTGCAATCATTAGAAAACGAAAAAAAAACCAAAAACATCAAAAGAAATAAACAAAACACTTGGAGAAAGCATAGTTATTTGATTATGTCAAATCTCTTTTTCCAAGTTAACATATCCCTCAAGCCCTTTAGTAGTGATGACTTTGATATGTTAGATGAAGCCCTTGAGGATTTCATCTCGCAAGTTTCATCCACTAAGTCTTTTCATGATAAACCAAAAAAAAGAGACATTAATGCAATCACCTCAACCTCAAGTTCAAAACAAACATGTGCTCATCTTATAATTTCCTAAAAGGAAACCATTGAAACTAGGAGATATCTTGAACTTTACAAGGAAAATTTATAATGACAATGTTTCACAGCAACCAGGTTACAATACCATTGCTCATACATATAACACATGGAATAATAGGCAACAATAAAACCACTCCCGTTTCATTACCATTGCCTCAACCTATCTTTCCTAGTGCTCCTCGATTGCCTTTACATAGAGGAAAGGAGTATGATCTTGTTGAACAACTTAAGAATACTCCTGCTAAGATATCCTTATGGCATCTTATTCAAGAATCACTAAATTACCATAGTATGCTTCAAACAACCTTACAACAAGTTGTGATTCCTCCTAATACAAATTCAAATGATGTGACAACCCTAGTTCAAGGAATGAATACAATTAATTTAGACATTTTTTTTCACCAAAGTGATTTACCTTTCTTGGAAGTTCAAAAATAGTATGAAGCTTTCATGATCATAGCCATTATTAATAGGAAAGGAATAAAGAGAACCCTTTTTGGCAATGGCTCAACCCTTCATGTGTGTAGTGTGAACCTTTTGGATAATATTGGCATTTCTAAGAGTATTATTGAACCTGACTTGTTGTCCATTCATGGATTTGATAACATAGGAAAACAATTGCTTCATGTGATCACATTACCTATTATAGTTTGAAAAGCCACATTACAAACTACTATCCATGTTATGCCTCACGATATTTCATATAATTTTCAATTAGGTAGACCATGGATAAATGAAATGAATACAATGCCTTAGACTCTTCATCATTTAATGAAGTATGTTAATAACAATAAAGTTTACATAGTTAAGGCTGACCTTGAACCTGAAAGTTGTTTGCACAATGAGAAAGATAAAAAAAAGTCCCAAGAAAATATTGATACCAACTTCAAAAGTTTAAATCATGTAAGAACAAGAAAAATAAAAACATATTGAAGAAGTCATGAAGTTATTGGAAGACGATTGGGGCTCCTTAGATTTCACACCAAATTTCATGGGAGAATATAAGATGATACCAAAAAAACCTAGAAAGGGAAAATAATCGATGGTAATGTCAACACAAAACTTGGAAGAACCTTCACAAGAATCTACTTCATCCACTTCAGAAGAAGCACAAGTTATACAACAATTTTGATGAAGTGAACTATGAAAAACCACCAAATCTGAAAGAGTTTGAAAAAATTTATGGAAGAGGTTATGAGCTCTTGAAACAACTTGCTTATAGTGGAAAGGGATGTGGAAGAAAAGAACGAGGAATTTTTGTTCCTTTGGAGCCTAACACACAAGAAACAAAAAGTGGTCTTGGATATTGTCCTTCTAAGATAGCAAAAACAATGAAAGATCATCACTCAACATCAACACCATCATGTGTAGTTCCTCTAAGACAACTCTCACTTTGAAGCATCCTAAGTTGATTGATACAACATGCAACTTTATTACATGAAGAAAAAGTGATTCAAATAGGAAAGTTCCAAGTGATGAGGATGAACAAGAAGATCATGCAACTTTATTACATGAATTTCATGAAATCTTTGCTTGGACTTATTCACATATGTCGTGTATTGATGCTAAGATAGTGACACACAACATAGTTCTTGAATAAGATGCTAAACCAGTAAGACAAAAGATAAAAAATATGAATACTAAGATAGCTTTATTGGTTAAGGTTGAGATTGAAAAACTCCTTGAAGTTGGTTTTATTCGACCTATTGATTATTCTCCATGGATCTCAAACATTGTCGCAAACACAAAACCTGATAATCGCATTAGGATGTGTACGAATTCTCTTGAACTTAATAAAGCATCTCTAAAAGATGACTTTCCCCTTGCTAATATTAACATGATTGTAGATTCGACTACGAGACATGCTTTGTTTTTGTTCATGGATGGATTCTCGAGATATAATCAAATCATTATCAACCCTCAAGATTAATACAAGACATCATTTACTATGGCTTGGGGAACATTTTGTTGGGTTGTTATTCCTTTTGGATTAAATAATGCAGGAACAACATATCAAAGAGCTATGACATTGATATTTCATGATTACATACATAATATTTTGGAAGATTATGTTGATGATATACTAGCCAAATCTTTAGCTTGACAAGAAAATGTTAACATCCTTTGGAAAATATTTGAAAGAATGCAAAATTATAACATGAGATTGAATCTGAAAAAGTGTCTTTGGTGTGGATAGTGGAAAGCTATTGGGTTTTATAGTATCTCATAGAGGCATTGAGGTGGATACGAAGAAAATTGATGCTATCATTAACATGCCACGTCCTAAAAATATCTCTTAGTTACGTACCCTACAAGGGAGAATTCAAGTTATTCGTCATTTTGTAGCATCCTTAGTAGACTGAACATTACCCTTTACAAAAATCCTTAAGAAAGAAGTTGAGTTTAAGTGGAATGAGGATTGTAAACAATCCTTTTAGAGTTTGAAAGATTATCTTGCTACTCCACCTATTTTACAATCCACTATGCAAGAAAGACCCTTTATCCTTTATACAACAGCATTAAGCCATGCTCTAACAACATTGTTGGCTCAACAAGATGACAGTGGTAGAGAACATCTCATTTATTACATTAGTCAAACTCAATTGACTATAAGACATGATATACAACGATAGAAAAAAAATGTTTGGATCTTGTATTTTCTACTAGTAAATTGAGACATTACTTAGTAAATGCGGAAATTCATGTGATGACAAAGTTTGATCCTTTAAAACATCTTTTTGCTAAAATTGATTTATCAGAACGCTTAGCTAAATGGGTTATGTTGTTAGTTGAGTTTGATCTTAGATCTCTCAAAAGGAAATCAAAGGACAAGCCTTAACTAACCATTTAGTTGATGCTCCTTCTCCCTTAGTGTTGCCTAACCTAGAGTCATCCTCTAATGAAAATGTGTTGACTATTGAAAAAGAAAGAGAAACATGGGAATTGTATTTTGATGGTTCTAAGTGTCAAACTAGCTTTGAAGTTTTAATTGCTAGTATACATGCAGCATTAGCATTAGGTGTTCAACACATTTCTATATTTAGCGATTCTCTATTAGTCATTAAACAAATAAATGGTTCATATCAAGAAAAACATGATAAAATAATTTGATACAAAGACCTCGCCATGACATTATTAGATAAATTTGAATCATATACCATTGACAACATACCACGAAAGGATAATCAACATACTGATGCAATAGCAAGTGTTTCTTCCCTCGTATCTTCCAAAGATCCCTTTGTTGATTTCACATTTACAATTCAAATGATCCTAAAACACTCAATAGATGACAAAGTTAAAGAAGTGTTAGTAATCTATGTTGAAAACTCTAGAAAATGGTACATAATGATATTCAATTACTTGAAATAAGGTACCTTTCTTGAGCCTACAACTAAGAACACTCGAGCTCATCTTCAAAAAATTGCATCTAAATACATAATTCTAGCAGACATTCTACATAGAAAATTGTTTGATGGTCTATTGCTTAGATGTCTTAAACATTCTGAAATACCTATAGCACTTGAAGCTCATGTGGGTGCTCATTTTGGAGGAATATCATTAGTTTAAAAATTAATTCGTATAGGAATTATTGGAGACATATGGAACAAGATTATTTTTCTCACATTAAGAAATGTCATAAATGTCAAGAACACAACAATTTGATTCATGCTCCCACTTCTGAGCTTCATACCCAAGTTCCTATTTGTCTATTCTCTGTTTGGGGTTTGGATATTATTGGAAAAATCTCACCACCCTCTTTCCCTAGACATAGATTTATAATTACTGTGACAAATTACTTCAAAAAATGGGTAGAATCTATCCCTCTTAGCACCATGATAGCTAATGCAATATGTCATTTCATATTGGAAAATATTATTGCTCACTTTGGTCTTCCTTCTGCATTAGTTTCATACAATGGAACTCCATTTAAGAACAATGACGTGAAGAAATTATTGGAAACATTTCATATTCAACATCACTTTTCTACACTATATTACCCACAATCAAATGGTCAAGTGAAATAAACTAACAAAACTCTCAAGCAAATCCTATGGAAAATGGTAAATAAGCATAATAAAGATTAGCACACTCAATTAACTTATGCATTGTGGGCTTATCATACAAGTATTAGAACATCTACAGGAAACATTCCCTACAACCTTATTTATGGTGTTGAAGCAATAATTCCCTTAGAGTTCAAAATTACTTTATTGTGAATTTCTCTCAAGGGGCTTATCGATGATACTACCTATAAAGAGCAATGATTGCATCAGCTTGAAATGCTTGATGAACAACACATTAATGCTCTCAAGCATCTCCAAGCTTATTCTAAATTAATACAACGTAATTATAATTATCATATCATCCCTCATACATTTAATAAAGGTAACTTGGTGTTATATGAGAGTCAACGTAATGTAAATACCCCTCCAAATGAAAAAGGAAAATTGAGCCCTAATTGGCTAGGACCATATGTAATTGAAGAAAATTATGGGTATGTTGCCTACACATTAACAAAAATGATACACCTCTAAACGAACCTATCAATGTTAGATTAAGTAGATCTAGTGTTCTATTTTATCTCACATTACTTCTTTCTTTGACTGACAGATCTTTGTGTGTCTTAGATCTTAGAGTAATTGTTCAATGAGTTTGAATTTTTACTTTAGTTTGCATACTATCCAAAATTAATTTTGTGTTGTGTTAGATTAGATCCTTAAATGAATTTAGTGTTCTAGAAGTTACATCATAAGTACATTTAATTTAACATAACATACTCAATCACAATGTAGTATCTAATGTAAACTTAAAGAGTTTTAATTAGATCACATAAACATTAGATCATGGAGACATTTATTAAATATTCTAAGGATTATTTAATAAATCACATCAACATCTAATTCAACATAAAAATAAAACATAAATTCTCATATATTATGCATGAAGAGTTCAAGTACATATAATAAAAAATAAAATACTAGTAGGGCCTATGGTTGCTAGACCCCTCGGGGCTTGGTGTTGGTTCCCGTAAAGATACAGTAGAATGTGATCATGATATACTCATGGAAACTCATAGCACCCACACCTCTCCAACCGCCATAGCCTCCCGTATAAGTGCCTCGACGTGCTCTCGATCAATGTGGTCTCTATTTTCCCACACCCTAGCAAGCTCCTACTATAGCCTCAAGATGTTTGCTTGTAGGGTGGTCTCTATCCTACTGTTAGTTAGACCTCGAGATGCTCCAAGCTCATCATATGTTCTATGTAGTGATAAAAGCTCTACTAGAGCTTAGTCAACACATCTAGCGACACTCTCATATGTGGCTCTCAATCTCGCTACTGGCTTGAAGAGGTCTGCATGTTGCCCTACAGAAGGTGAGGGCATGTACTCTGAGGGTATATCATCCTCTAAATGCAATGAAGGCACCATCTCTATGGTCACTCACTAGGAGAGCTCATGCCACTCTCGTGTAGACCTTGCAAGATGGAAATTATATAATATATTAGTACACATCATGACATATATATAAATCATATGTATAAAGGTAAAAGTGTAATGAAAGCATAAATATCACATCATCACCTGGATCTTCAGTCTGCCAATTGAGGTACAAGCATGTAACAATAGTCCCCTCCTATGTTGAAAGTGGGGACAACCCACTAATTTTTTCCTCCCCATGTTTGTGAGTGTGGATTTATGTTGTGGTTGCTACACATTCTCTAGTGACTCATGTAGGAGGTGAATCTCTCCTCTCGGGGGTAGCTGGAGTCTCATTTGTCTCATCAGTATCATCACTCATCAACTAGGTATCCTCCTCCTCATCAAGAAATATATCTGATACTATGTAATCATCATTTGTATCCCTGTCGACCTACTCATTGTCCCTATCATCTCTATGCCCGAGAAGAAGACATGCATGGCCCAAAAGGTGATGTATAAGAAATACATGGGATGGTCATGCTCCAACCCACCACTGGTCATAGGCTAGTGTAGTACCTACGTCATCAGCATCAAAGACTAGGGGCATGTTGTGGTCCTCATCCTCTAAGTCACTAATGTAAACATACTCAATAGTAAGATGATGAGTGTCTCTAGGTCTGGGGGCACTCCATGTTGATCATATGAACTTGGGTTGAGCCCACGATGGAACCTATATCTAATCAAAATAGAGCACAACATGATCATAATAGAAAGGTCTTAGTATATAGTCATGTCATCCCAATACAAACTAATCTTGTTGAAGTCTTTCTAGCTCATGTCTCTTGTCTACCCACTATGGTATCCTAAGATATGGTCTCCATAAAATATCACCTTCACCCAATCGAACGAATTTGACATGCTAGTGTAGTAAGTCACCCTCTTGCCATGCCCACCTCAGTGAATAATTTTAGGCCTGTGGGTAGCCCATGGTCGCTATGGTAGGATATCATGTGGGTCTAGTGCATGTGAAATGCTTGAAATGCCAAACATGTAAGAGTGTAAAGTACACTATACTATCCAGCTCCTAGTAAACAAATTGTCCTAGATCATAATACAAATGTGCCAACATATTGCAACCCCAGGTGTAGATGGTCCTATGCTGCTCCATGTCTTGAATAATGTGAACCAGTCCTCCATCTAAGTGAGAACTTTTTCCATCATAAGCCAATGTGAGTTTTGTAGTAATGATCATAATGCATCAAATTAGTGGCATCCATGCGTGTAGTAACCATTTGAGCTCAATGTGAGGCCTGATGCTTGAATCTCAGATGGAGTTCCCTAGACAATAAAAGATATCATCCCATATATCCGCATATGTCCGCTCATCAGCTGAGTGCACAACCTCACCTCGGATGGGTAGCCGCAAGATACAATGTATGTTCTCTAAGGTAACGGTCATCTCCTCGGTAAGTAGATGAAAGGTACATGTATCTGCATCCCATCTTTCTACTAGGGCTAGCAACATGGCATCATGATATCTCATCAGTGGAATGGAATACACCCAGAATAGTCTTGTATCTTGTAGAATACTAATCTCATCCTCTGATAGTTGTGTGATGAGTTTTTGAAGGAAACAATTTTTTTTGCCTCTGAGATGTTATAGGGCTTGGGGAGGGATCTAAATAGTGAAATAAGAAAAGTATGACCAACTTAGACATATGTGCCATTTTTGGATGGGGGATCTTGGACAATTTAGACATTTTTGGACACTTTGTTCCAACAAGGGATGCTTTGTGACTTTCTTTTCTAGGGTCCTAAAAATACTAAAAATAGATAAAAATATTGTAAATGCACAAAAATGAAGAAAAATAATAGAAAAATCCACTCACCGTAGGCCGAATCATTCCATGTGCCACCTAATCATGAAGAATGTCAAGTCTGGGAGGCCTGTAAGTTTGTCTGCTCAGCATCCTAGATCACTCTACACCAAAGAAAAATGCAAAGAGGTAAGTGTCAAAATGATACGTAAAAATGTCATTTTCATTCATATATACCTAGTTTAATTAAAGAGATGCATATTTTACATTGGGTATATTTCATTCAAATCAACATAATGGGGGGCTAGAGAACTCCATTTTTTATAACGTTTGTTATGTTGGGGGTGATCTCATAATAGTGGTTTACAATTTTTGGCCAAACTAGACACTGAAATTATTATTTTTAACTAAATCTTCACATTCGGGCACCTATAGCGGCTAAATTGTGAGGAATTTGAAGATGGTGCAAACTAGAGTCTCATAAAATTTTGTCTGTAGATTCTAAAAATATTTTTTTCAAAATTTTTGGAATCAAATTTCACTTCTTTCTCCATATCCCACGAAAATTGATTTTTTTCAGAAAACAACATTTTTAAAAAGTGACGCACACCGTGTAACGCAAAACTTTTTTTCCATGAAGGATAAAATTATAATTCTTTCAAATTTAGATTTTTAACTTTGATATCTAGTGCTTCCACTTGGTTAGATAGTTTTTTATTGAATATTTTTTCCTTAATCAAGTTTCAAAGTCAAACGAATTACAATTCAGACACAATGCGACCATATAACGCATAACTTTTTTTGTATATGTCAAAATTTAGTTTTATTGTTTTTGTTTGATCAAGAAATTCAATATCTAGTGCACTCATATTTAAATTTTTTTTTTTTTTATAATATTCTATTTTTCCACATGTGAAGAACAAAAAAATTCATTTTCGATGAAAAACCTATGTTTAATAAAACTTAAAAAGCAAATACATAACAAAACCAAAACATATTAAAATTATATTCATTGGATAGCTTGTTCTAAGGAATACCATAATCATTTGAAATAAATTTTAAATGAATTCATTTGATCCCCCGACATCTAAATCAAAAGTGATTTTTTATCAGCATTTTGATAGGTGTAAAAGAGACGCATTTATAGGTATGGTTTAAAACTAGCGAGGTTCTATCCAAGGGGGTTTGATCTAAGGTGATTTGATCAAACCCTCTTCAATTGGAATCCTTAAAATGGAAATTTTTAAGGATTAAATCATTATATTTTTAAAAAATATGTGATTTCAACTAAAATTCGTTCCTCTCAGGAATTGTAAACCACTATTATGACAGCACCCTTGGATTTATAATTCAGTCCCTAATCTCATCCAATGTTTATCACGATGTGGTATTCTACTTGGAAATACCATATGGTAAGACATAGGAAATTCGATGTGGTTTCATGGCTACCCTGATTCCACCTCCGTAAAGCAAGAAAAATCAGGGGGCATACATCTACCCTCAAATTCGATTATTCATAGAAGTTTGATAAGAGAATTTTTGAGCAACTAACAAATTTGTGTTGCAGTATGTGGTTCCTAACATTGTGGTTTTGTAGATAACTACAGTGGGGGCTTCATTCTCCCTAATGAATCCATATGAGTATCCCTTTTATAAATTTTATTTTTCAAATTCCCTTAGCTTGCATATGCATGTAGTGTCATATGGCTGCTAAAGTGGGGACTAAATGTAGTGTATAAAATTGTACCCCTTTCTAGGAGAAAGTACAATTTCACACTTATTTGGACCTATTTAGTGACCTTTTTGTTGTGCTATAGCACACACACCCCATTCGAATCGGGGACACCCTCTTTCTATTTTTGTCTCGCCAAGTTGCTTTCCTTTTGCGTCATTTTGCGTGTCCCTATTTTTGAGCCTAAATTGGTCATATGCTTGAAAGTCATTAAATTCACCTTGACCAAAATCACCTATCCAAAATTCACTAAGTCCAACTCCATGCAGAGTTTGTGTTGTGGGCTTCCCTTCATTCTTGGCTGCTACATCCATTAGGCTTTGTGAACCCTCAATTGTGGGTCACCTTATGCAAATCACTGCTTTTGTTTCGCCGTTAAGTGGTAGCCAACCCCTACTGTCCACTCACATTGCGGACTCTGCACCTTATTCCTTCATCTAGGATTTCATCAAGCGTCTGCGTCGACACGAGTTTTTGCACCCTACCTATCTGATGCTTGTTGTACCTACAATTAATGGGGGGAATTAATGGTGAGTTTCCTATAAATATGCCACCTCCCATCTGTCATTTTCACCGAGCATTTTTGAATTTGAAGAGAGAAAATAAATCATTCACGCACGTAGGGAATTTCGATGGATTCAAACCAGATTCATCTCAATTTCCCACGTGGTTTTAGATGTATGAATCCATGTATTTTCCTCTACCAAGCATTTAACTATTAAAAGGGTCCTACATTTAGGGTTTTATATTATTTAAAAGAAAATCTCTTGAATCCTAGTCTCATTCAATATTGAAATTGGTTTTAGAGGGCCAATCAAATGATATTCGAAGCCAATGCTAGTAGGTCTGCACACTTAGATTCTACTTCTTTTATTTCATCAAACATGAGGGTTTCCCTTGGTAGTTCTCATGACCCCCCCTTTGCGTGGGAGTCCGCTTACCTATAGCCATTCCCCTAACGGTGGAACCAACCTCACATCCGACTATGCTAAACCTGCATCACCTATCACAAAATTGGAATCTCAAAATTACAAGGTTCGCAGTTGTCGAAGGAAAGGGTTCTTTGTGAGTTCGCTTGATCAAAATCTCATCTCTGCACTTCCATTGCTATAGCCGAAAAACATTCGCATCCACTCACTCCACAAGCCCTGTCCTTGCCATTTCCATGAGTGAACTAGACCCAATATATTGTAAATTTGGCTAAGTCTTAATCACCTTGCAAGTGTCCTCATGCAGCCCACCAACACCTGGTCATCGTTATCTAATGACCAAGCATCACACCTCTTTTCCTTGCTATTTTCACAGGAAACGTAACCCCAAAGATAAAAGTTTAGGTTTTCCAACAAAGTTAGGAGTCAAAAAACTTTGACAGGTCCGCCTCTGTGGGATGCTACTTGTGGGTGGTTGTCACTCCACCAGCATTCCTCAATGGAAAAACTAACCCATCTTCCCTCCATGCGGACTTCGAGCAAGCCAATGTCATCTTTATGAAAAATTCACAAGTAACAAATGAACCAATGGACAACTTCGGTGGGTCAGCTCATGCGGGCCACTACGGTTTGAATTTCTCCCTATTAAAGTTGCTCCTTTGTGGCGAAAAACCAACAGTGCACTGCTACATGATGTCTACATGCTCAATTCCTACACTTCTAAAAGGTGACCTGATGTTTGAGCTAAATCAACCAGATGCAACTTCATGCACACACTTTGCATGCGGGAGGACGCCAACCTTTCACTGTTGTTTTAACTGCAATGAACTAGCGGTAACTTGATGTGTGGCTCTCACACTGCCTAACTCCGTGAGTTCCAACTTAGAAAATTTAAAGAACCCGAGAAGGAAAATTTCCATGCGGATTCCACAATGCAGAACTCCACATGCAGGACGTTGTCCACCTTTGGCTGTTCTTTAACAGCAAAACACTGATAGCTTTCCCACCTACGACACCCACATTACTCACATACACATGAATCAAAAAGGATTGATTTGATAAAGGGAAACAATTGAAGGTGCCTCACCAATTATTTTCACATGTACCGAATGACCTAGCTAAAGATTTACCTTACAAATATACCATGTGGAAATTTTCTTGTGGGTGGTTGTCTATGGGATTCCATGGCTCCAATGTCATTCCTTAATGGCTTGCTTCATGACGGCTTCCATAGGGTAGAAACCCGCATTGCCAGACCCGCATCCTTGCAAATTGCCCAAATGAGCTTTGAATGGTAAATTATGATGGATATTATGATCTTTGGAGGGTATATGAATGCATTTAACACTGAATTTACAGGATTTTGATAACATTTGTTGCCTCTATATGTAAATACACTTATTTTATCTTTTGGGTGTAGGATTTATGTAACCTACTGAGGGGCCATCGAAGAAGCCAGTAGTCAAGGTTGATAAAGGAAAGAAACCCACAAGAACCCCTAGGGGGAAGGAAGAGAAGGAGTAGATGAAGTACCAGTTTCATGGGGTGGATTGCACCTCTAAGCTCGTGTCCAATTGGGACAAAGTATCTGACAGAGACCTTGGGCACATAAACATAGATGAATTCAAGAAGAGGGTGATGGTCAATCCCACCAGAGAGGATGCCTGAAAGATAAAGGAAACTGCCCTTGCAAATGTGGTCAGCTTCCCTCCCACACTGATTGCTCCAGAGTTAGTAATGGCTTGTTGGGAATTCTACCACACCAATATGAAGAAAATAATTGCCAAAGATGGAAGGGTACTAGAAGATTTATCTACCAGATCTATTGGAAATAATTTTGGCATCCCAACCTTTGAGAAGATGGAGGAAGTGGAAAAGGAGTTCGCTTAACAAGTTTGGCAGCTAGACCCTCTTGGGTACAAAAGAATGATCAACCAATCATGGCTAAAGGAAAAAAGGGGCAGTGCCAATAAGGTACCCCAAAAGTTGTATAGAAGTTTCTTCTTGGAAGAACATCATGACCTAGTCACACTTCTGAGTAGAGTGATGGGATTTCCTACTGCCACCTTCTTTGAAGAATGGATGCTTTACTTTGTGGAAGAAATCCTTTGAGGCACGGCCAAATTCCACTGGGCCAAGATGATAAGCAACAACCTACATGATCAATTTTTGGCAGTGAAGAAGACCTCACAATTCTACATGACTTCATACTTGGTCTATCTTCTAGCAATCAATTTCCCATATAAAGGGTTATTCTATGCAAGAACATTGGGAACCAAGAAAGGAGAGCTTAAAGTATTCAACTGCTACCCCCAATTATAATATAATAACTCCAAAAGGGAATACAGAAGAGTGAATGATCCCTTCATTAGGCATATCATCCAGACCTTGGGAGGGGACTATGAAAGAAGAGTGACACACAGTGCCAAGGCCTCCTAAAGGGTTTTGGATATCCATTTATCCATTTCCTGAAGTTCACATACATCAGAGCAGAAGGGTTCTCAGGAAGACCCTACTAGTTTCCATGCTACCCCAATGACTGGATCATTTTGTTAGAGATTGCTCGGTAGTTGCAGATTTCCCATACATTGTTGAGCGATAAGCACCGAGCAAGGGTCCCATATCCTCTTACATTTGGACAGGGAATGTACTCTTGCCCAGCTTCCCAATGTTTTAAACACTTTAAAAAGGAATTGGTAGAATACCACTTGGAATTACACACAGATAGGGGGAGCATGGATCCTCATGGTAAGCTAAAGAAACTAGTTGGGAGACAACATAGGTCCACCGACCTCATGTTGAAGACTTCTTGGTGAATTGTGATGATGACAAGGAGGCTCAGATGCGGCATTACATGAGGATGACTAACCAATTTGTGAATTCCATTAATTTATTTCTTGTTCTTGATAAGTTTGTCGAAGATGACAATATTTTAGATGAAAGATACAATGCCTTGGCTGATATGCCTCTGCTAGTCATTGATTGGATCGAAGAAGAGGTCACCAACCTAGATATTCTTTCTCACCCCATTGAACACAAAACCAAGCAATGGACTGATGGAAAAATAGCTCAACTACAGGAGAAAGGTGCAGAGCTCACATATAGAGAACTTGAAGATGATATTGAGAGTGAAACAAATAGCAGTGTAGCTACAAGTTCCTCGAGTGAAGCTCCCAAGTCACCACCTATCACTTGATCCAAAAAGAGGAAAGATGCACCTGAACACCAGCCCAAGCAAAAGGTTTACACAAGGAAATCAATAGAAGGCCAGTCATCAAAGAGGGAAAAGAGAACAAGGACATTCACTCTTGAGATGCCAACTATCCAGGAGGAGGAACACTCACATTCAGAGGAAGAAGAATTTGAGTGACCTCGCTCACCACCACCTACCACCTCTACCATTTCATCAACAGCTATTGCTGCCACCACCACATCATCCCCTTCCACTCCCAAATGTTTTCTCGTCCCGTCTCCGCCCGTAGTGGACATCTCAGTCCACCTCACCTCTTCCTTGCCCACTATTTTGGTGATGGTATTGGATTCTTCTTCTTCCACTACTTCCCCACTATCATCCTCCTTGCTCCCACTTCCACTACCTACTCTTTTCACTCTACTACCTTCCCAACCATCAACCTCTATGTCGCCTCTCACCCTATCACACACCTTCATGGCTTATATGTAGAATGTTCCCATTGAGCTCTACGGGGTAATCCTCGACCCTAAGGTTCATGCACTAATGGATCAACTTGTTGTCACTTTTCCCCTCCCTCCACCACCTACTAAACATTCCAAAATGGAAGCCACAATGTAACTTTCAGAAGAAATGGAGAGGCTCACCATGAAGCAACACAAAGAGGTTGTGAAAGAAATTACTGATGAGCCTGAAGATTCTAACTGAGATGATAATTTTGAACATCTCGAGGGTAGGTTAAGCATAAATATTGATAAGGTGGCTTTTGATGAAGAAGGGCTACAAAGGTCTAGAGAGGAGGGTGACGATAAACTTGATGAATATTATGAAGTTGAGACCTCTTATTAGGAGCAGGCCTAGAGGAGCATCACTCCAAAGAAGGGAAAATGGATGTGGACGTCGATGTGAAAATAATTGAGGAACCTCCACAAATTGGAAAAGATAAGGGCTTGATGCAAGAAGAAATGTCTCTAGAAAGGGAGGAAGAAATAAATAAAGAAGAAGAGAAGATATAAGAGAAAATTGCCAAGTCCCCAAAGAAGAATGTTGAGGATGAGTTTGAAGCAACTAAGGAGGCAACATCAGAAGAAAAGATTGTTGACATAAATGTAGAAGTCACCAAGCTCAATAAAGAGAAGGCCATGTAAGAAGAGGAGCTGAATGAGGAAGGACATGATGAAGAAGCTACCATGGACAAGGAAGATGAATCTCATAAGGAAGGAGAAGAGGAAGGTGATCATGAATCACCAAAATGACAAATAGAAGTCCCCACATGGTTGTTAGCAACAATTAAAGAAGAAGGCCCCCATAGTTGCTGATCCCAAGGACCAATTGGAAGCAATTTTTGCTAGAGCTCGGATAAGGACCCACAGGGAGAAGAAACCAAAGATTAGAACCCATATCACACTTGACGCTTCTAGGTCCCACACACTACAAATAGCCACTCATGTGGTAGACAAGGATGCAAGAAAAATACAGGGAAAATATTATCGTATATCCACTATCAACCTAGGCCTTGTCACTCGAGACTAGAAGATCGATGAATTAAAGGGGTTTGTCTCCACCATTATACAATAGAAGAATAAGGACTAGTCCACAAAGTAAGAGATGAAAGCGCAAGTAGCAAACCTTACTGCTTACATTCAATAGTGGAATTCCACAAAAGAAGAGGCTCCAACTGAATCATTGGCACCCTCCTTGCTTTCAAAGGAGGAGATAAATAAAATGGAGAAAATAAAAAACTAGACCAAGTCCATCATAGACTAGTTCCATAGTGTTATACAATGGTGACATGGGCATTCGACATGCAGCCAAAGTGTACAATAAATTTTGGAACTTGCATAAGGAAGTAAAGGAAATGATGAACACATGCAAGGAGTTCCCTGAGCTATATAGCATTACCCATCCTAAGCTAGTGAGAATCCTCAAGCTCTCTCAGGAAACACGGGAAAAGGAGATAGTGCTACCCAAAGAAGATCATTGGCTAGTCGAGATGTGGCTAATGAATCTTGATTACATGAAAGAGATTTTGGAAAAGGTATTGCAAAAATTAGAGCTTGATCATGAACTAGTTGCAGAACATTGAATGGATAGCATAGATTATTTAAAGATGATGATAGATTATGAGATACTCATGTTGGAGCTAGATCTAGAGAGTATTAAGCCATTATTTCACAAGAAAATGGAATAGGGGGCTAGCAACACACTATCGCCAGATTTTATGGATTTTGCTATGACGACCTTCATCGAGTCAGAGCAGGTTATCAAGGCTACACCAAAGTGCATCAAACACTAGGATCAAATCACTGAAAGAATAAAAAAGATAACCTTTCAGATCCTCAAGTCCAAGCTCTCTGAAGAAAAGAAGTTGCTATCCATGATCAACAAGTTTGTAGAATATGCAACAACAGAAAAGGAGGCTGGAAATCCCATCATTGATAATGAATACTTGCTAAAATAGCTTAAAAGGTTGGATGCAACTAAAAACAAAATAGAAAAGGAGACAAAATAGGGAAAAAGAAAAAAGTCTATTTTTATATTGTAATATATTGGGGCTAGGTGAAACCCTAAATGAGAATGAATTTGAGCCATCCATTGTAATTAAATATTGTCCATTCATTTCACTTTTGGAAAACTATAAATAGGGGCATCCTCTCATTTTCAAAGGGAGAGATGAGTTGTGTATAGACATGCTGCAAAAAATATATGACAAAAGCATTGAATTTATGGTTTCTTGTGTATTCTTCTCCATGAGTGTATTTCAGCTTTATTATTTCAAGTTTTAAGTTATTTTTAGTTGGTAGTTTATGTTGTGCTTTAATGGTGGATGTGTGCTATGGTGTTTGATGCATTTCTAGCTCATACTTTTTGTTGTTTATTGATAATAAACTGTTGTGTAAATTTATTTTGAGCATCATTTTGTTTGCCGCACTTAAGTTCAATTGTGATTCATGCTTTGAAGGTGAATATACAATCTAAAAATCTGCAAAGAAGCCTTGAATATTTCACTAATTCTATGAGACTGTGGGTTGTCCCTAGTTAAGTAGGATTCATTTTCGGAAAGTCTATCCATTGTAGCATCCTCCATTTTTACTATTCATCATTAGTTGTAGGTCTAGGAAACCTCTAACCCTTTTTCCCTTTTGACCTTTCTTTGAAATTTGAACTTAAAGACAAGTTCTAGCATCACTGTAACATCAAATCTAATGAACAAAAGGAGTTTAAGTTTGTTGTCTTGAACTTGCAACAATAGAGCATCATTTCTAGAATTTATAAAACTCCCTTTGTAGACTCAAACTCCCTATGTTGAATAAACCATAAATCCCCCTTGTGATTACCAAAATATCACAATAATCAACTGAGTTGTTCTTGCATTGTCATGACCTGACACCCAAGAGACCTTGGGGTAATTTCCTGAAACTTAGTTGCATATTTTCACATTTTAAGAGAGACATTGCACTTGTACTTTTATCTATGTTGAGAAGTGCAAAAATACCCATCAACACTTTTTCATTTATGCATTTTAAAACCTCATTAATAGGCCCATAATACCATTTATTATGTATCCCAAGGCCTATTTTATTTATTTCCCAACACCACAACCCACATTGAATAATTTCTATTGATCAAATTAATTCCCCAACATTTGTGGAGTCCTGAAGTTTTAGGTTAAGACCCACTTGCCCATGGGTGAATGGATCCTCATTAAGTGCCTTGAACTCAACTTTAAACCTGTTTTTGGTGGCATTTCAAAGTCTCATATTCAAATTTCAAGTGTCGGCTTTCAGTATCTAATAATTGGAAAATTAGAAAGGAAGCCTATAAAACTAAGTTTCACATTCATTTTTCAGTAGCAAGGAAGAGAAATTCACATGATATCAAGTATTCGTATTCAAGAGCAAGGAGAAGATAATCAAGCATTCAAAATGAAGTCTTGGAGTAGCATTTGGGTTGTTTTTGTAGGTCTTCAAGCTCATTTTGATTACAAGATCAAGCATTTCCAAAGGATTGATGATAGATGCCTATAGAGGATCATGATGGATTCTAGGTCTTGGGAGATGCACAAGACATTCAACCAAGCTTAATGACTTGTTTCCTAAGTGGTTCCATCTTCTATTATCATTCTAATTTCTACCTAAAGGAAGGTATAATTAGTTTTGTGACTTATTAGGGTGATTTTAAATCTTCCAAAGAAGGTCTTCATCATTGTTCATGTTCATTTTAGGGATCTTGTTATAACACACTTCAATAGGGTTCCTTTGCATCTTAATATTTGTTAATCTTAGAAACATTTGAGGTTAGGGATTGCACACACATTTTATGTTTCAGATCATCTATGTTTTTTATCAAGGTTTAATTACCAAACTTGGGGTTTGATCGAGGCAAACCCTTATCCACCAACAGACAACATTTTTTTTTTGCAAATTTTTCATAGATCCAAATCTGAGAGTGAAGGTGCAGTGTTGCAAGATATAATTGTAGGTCTCAAACTCAAATCTAAAATTCAAAATTTTCCATGAAATTTTGTCAAGACCCTTTCGCCCTTGGGTGAATGACTCCCTATTAGGGTTGTAGAAACAACGTTTTGTGACAAGTGCACAAAATTTATTCCTCTCATATTTTATAAAAATTTTGTTGGTTCCTTTATTTTTATGTATAATCTACTAGATCCAAGTGATAGATTGCAATTTGGAGTTGATTTTCTAATTTTAATCTTTCTCCCCAAAGTGTTGTTTGACCTAGACCCTCATCCTAACATAAAAAGAAATCTGAAGATTCCTCCATAGAATTGATTCTCTTAAGGGTTGTTAGTCAATTATTTGTTGGAATCTCATTTTCTAATGAAATTAGAGAAGTAGGACCCCTTTTCCCTCTTTGGATCCACTTTTCCATTTTGGGAAACCCTAGGATCCCCTATTTTTCTATGTTTCAAAACTACATACAAGTATCATGAAAATTTTCAATAATAGACCATAGAAGATAAAATATAATGTCAAATTACTAATCTATCACATACCTCTCTCAAAGGGTCAGAACTAGCTATTGCTCCAACAACTCCATGCCCCATCATGCCACGAACATTAGCAGGGCTATCTAATATCAACATCTGAAAATGAAAGAACAAATATATGATTTTTTTATCACTTTCATTATTTTCTTTGTTTAATTGAAAGCATAGACAAGGTAGTGAACTTTTTGAAAAAAATCCTCAAAGAAATGTGGTCTCATGTTGATGGTAAGAAATGACGAATGCCATATGCCAACAAAATTTCTATGCATTGTCTTGATGTCTATTTTTGGATTGCTTATAAGATAGTTATTAGGGTCTTTTTGAATGTGTATATCCATATATTTCCCATGGAATCCATAAATAGTGGAGAACTTGTTGATATTCATTGAATGTTACAAAAAGTCTTATTGAGAGACCTCATAATGAAAAATATAATTCACCTACCTTAGACAAACTTGTAGCAAATAAGGACCTTTGGTCTCAATATGGACAAAATGAAACATTGCAAAATACATATGTTAAGAGTTTCATAATGCATGATGAAATACCTACAATGGAAAAGAAGAAACAATCTCATGTAGAAAGGGATAGCCACAACAAAATTTTAATGACAATCATACCAATAATGCAATGGGTAGTCACTTTTAATAATGGCAGGTTTTTGAAGAATGAAGGAAAACCTTAAACCATGTTGATGAATTAGTATCGGTCACTATACAAAAATAATAGTGAATACCATTGTGATGAAAGGAGTGAATGGTTATATTCTTGAGCATTCATGAAGAAAATACATTCATCAAGCTAACAATGGAGGACGATATCTTCACAAAAGACAGCCGAGTCTTCAATCTATAATGACCTCCTTGACATTAATTCATAACTACATGATGACCTTAAAGGCAGTCTTGACGACTATACAATGACCCCTATGTAAGAGATAGAACATGAAGATAAGAGGGGCATACCAAGAAGGTAAATGCAAGGACAACAACAATCCTATGAGAAGGAAAACAAGGATAGTCATTAATGATTGTGATAAATATATAAATGATCATTATTTAGGATTCTTAATTTTTCCTTAACATACAATTTATGACTGTGATTTTAAATGATAGCAATAATTCTTGAAGGAAATTGATCTTGTTGATATTCTTCATGAGTGTGATGAAGACTTTTGTATTGTTGGTAGTCTTAGTGACTATACTATAACCTTGGCTGAAGACCTTAAGATAGTGATTCATCAATGTGATTTATGTATTTTAAAGTGTGCTCAATCAAGTCTTAATGACTATTACTATGCTTTGCAATGAAGCTAAAAACCATGTGGTTTGTCCTCAATTACGTTTTGTGACTATTCATAGTTCTAAATTAGTCTTATGAGTATGGCTTATCCATTTAAGGAAAAAGGAAAAGTTTTAAAGAGGAAATTATGGATAAAGGACATCATTCATACATTAAAGGACAAACATTTCATACTAATAATTGTAACTATATTGTGACCTAAGGGGAGTATTTAAGACTGTACTATGGATCCTTATGAAATACATTCATTAGAAAAATTAAAAAATAAAAGTCACAAATACCTTATGAGGACAATGAACCTAAGGGTGACCTAGGATAATAAAATATCAATGATTAAGGCATGAGATGCAATCAAGGGGTAGTTTGTCATATGCCAGAGAAATAGAGGAAAACCACTACTAATTGAGGATAGTCATATTGTCCTAATTCTAATAGGAAAGTCTAGTATGAGGAGCAATATTTTCATTGTATTGTTGCATAGTCAAATATTCAAGGGAGGATAATAACCAAAGAGGCTAGGGTTATAGTGAAAAAGTGCATATGATAGTCTACAACAAATAAGAATCAAGGCAAATGATAGGGGAAGTCATATGTCAAAATTTATAAGACTTAGATAAGCAAAAATAGAAAGATGTCTTGGAGGTTGTTGATAGTGTACAAGACCTCAAGAGAGCTTCAAATGGGGCAATCACTTCATTGATAACAGTGATAGGACTATCAAGGAAGAAAGAATATTCAAAGGATAGTTTGATAGTGAAACATAGAAAAATAAAGCTCACCAAAATGAATCAACAAGATGATGAGGCACTATGTTTTTCTAGGGATGTTTCACTCAATTATGAGGGCCAAAATGCATAAATAATAATCAGTAACTAACCCTAACTATTATAGAAACCATAACAGAAGTTTTGGAAGGTTGAAATGATGTGTACCTTGTTGAAAACTTGGTGTTTTTAGGTTACAAAGGACTCATTCGCCTTTACTGGCGAATGGGTCCCTGTTAGGGTTTCTAAAAACTAAGATCTGGGCTATGTTCCTTGATGTCTACAACTCTAGATTCCATATGTACACTGCTTCAGGCCTCATTTTTGACTCATTTTCCTTTAGTGGTGAATGGGTCCCTATTAGATTTTGGAAAATTGAATTCTAGGTTTTGTTCTTTAATACCTGCCCTTCTAGATCCTAGGTTTTGAGCCCCTGAAAGTCTAAAAAAAATCTATAGAGCTCTTTTCATGATATTGCAATGTAGATGACCACTTTGCAACTTTTCAAATTTGACAATTTTTTACCAAATCTTTCTCTTCAACCTAAAAAAATGCAAACACACATCCAAGAGGAGAAAAACTTATTGATTGTTAGGGAATAGGGGTTTTCCTTAGTCAAACCCCTTTTAGGTAATTAAACCTTATGATGAAACAATGAAATAAGGACATGAAACATGAAATGTTAATACCTTGGGAGATGTCTTGGAATGTAAATCTATAAAATACATGAAATGACCATGTAGAATGTAGATCTAGATCTTGAATTAGATGTGAAACAATTCTTGCAAATAGATCTTCAATGCTACATCAATAACATTAGCTCAACCATATGTTTGATGCATTGTGACTTTGACATGATGATATAATCTTGAATTGTTGTGATAATACTTCACTAATCTACCCTTGAATGCCTTTAAAATTCTCTTGAAGTTCTCTATAATGCTCTTGTGAAGTATTAGGATGCTCTCTTGAAAATCTTAGATGAAACTATGTGAATTAACCTTATATTTATACTAATTTCTAAGAATTAACCCTAAAATTCAAAGAATCCAAGCCGACATCAGGTCTAGGATTGAAAATTATTAAAATCCCACCACAAATAAATTCAAAAAGGGGTTTCCTAAGTGAGGAGGACCCATTCGCCACCTTGGGCGAATGGGTCCTAACACAATTTCCTAGGACCAAGCTTTGGGGGAATGAAATAAAATCAAAAAACCATTTCAAATATGTCACAAAAGGGGTGTCCTCGCCACCTTGGGTGAATGGGTCATTGGAAAAATTTCTAGGACTCCAACTTTTCCAAGTTAAATTTTATGCAATATCATCAATGGGTGTCGGGATAGATCCTTGAAAAATACAATTAATATGGCTTAGATTTGAATTAAAGGGGCCAATTAACCTCAATTAACCACAATTAATTAATGAAACCATAGATTGGTGTGAAATTGTAATAAAAAATTTTACAACACCCTAAATAAGGCACAATTAAGTACATTTTATCATTAATTATTTATTCCCAAGCTAAGCATGAAAAAGGGTTACTTTTTTCTATGCTACATTTTTCCCCCACTTTAGTGAGAGTTTTCCCCCATGTAAAACTCACACTAAAGTAGACATTTGAGATGCTTAAGTATGAAGCAATAACAAAGATACACAGTCATACCCTATCAAAGGCTAAGAAAAACAAATAAAAACAAAGGATGAAGCACAACCATTCCAACACACTGTCGAACAGGGTTGTTTGTCTGTAACATGCGTTGCTCACTCTAGGGTAGTGGAACCTCAAGCCTTCCACTAAGTGAGTTATCCCAACGAGATGGAAAATGAGAGAATCATATTAGCCACCCATACCATACCAAAGTTATCCTCTTGACAACTTCGATATGGCACCACAATGTAATGCTTTTGTGAATGCTTTTGAATGTCATGTTTATAATTTTTTGTTAAAAGGGTATTTTTCTTTGTTCGTGTAAGGTCTTCTTCTTAGGGAACATCATGCCTAATGTCTCCAATAGAGGAACATCATCCCACCAAGGGAGATGGTATGCTTAGAAATACCTTGCTCTTGGAGGACATCAAACCTAATGACACCACCAAGAAAAGGACACATCACAAGAAAAAAGAAAATCACGCCATGAAATATGCTGAAAGATTTCATCGTGTATGCCCCCACTTTAAAGAAGTTGCTAACACCAAATTACTATGAGCAACTACTTTAAAGTATCCAATTTTTTGTCTTAATACATGAGAGCTTTCCTCAGAAAACCCTATGCCAAGTCATATGTTTATGAAATAAAGTTATTTCATGAAAAAGGAGGGAAGGGGTTGCCCCCAAAATACAATAACTAAAGATAACTCAATGTGTCACATGCATGCCAACTTAAGGTATGTTGGTCACATCCCAAGCTTGATCTTAAATATACATGGAAGGTGGTCAACTAGCCAAAAGAGACAGTCGACAAGTGACATACAAAAACAAGGCTACCTAACCCCTCGCCTCCACTCCGTGCAAGACAAGGATGAGCTGAGATGATTGATGATAAACATGAAAATCGGTATCAATTAGAGGAACTAGGTGCTTCAACACAAGGAAGAGCACCACACTCCTTAAGATGTTTAATTTTATTACTCAAATCCTTACATTCATTAGTAGAATGACCATGAACTATATGATATGCACAAAATGAACTCTTGTAATAAAATTTATTTCGTGTTCTTGGAGGGAGGGATATCAAACAATCTTGGAGGAGTCTTGACAAGATACTCTCTTGATCAATAGTAGATGTTCCTTTATTTAGTGACAAATATATCTCTTGTTTAGTACAAGGTGTCATACTTACACAAGACTCTTTAGATTGCGAGATTTTGTACTCTCCTTTACAGGGGGTTGTAAAATCTATCAAATTTGAATCATTAGTTTTTTATGTGATGACATTTATGTTAAACAAATATTTTTCTATTTCTTTCATTTCTTTCAAAGGAAAATAACCAAGACCACTAGTGTCTATCAATTTAGGATGCACTAATGTTAAAGTTAGCACAGAGGAATCTTTTGTAATAGTGTTGAAATCAAGGGAAGGCTTGTTTGTTTCTTTTGAGGGACAATAACCAAGACCATTAGTTGTTTCTTGTGTGTTGGGCTCTATAGGGACATGGATACTGGTTGATTCCACAAAAGGATATAAAAGTCATGGAAAATCCTAACCTGGGAATTGGACATTCCAGTAGGTGACTAACATCTTCTTATGGTCGTTCATTTACATTGTCTAACCAGGGAACGTATACTTGAAATGGAGCGGCACTGTATGTGCACTAAGAACCAGTTTTAATCACAATTTACCAGAAATAAATGCTTGGAAGGAATTCTACTTATGCTGCAGGAATGTAATGTAAAGTCTTCTTAACTTAAGCATAACTTAATCAAAGAAAAAATCATGACAACTATTACTAAGAAACAAACTATGAACTGGCCTTATGTTGCAAGAACAAACACATGGATGGATTCCCGATGCTGCAGGAACAATATAAGACTGAGTTTGCACTGAAACCTTCAAGAATGAAATCTAACTTATAATCAATAGGAGATAAATAACTAACTACAGATAGTGAATAAGTGGGCCCCCTTAGCAAGCATCAACCAGTTTATGTAAGAATTGAACTCAAAACTTCATCAACTTTTATTCATAAACTTGGAATCATATACATTGATTGTTCTGCTTGTAAGAAAACTAACACAAAACACTATTTCTCATTATAATACTAACTTTAACACACTCTGTTTCTCACTCACACAAGAGGAACACTTATTTATATTAGAAAAGCAACTAACTACCTAACTCTAATAGAGAAAGACGTGAACATAAATGCATCCTGAAACCGAGGAACAAACTTCTCGCATATTTGTTCAACACGATTCAGAGAGAATTTAGTATTCCACTCTTCCTAGATTAATGATCATTTAGATTTCCTCCCAATGACCCAGTCAGAGAGTCTTTGCTAGAACAACTTCCTCGATGCCATGCTAGAAATGGACTTTACTGCAGGGCTAAGATTTGCTGCGCTTTGACTTGTTCATGCTTCCTTCAACAACCTATGATGCACATGGCGACAGAAGCGAAAGAAATCACACGTGGAAAATAACATGATACACATTCATTAATCACATATTAAATCCATTTCACTATCCAAAAACCACATGCATTATATTAGTCATTTGAGAGGTCAAACAGGGCAATTAATACAGACACATAGAGATGTTAAGCTACAGGAATATAGGAATGTGTTGCAACAGGATACTACCCAATTTTAGATAAAAAGCCTTTAATCAAAGAGTTAAAACAACCATCAACAATAAGAGTAAGGGTATTAAAAATACATCATAATATTCAAATTATGAGCATATTTCGAGCTCATCATTTTCCCCCTACTTATCCTAATGATGGTCCTTTAGCATTAAGCTTTCTAGTTGTTTCTATGAAATCAGTAGGAGTAGTATGGCCCTGTAATGAAGTTTTGAATTTGTAGTAGAAACCTCTGAAACTCTGCCATCTCTCATACCTGCAGGTTTCTGCATCCTCATTAACATCTGTAGCCCAATAAGGGTAAAGTGGCCACATCAAAACTAAAGGTTGAAATGTTAATGGTAACCATAACTCAAACCTTCTTTGGAGACCAAGCTGCATATACTTCTTTGTCCTTCTGATGGCTGCCTTAAAGTTTAGAGGGCTATGAGGCTCAGATTTCCTCAGACCAACAGTCAGTTTTTCCCATCTTGTTTCAATTCTGGAAGATGCAAGCTTCCAAAACAGATATGTTTGGTATTTGAACTCATCATACACATGCTTCCTGATATCAAATATTTTCATTCTTTTTGTCTGATCATTGAATCCACACACAACAGTAAGCCAAGTTCTCTGAATTGTGTGGGGAGTTGAGCTTTCAAGTCGCAGTGGAATAGGTTCATTCCTTTCAGCCTCTTCATAAGCCTCTAATTGTCTTCCATAGTTAGTTTCATTGGCCACCCAAGACATGAGTGACCTTAGATGAATGTCACCAATGTAGAGAAGTAGATTCCACTCTGTTTCAGAGGGAATTAGAAAACCATGCAAATAAAACTCACATAAAGAATTTTTCAGCCAACTGGGTGCTACTTGATATGCATCATAAAATTCCTTAGCTGTGTGAATGACAGGGTCTAAATTTCTTGAAATTCTCATCAATTGGAACCAAAGAAATTTCTCTTTAAGGCACATAGCATATACCCTAGGTGGTGGTCTACATTCCATAATTTTACCAATTATCTTCACCATTTCATCCATTTTCTCTTTCATTTCTTGAATTTCCTATTTTTGTCTTTCAATTTCCATTCTCAATTTCTTATTTTCTTCTTCCCAAAGACTTCGTTGAATTTTAGTTATAGCTAAATGGCGGAAACTCAAAGTTTGAAATGTAACAGGCCTCTATGTAGTCCTAAGATATTCCAAATATTCAATTAACAATGTCCTTTTATAAACAATCAATGCTCGACAAGTTTCAGGGGGTAATGGGGTTTCATTGGACACTTCAGATTGTTCAAGTTGTTCTTCCTCTTGCTATAGGATGGACTCCTATTGCTGCTCATGAGGAGATTGTGTTTCTTCTGAAACTTGCCTAACTACTTCAGCCAAGTCATCAAGACTTGGCATCCACCTTTCATTACCACTACCATGTTGTGCTTCCTCAACTTTCATTGTCTCAGTTTGCACTTCTCTAGGAATAACAGATGGACTTTGTGGAATATTCTCAGATACATTCTGAGAAACATCATGATTGAATTCTTCAAATTCCTTAGGAATTACTATAATTTCAGGTTGAATGGAGGTTGAGGTAACTTTATGCTATTTCCTTAATGAAACTCTTTTTGGAAATGTTTCTAAAGTAATATTTGTAGGAGACACTTTCATGGCTTTCCTCTTTCTAACCTTCCTAGAGGATTCAGACTCAGTAGGAGAAGATGATAGTGAAACTGCAGTGGCAACAAGCGTTGCTGCAGGAGAAACTGCTACAAGGGAAGATGTTGCAGGAAAGAGTGGAGTAGAACATTTTCTCTTTTGAACATGAGGGTCAGATTCTGGGGTTTGTTCTACCCTAGATGATTCTCCTACCTTCGTTTTCCCTTTTTCTTTTCTACCAGCAGACCTGGTTTGTACTTGGGTAGAGGGCTCTGGTGTGGAGGCTACAGGACTAAGTGTTACAGGAGCAAATGATTCTTGCTCTGCTTCCCTACTTGTAGATTCTACTCTCTTTTTATTTTTCTTATGTTGTGCAGGGAGTGCTCTAGGAGGCTCTGGAGGTTGAAGACCCTTTTGGGAAATGAATTGTTGCCAAGAAAGGGGTGATACATCCCTCAGGGAACGCTCAATCAAGAATTTAATGAGGGCATGATGGGTGATAGATTTGTCCCTACCCCTCTGGGTTTCATGGGCACAATGCTTCAAAAGGTTTAACAAAAAAATTGGAACATTGACAGCTAAACCATGCCTCATATAACTCAATAGTTTAAAATGATAGGAATGCAAATAGGAAAAACATCCCTCACAAGTCAAGTACCTAATTCTGAAGGTGGCATATTCTGAGTATGGAGGAGGCAGTGACACCCGTTTGCATCCTTTTTTGGAAACCTCCAAGGGTCCATCTGTTGGCATTGTGAATTCTGCCCTAGCATAGACAACATCTCTCCCTGAAGAAAAATTTTCTCCTACCGCCAGAAGCCTAGTTACTTCTGCAATCCACTCTTCTATAATGGCTACTGTCAAACCCCACACTATAGCTTCTCCCTCTGAAAGAGTTCTCAAAAACTCACCTACAGCTTCTTCATTATAGGAATCTATCCTCAGAAAATAATTTAGCCAATCGCAATTGCTGAATGCTTGAACCGCTTGAGGATTTTGCGTTAAGGTTTCATGAGCTACAGGCTCATGTCTTACTAACTGGCCACCCATATTCACAAATTATCCCTGCTGAGATTCCTGAAACTCAAACTTCTTCTGAAAATTTGAAAAACTTCTTCTGCCCTACTGTCACTTTTCTTTACTTTTCCAAGAATGACACAAAGGATAATTGCATAAAATGATTGTTAAAAACTACTCAAATCAAGTAGTTAATTGTTGTTTAGGATGGAAGCACACAGTCGTACTTGGTAAGTACAAGAAAATAAAAATGTCGTAACAGTTGTGACAGTGGCATAAGAAAAAGTTGAAATGGATTATCCTCACCCCCTACTAAAAATTTAGCATGTGTCCACACATGTGCGAAAGGATAGGAGAAGAACATGCAATGATGATTGATATGTACATAGCAACTAATGAATAAATGAAATAAATAAACGATGTGACAATAAAAGATATTGTGTACCTTGTAATAAGTGCTCGTACATGCTGGGAAAGATCACAACTCAGCATGAAATGACAGCTAGAATTGAAACCATAAATGAGGGTGGTATGACAGGATGGATGACATGGATGGGTGACATGGAAGAAGAGGAAATGAATGGTGGTGATCGATGAAAAATTTAGAAAGTGGCTTCCTTAAAAAGGAAACCTTTATTATGGGAATGCAACATGGAATTTTAAAGAGATGTTGTAGGAGAAAGGCCGAAGCCTTTTGCTGCAGGAAGATCAGTGGCCACATCCAAAACAAACTGCTTCATAAATTCTTCTTTGGACACTGGCTTATGATACAACCTAAGACGGTGTCCATTAACCAGTAGCTTGAATCAGACAGGATCTATTGTAGCTAACTGAACTGAACCATTATCAAACACATTTTCTATTTCATAAGGACCAAGCCATCTTGTGGTGAGTTTACCTTGATTTTCCTTGTACCTGGAGTCATAGAGCAGCGCCCAATCACCAATAGAGAATTGCTTAGTTCTAATATGGTGGTCATGCCAATTTTTTCTTTACTGCTGGATAGCTTCAGTATGTTGCAGGGCAACTTTCCTTATCTCATCCAATGCATTCAGCTGTAGGAGGCGTTCCTTTTGGGCTTCTGAAATATCAATGTTAAGCTAGAGAGCAATCCTTAAGGTCTTATGCTCAAACTCTATTGGCAACATGGCAGTTTTTCCATAGAGTAACTCAAAAGGAGTGAACCCTGTAGTTGTTTTCCATGTTTTCCTATAGGCCCAGACTGCTTCAGGAAGGTGACTACTTCAATCCTTCTTCTGTAATTGTACTGTCTTAGTAAGGATTGCCTCAATTTCTCTATTGGTAAGCTCTGCCTGACCATTGGCTTGAGGGTGATAGGGGATAGACTTTTTGTGCCTGATCTTGTAATCATTCATCAATGCAGTGATTAATTTTGATGTAAATTGAGCTCCTTGATTAGTAAAAAGTTCACTTGGGACTCCAAACCGATTAAAAATCTGCTCATACAGGAACTCAACAACTTTATTGTCACAGGCATGTGTCATTGCTTTCACTTCCACCCACTTGGTTACATAATCAGTGCAAACCAAACTATATGATTTCCCATTGGATGGAGGATCAACAAGCACAATAAAATCCATGCCCCACTTGTCAAAGGGACTGACTACCACTTGAGGATACAGGGGCATTTCATCAGACTTTGTTGGTCTCCCCATGCGTTGACATTTGTCACATTTTCTGGTGTAGGCTGTAGCAACTAAAAAGAATCGGCACCAAAAATGGTTGATTCCACAAAAGGATATAAAAGTCATGGAAAATCCTAACCTGGGAATTGGACATTCCAGTAGGTGACTAACATATTCTTATGGTCATTCATTTACATTGTCAAACCAGGGAACGTATACTTGAAATGGAGCGGCACTGCATGTGCACTAAGAACCAATTTCAGTCACAATTTACTAGAAATAAATGCTTGGAAGGAATTCTACTTATGCTGCAGGAATGTAATGTAAAGTCTTCTTAAGCATAACTTAATCAAAGAAGAAATCATGACAAATATTACTAAGAAACAAACTATGAACTAGCCTTATGCTGCAGGAACAAATACAGGGATGGATTCCCGATACTGTAGGAACAAACACAGGGATGGATTCCCGATGTTGTAAGAACAATATAAGACTGAGTTTGTGCTAAAACCTTCAAGAATGAAATCTAACTTATAATCAATAGGAGATAAATAACTAACTACATATACTCAATAAGTGGGCCCCCTTAGCAAGCATCAACCAGTTTATGCAAGAATTGAACTCGAAACTTCATCAGCTTTTATTCATAAACTTGGAATCATATACATTGATTGTTCTGCTTGTAAGAAAACTAACACAAAACATTGTTTCTCATTATAATACTAACTTTAACACACTTTTTTGCTCACTCATGCAGGAGGAACACTTATTTATATTAGAAAAGCAACTAACTACCTAACTCTAACAGAGAAATATGTGGACATAAATGTAGCCTAAAACTGAGGAACAAACTTCTCATAAATGAAGGCATATCTGTTCAACACGATTCAGAGAGAATTTAGTATTCCACTCTTCCTAGATTAATGATCATTTAGATTTCCTCCCAACGACCCGGTCAGAGAGTCTTTGCTGGAACAACTTCCTTGATGTCGTGCTAGAAATGGACTTTACTGCAGGGCCAAGATCTGTTGTGCTTTGACTCGTTCATGCTTCCTTCAACAACCTACGATGCACATGGTGACAGAAGCGAAAGAAAGCAAGCGTGGAAAATAACATGATACACATTCATTAATCACATATTAAATCCATTTAATTATCCAAAAACTGCATGCATTATATTAGTCATTCGAGAGGTCAAATAGGGCAATTAATATAGACACATAGAGATGTTAAGCTGCAGGAATATAGGAATGTGTTGCAACAGGATACTACCCAATTTTAGATAAAAAGCCTTTAATCAAAGAGTTAAAACAACCATCAACAATAAGAGTAAGGGTATTAAAAATACATCATAATATTCAAATTATGAGCATATTTCGAGCTCATTAGATACCTTTTTCTCTAGCACCACATCCTTTTCCACTATAACCAAGTTGTCTCATAAGTTCATAACCTCTTCCATAAAGATTTTTCATTTCTTTTGGGTTTGGTGGTTGCTCATAATCAACTTCATCAAAGTTTGTTGTGTAATTTTCTTGATCTTCTAAAGTAGTTGAAGTGGATGCTTTGAAATTTTGTGTTGACATTACTACTTTTTATTTTCCCCTTTTAGAATCTTTTGTTATAATATTCAATTTCCCATCAAATTTAGGTGTCAAACCTAGTGATCCCAAATTATCTGTTGACAACATTGTGAAGGGTTTAAGACACTTATCTTTTTCTTCTTTGTGTACCACTTGTATAGTTGGTGTCAGTGTTTTCAAAGGATTTCCCTTGTCTTTTTCAAGGTGTAAAACATTGTAAGGCTCATGATCAACTTTGATCATATGTACTTTGTTGTTGTAGATATACTTCATTTTATGATGAAGAGTTGAAGGCACTACATGCATTTCGTGAATCCATGGTCTTCCTAAAAGGAGTTCATATGAAAGATCATGAGGCATAACATGGATAGGAGTTTGCAATGTAAATTTTCCAACTTTAATAGGCAACGTAATCACGCCAATCATTTTTTTTCCTATGTTATCAAACCCATGAATAGATAAAGAGTTGGGTTGAATTTGGCTTTTGTCTGTGTCAATCTTGTCCAAAAGGTTTATGCTACACATGTTAAGGGCTTAACCATTATCAACAAGAGTTCTCTTTATCCCAATCCAATTATGTTGAGCTATTATTATGAAAGCTTCATTTTATTTTTGCTCTTCTAACGAAGGTAACTCATCTTGATGGAAAGTAATGTCTAAGTTGTTTAGAGTTATAGCTTGAATTTGGGCTGCCACATCATTTGATTGCACATTAGGAATGGTAGGGAATTGTTGTAAAGTACTTTGAAGCATGTTATGAGAAATAGGTGAGTCTTGAATAATGTCCCATAAGGATATCTTAGCAGAAGTATTCTTAAGTTGTTCAATAGGATATATGCCTTTCCCCTTTTTAAAGGAAAACAAGGAGGAATAGGTAAGATAGGGTTAGGCAATGGTAGGAATGTTTGAGTTTTTGTATTGGTTGCATATTGTTCCTAGTGTTATATGTATGAGCAATGGTATCGTGACTTGGTTGCTACAAAACATTATCATTATCAAATTTCCTTTTAGGTGGTTCTAAGATAAGCACAGGTTTGTTTTGAACTTGTGTTTTCATGAGGGTGGATAAATGATAAGTTTAGGCTCAGGAGAGTACTTCAAGGGATATATAATGTGCATAACCTCAGAAGACTTATCCTTATTTTCATGATCTTTTAGTGAAGGGGAGTCTAATGTCTCTTCATCATCTTCATCTAAGGAATTGTCAATGTTCTCATTTTCTTCCACCATGATATCTTCCCTAGTAGGAGAGTTTTTAGGAGAGCTACAAACTAGATGTTCATGACATTTAATTTTTTGTTCTTCTTAAATAACTTCATCACAAGTAGGCGACTCATCAATGGTTGGATTGTCTTGTTTATCTTGTATCAAATCATTCTCATAAATAGGATAAATAGGCAAAGTAGTATTAAGGGATGTATCAATGGTCTCATCCATGTATCTAACAATGTCTTCCCTAGTAGGAGAGGTAGGGGAAGAGAGATAAATAGGACTCTCATAACTCTCATTGGTTTGATCTTCTAAAACCAAAATATCTTTTTCATGAATAGGAGAGATATTAGGAGAAGACCAAATTTGATTGTCATGATTATCCACCATTGTATTCTCCTTCACTAAAGAATTCTTATAAGTGGGAGAGTTGAACTTTTTCTTTGCATGCTTAGAAAGGTAAGATACTAACATTGTTTGACCAAAAATGAAAAGTAATTCTAGCCATCTTATGCAATGCTTCATAAATATAAACAATGTATATCCAAAGATGAAGAGTACTTTTATCCAATTTATGCAAAGCTTTAAGAATGCAAACAATGTGTATCCAAAAATGAAAAGAAATTTTATCAAACTTATGTAAAGACTCATAAATTTAAACATTATGTATGCAAAAGTAAAAATTACTTTGATCCAAATCATGCAAAGTTTCATAAATGTAAACATTTTAAGATTTTGACTTAAAACAAGGTAATTTTCTGATTCCACTATGCAATAGACTGAAAATGAATTGTTGTAAGTGCCATTTTGAATTATAACAATGCCTTAAATGAAGTAAATTAAGCTAGAGTCAATGAATTTAATGAAACAAAAAACCAAAAAATTGAAACCAAAATGTAATAGCAGCAAACAAGAGCCTAAAATAGAGATTTTAAACTCCAAAAAATTTAGATCAGTACCTTATCAGGGACTCATTTGCTAGTAGTGGTGAATTTGGGTCTTGGATGAGTATTTTTGGAATGTTTTTACTAATTTTTAAGTGTTTTTCAATGAGTTTTAGAAGTCAAAAAATGCAGTTCAGGTTTGATCAGGGACTCTTTCGCCACCTAGGGCAAATGGGTCCTAGATCAGAGTTTTAAAAAGGTGAAAATTGCAATTTCTAAGTTGTTTTATGTGTTTTTTTTGTGCCCACTTTCAAACTATAATTCTTGTGACAAAAATTTCTAGAATTTGATAACCTAATGCAAGTGAAATGAAAGGTAAATGATGACCTATATGAAACCTTTTGAAATGCAATTTTGACTCAATTTTTTGAATATGAATGATGAAAAGTACGCTAATATGCAAACACTATGCAAAATCAATGTAATATGCATGCATAATTTTAAACTTTTTAGATTTAAATAATGCAAGAATGCAAATTTAGACCCCTATACGTAGTGCAAACTAATGCAATTTTAAAGAACCCTAAATGTAATGCAACTAGTGAAAACCTATTACAAAACTAAGATCTAGGGTTTTAATGTACTCCAAATCAGAAATTAAGATGTTCAAAGGGATTGGGTTCACCAAAATGAAACATATAAAAATAGGGCTCACCAAAATGAATCAACAAGATGATGAGCCACTATGTTTTTCTAGGGATGTTTCACTCAATTATGAGGACCAAAATGCATAAATAGTAATCAAGAACTAACACTGACTATTATAGAAACTATAAGGGAAGTTTTGCAAGGATGAAATGATGTGTACCTTGTTGAAAATGTGATGTTTTTAGGTCATAGAGGACTCATTTTCCTTTACTAGCGAATGGGTCCTTGTTAGGGTTTCTAAAAATTGAGATTTGGGCTCTTTTCCTTGATGTCTGCAACTCTAGATTATAGATGTACACTGCTTCAGGCCTCACTAAGGAATCATTCACCTTTAGTGGTGAATGGATCCCTATTAGGTTTCAGAAAATTGAATTATGGATTTTGTTCTTCAATACCCGCACTTCCAAATCCTATGTTTTTAGCCCTTGAAAGTTTGAAACAAATTTTATAGATCTCTTTTCATGATCTTGCAATGTAGATAACCACTTTGTAATATTTCAACATTGAAATTTTTTCTCCAAATCTTGCTCTACAACCTAAAAACCTACAAAAACACATCCAAGAGGAGGAAAACTTGTTGATTGTCAGGGAATAGGGGTTTTCCTCAATCAAACCCCTTTTACGTAATTAAACCTTATGATGAAACAGTGAAATAAGGACATGAAACGTGAAATGATAATACCTTGGCAGATGTCTTGGAATGTAAATCTGCAAACTAACATGAAGTGGTCATGTAGAATGTAGATCTAGATCTTGAATTCGATGTGAAACAATGCTTGCAAATAGATCTTCAATGCTACATCAATAACATTAGCTCAACCACATGTTTGATACACTATGCCTTTGACATGATATAATCTTGAATGACTATAGTAAGACTTCACTAATCTACCATTGAATTCCTTTAAAATTCTCTTGAAGTGATCTATAATGCTCTTGTGAAGTATAAGGATGCTCTCTTGAAAATCTTAGATGAAACTATGTGAATTAACCTTATATTTATACTAATTTTTAAGAATTAACCTCGAAATTCAAATAATCCAAGCTGACATTAGATCTAGGATTGAAATCATTAAAATCCCACCACAAATAAATTCAAAAAGGGGTGTCCTAAGTGAGGAGGACCCTTTCACCACCTTGGGTGAATGGTTCCTAGCACAATTTCGTAGGACCAAGCTTCAGGAGGATGAAATAACATCAAAAAACCATTTCAAATATGCCAAGAAAAGGGTATCCTATGTTAGGAGGACCCATTCACCACCTTGGGTGAATGGGTCCTAGCATAGATTTCTAGGACTCCAACTTTTCCAAGTTAAATTTCATGCAATATCACCAATGGGTGTGAGGATAGATCCTTGAAAAATGCAATTAATAAGGCTTAGATTTGAATTAAAGGGGCCAATTAACCTCAATTAACCACAATTAATTAATGAAACCCTAGATTAGTGTGAAATTGTAATAAAACACTTTACAACACCCTAAATAAGGCATAGTTTCGTGCATTTTATCATTAATTATTCATTCCCAGGATAAGTGAGAAAAAGTATTACTTTTTTCTACACTACAGATAGTATAATGGTCTCCAAGTATTTAACGACAATCTATGAATTTCTAATAGACACTAAATGCATGTAAGTGGTTGAAGATAACAATGCATAGAATAGTGAAACCATGATGAGTAAGGGAAGATATGGAAGGGAGATTTGAGATGAAAGGCTTCCAAGAAAGGTTATTCGTTATAAAGGGTAGACTTCAAGAGTAACATAGCATTAAAGGAAAGAAGGTAGTCACTTCATCATAGATGACAATACAAGGTTCAATTTATGGATAGTCAAATGATATAGGGAAGTCATTGAAGTGTACTTAACTTCACATCAAACTCAAGAGAGTCATGACAAAGGGCAGCTTGAGACTTTAAAATGATAGTCTTTTGTGTCTTTTCATCACAAAATGATAGTTTTCAATCATAAAGAAGGCAATGTCATTAAAGACAAATCTATAAGATAGAAAAATTAATATGTGAAAGGGTCTAAGATTGAAAATAAAGTGAAAATAAGTTCAAATAAAAAATATATGATGCATTATTTAAAAGACTAATGAATTCTCCTGCACCCATCACTTTAAAGAACCTACTTATCTAAGTTCATGTAGTTTCAAGAATTATTTTAGATTTGTACACAAAAATTTACCAAAACTAGCTAACATTGTTTTACTACACCATTAATGAATAAAGGTTACCTGAGTGAAAATTGTTTGAGGATGAGAATAGTGAGGTGTCAAGGTTGAAGGTCGACCAACAAACTGCTTGGCATCCAAAGCATGTTATGAGACAATCATTCATATAATGTTCAACTATTCATATGCAATAATTATTTCTTTAATACTAGTTGCATACCCATGGAGTCAACATTGTAAACATATAGGGGTATGTAGGAATGGTGCACATATCATCAACACTTCCTATTTTTTTATCATATTCATTCTATGAATTAAGTTATTCTTACATTTCAAAATATAATTTAATAAAGAAAAAATTAAATGAACTTGTTGAATTTTACTTGAGTATCAATACCAAATATTTCATTTAGTAAGGCATCTATCATAACCATCTACTTTGTAGTTGATGTATGTTGTGTAGTTGCATTTCGAGCTCTCTCACCATCATATGTGCAAACATCACCGCAACAGCAACAATGGTGGGTTGGAACTCTGGGCCTAGAAGTCTCACCCACATTAGGTTCTACTAGAGGCCTCACACACTATACAATGGTATGAGTGAGCGAGCTAATCAAGTCTAGTGTATCCACCTCAATACTATCCTTCACAATGGAAGAAACAATGGCATGCTCCACCATGGGTTTGGCCAAAGGTCTCGGTTCCAACTATGGATTATGTCGTGCACTTGGTCTATCATGTGTTCAGTTTCTTCTTCTTCCTTGTATAACCATGTGGTGGCATCTTCTTCATTAATATATTATTTACTCAACTCTCCCCATTTCATAAAATTTGTGGTAGGAGATGCTTGAATAGTGACCTTGGGTTCCTTTTTGGTAGATGACAATTTACCATAGGATTTTGGTGGTGCAGGTAATTTACTGATACAATAGGATGTCTTCATATGATACCCTCCACACCCCTTATCTTGGACATGTATCTTGGGATCAGAAGATGGAATTTTGGAAGTGGATTCTTTGTTTAAAGTGGAAGGATCAATGTAATGGGATGAAGTGTATGATGAAGCTTCCTGATTGATTGTAACTTGTTGCTCGGGTGTTCCTCTTAGGTTGCTATAATACTGAAAAAAGGCTAGGATCACCAGCTATTGTGATCTTAGTTCCATTGTGGGGAAACTTTAAGAATTGATGGTAGGTGGATGGAACAACCTTCATAGCATGAATTCATGGTTGGACAAGGAGAATGTTATAGGGGAGATCCAGTTCCAACGCTTTGAATGTGGTATCCAATAGAGTGGGCCCAACTTTGATAGGTAGTGATATGACACCCTTGGAAGAGCGCTCTTCATCGTCATAAGCCTTTATGATAATACTCTTTGTTGTATTCACACAAGCTTCAAAAAACCTAATGTTGTAACCAATTTTAGAGTACAAATGTTCAATCCCACTCCACCATCTACTAGGACTCGTCTGATTTTATGTTTATTGACATAGACTTCTAGGTGTAGAGGGTCATTATGGTTGGGCTTTTGTGAGGAGAAGTCTTGGTTAGAAAAGGTGATGTGGTGGGTGTTGGATAAGTATCCCACCATTTCCTAGAATCAATTGACATCAAGGTCGGTAGGCACATAACTATCTTGCAATTCTTTGTCCAAAATAGCTTTGTGCTCAGGAGATATGCAAAGTAACTCAAGGATAGATATTTGAGTGTCTTCCGTAAGTGGTCTAAGAGATTATATTGGGATTTTTGTTGTTGTTTAGGGGGAGCACCTTGTAGGTCACCTTGGTTCATCATGTGTTCACTGCACATTCTGGTGGCTTCTTGATGGTAATGGTATTGACATGGTTATCTAAGGTTCAAATATTATTTATAGTATAGTGATAGGTGACACAGGTGAAGTTATCTTGGTTGTTGGTCGTTGTACCCGAACTGGAGGCTTTCCCTATCCCATGGTCATGCAAAGGATTTTTTTAAATGGTATGGTCACTATTGGAGGTTGGTTGTTGGTTATCTACCTCTATGATGCAATTTCAGTAAGGTGTTGGATTATGTTTTTGAGTTGTCTGCATGATGAAGTTTTGTGTCCTTTAGTACAGTGATAGTCACAAAAGGAGTTGTCATCCCACCTTGAGGGTTTGAAAGGCCCTGGGTCATAATGTTTCACCTCTGGTAGTTGCATGATGTTAGATTGTAAAATTTGTTTAATGATGGATTTGATGGGCTCCCCTAAAGGAGTGTATTTGCATCTTGGTGGAAAGTTTCTTTGAGGTGCATGTCCTTGGTTATTATGGATTGTGTTTGTTGTTTGCTCAGGGATGAGTGGATTTTTTGATGCATTAGGCCCTTTAAGGGTAATCGTGGGGCCAAATTTGTGTATGGCCTTTGCATCGAAAACTCCATCAAGGTGATCCCACAATACTAGTTTACAATTTTTGGCCAAACTGGACACTAAACTGATTTTTTCTAACTAAATTTTGACTTTTGGGCACCTATAGCAGCTAAACCGTGATGAATTTGAAAATGATTCAAACTAGTGATTTGTGAAATTTTTTCTATAGATTCTAAATATATTTTTTTCAAAAATTTTGGAATCAGATTGCACTTCTTTTTCTATCTCCTTCGAAAACTAGTTTTTTTTCAGTAAACACCATTTTTAAGGAGTGATGCTTACCGTATACAACATAACTTTTTTTCAATGAAAGATAAAATTCTAATTTTTTTGAATTTAGATTTGTAACTATGATATCTAGCACTTTAATTTAGTTTCATAGTTTTTTATTGAATATTTTTTCCTTAATCAAGTTTTGAAGTCAAACCAATTACAATTTAGGCATAGGTAGACTGTGTACAACATAACTTTTTTTGTATGCATCAAAATTCAATTTTTTTTTGTTGGATCAAGGACTTCAATATCTAGTGCACTGATATTTTTCAAAATTGTATTTTGATAATCTACTATTTTTCCACATGTGTGGTATAGAGAGCTTGATTTTAGGTGAAAAACCTACATTCCCAAGAAATAAAAATAAATATAATAATTAAATTAAATTTATTTAAAATTATACTTTTTGGGAAGCTTATAATAAGGACTACATATGTAAAAAAAATAAAAAATTAAATGAATTCGTTTGATCCCCCAAAATTTAAATCGAAAGTGGATTTTTATCAGCATTTTGACAGGTGTAAAGGAAACTCTATTATAGGTATGATTTAAAACTAGCGGGGCTCTATCCAAGGGGGTTTGATCTAAGGTGGTTTGATCAAACCCTCTTCAATTGGAATCCTTTAAATGGAACTTTTCAAGGATTAAATCATTATATTTTCTAAAAATATGTGATTTTAGCAAAAATCAAGATCTCCTAGAAATTGTAAACTAGTATTGTGGGATCACCCATCATTTGTGGCATTCTTGTTGTGAGCCCAATACTTACTTTTTTCATTTGAGGTACTTTGGGTGTTCTCATTTTTTGTTGAAAGTTTTAAGTTCCCCTTTTGCAATGAGTGAATTTTCAAGGGTAGTTCCTTTTTCGACAAGGTCAACAAATGTAGTGCAATAATGGGCTTGCAATTGATATTTGAGTTTTGTGGCCAAATTTTCAACGAACATGATAACCCTTTGTTTCTCAGGTATCTCGAAAGGACATCGACTAATAGAACTCCTCCATCTTTGGAAGAATGCTATAAATGACTCACCTTCTTCTTGTTTTGTATGACACAATGTGGCTATGGTAATGTCATTTTCAATGTTATAAGCAAAGTGTATCATAAATCTATCGACTAGTTCATCCCATGTTCTTGTGCATGTAGGTAAATAAGCTAACCATTCGAGTGCTTGTCCTATGAGACTCCTTGGGAACAATCTCATTAAGTATGTGTGTTCAAATGTAAGGTCTATATAGGTCATGTGAAAATCTCTTGCATGTTCAATAGGGCTTCCCTTTCCTCTATACTTGGTGAAATTTGGAATAACATAGTTGTGAGGAAATGGAGGCATGTATATGCTCTTGTCAAAAGGGTATGGTCATAAATTTTGTGTTGAGTAAGTTTTCTTTTTCGATATTTGCATGTTGTCCACTTGTCTTTGTAGTGCAAGCATTTGGTTTGTCAAGACGTCAACTTAATTCAATGATGTGTCCACTACTTTTGTAACTGTATTATGATATGGGCCGATATTTGATTTTTGCAATCCAATATTTTGGGTGGATGAATTAATGTTGGTCATAAATGCATGTGAAGGATTTTGGTTTGAAATGTTATGGGTGAAAGTTGGAATTTGGTTTTGGTTATTGGGAGTGAAATTTGGAATATGGTGTTGGAAACTTGCAGCCAATTAAAGACAATTTCCACATAACCCAAAAGGAAATCTATGCATCTAAGTATTTAGAATCCACATGCAATAGAATAGACAACATACCTATGAAAATATGACACAAGATATACCCTAGGAAAACCCTCAAGAGGGAAAAAACCCAGCCTCCAAAAGAATCCATCTCTCATGTATTATTCAGTAATAAAGATTACAATACATTTTCAGAGTCTCCATGAACACCATTGAAGCAACAAGCCCTCTCCAAGCAATCCATATGAACAAGCATGCAACCACACATCATGTTCCATGCTTCAAACCCTCACAAATCCTAACCAGAGCTAACATGCAAAATTGCATCTCTTAATAACTACCTTTGTGGTTGCTTTTATAAAAGAAGGCTCCCACAAAACCACTAAGTGGTATTACACAAAACCTTGTGAATAAAACCATGAGATTACAAAACCATGTCCCCTTATTTAATATTGGGTACTTTATTTATTTATTTTCCCTAATATTAAATAATTATATTTTTACAACTTAACTTATGTCCCAATGTTACATGCAACATAAAGTGGTCCCAAGAGTAATTAGATTAGATATATTATGCAAGGTGTGCAACACACCTTTTTCCTAACATTCTCCCGCTTTTTGTATACATTTCATAAGGGGAACAAGTAACCTCAAAACATGAATCAAATGAACAATCCATATAGCCACATATACCACCATGGAATCAAAGTGCTCCATGTGCTCCATCAAGATACCTGCAACAAGAATCAAAGTGGCCCACACAATCTGCCACAATGAAGCATAAGTCTTTCTCAACTAATATCCCAAACACAAATACTCAATCCAAAGGTATTAATATGCACTAGTAGCTATCAAGATACACAAACCCAAAGCTGAAATAACACCCACAACAAGTGCCAATACATCCAACTGTCCATACCTCCAAGGTATACAAAACATAGTAAATGCATGCCATAAACATATATACCCATAAACTGCAATCATAAACTCCTGTGCAAAACCCATCAAAGAATGACATACATGTCCAAAAGCTCCCACTACATGGGTAATGCAAATCTAGAAAAGATCAAGGCATACCAAGTCTACCAATATCATCATACAGAAAGTGTAAACAACATTAGTAGAACCAAGGAAACATCCACAATGATATGCAAACCTGTATATTAGTAACCTATTAGAAAAATCTCCTACATACACCTCTAAATTCCAACTATGTCAAGTGTGATCTCCTCCACAACACTCCAAAAGAAAAATCCATGACAACACCCAACCGTTTAATCTCCAAGATCAAACATAACATATGTATTATGTAATCAAAATGGATGTAGGCCTCTCATAACTAAAGAAGATCAAACTAAATCCATTCCCAATGAAGGAAATAATCCCAAAACATCTCCCAAACTCAACATCAATGAATGTAATCACAATGCATAAGGAGATAAACATGCCAACACTCCTCAAATGAACCCTCCAAAACCATATATCCATAGCTCAAGATCCAAATGCATGAGAAGATAAAGCATAAAACATAAAGCACCTGAAAGTAACAATGATCAATACCTCTCAAGTGAAACTGCCGAGTGGGGAATGGGAATGCTCCTCCACGATATCCAAGTCATCATGACTCATCCAAGAGCACTCTCCTCATAGGTCCATGTTGAACTCACGTCCAACCAAGGTGTAGCCTCCTCATACTTCCTGCTGAAATCTCATCAAGAGTAACCATATCAACCCATGTCTCTAACCATAAGAGAACTCAAGCCTCACCTATGTCTCCAAGTATCCATGAGTACCTGTAACCAACCAATCCATGCCAAAATTTAAATGCAACATAGCACCATCATGAAGTAATCAAGCAAATGATCAATGTACCCAATACCAAGAGAACCACACAAGATCAATGTCAAAACTCCAATCATGAATCAGGAACATAAACATGACAACATGATCTAACCATCTCCTCCTAGGAGATCACATGCACCATAACATACATATATACATCCTGGTCTCAAAAGAATATGTACCATGCCACAAGTCTAAGATAGCATCAAGAGTAAACCATGGAATAATAACTAAACACTTTAAACCAAGAAATCATCTCCCCAATCATATGAAGATAACCATACCAAATGATGCATTCATGTCATTGCCAACAACTCCCATTGAACTATGATACCGAGTCACACATGGCATTGTGACAACCATCCTCTCTATGAAGATCATCCAGGTCTACACACACAACTGAAATGTTAGTAACATAACAAGTAGAACCAAAATCTCCAAGCCAAGAAGATACCTACAACCGCCCAAACCATCATAAACATATCCATCATTTCCAAATCCATCACTATCAAAAGCTCCCACTGAAAAGTGTAATCAAGCTATCCATGACATCATGATAACAATCTCCTCGTGAAGATCAACCAAATGACCTCACACAATCAAAGAACTCAAATATAACAAGAACTCCCAAAAGGAAAAGTAAAACCATGGTCCTCATACCACGAAGATACACTGCCACAACCATAATCAAGAACCAATCCAACACCACCAACACAACACCAAAAACTCAACCCAATTGTGTTCACATATCTACATAATCATAGTTAGCTACATAGATCTCATATCATCATTGTACCTAGTAATACCATCTCACCTCCATAACATGACAACAACACTAGAAAATCAAGTGACTAAACCAAGCCACCAAAACTGAACATGCATCAATACTAAAATATCAATGGGCAAAGACAACTCATGTCCAAGTCATAAATGCAACATGTAAGTATAGACCGCCTACAACATTGCACAACTTGTAGATACAACAATGCAACATACAAATCCAACCATATACTGATAACCATGTCAAATGAGAGAATAATCTAGGATGTACAACTAAGCATACAATGAATCCAATAACAAATCTCCAAGATTTGATCATCCATAAACTCATAATATCACCATAGTCAAAAAAAGTCATAAACAACTCAGATAGAAAAAACAACAAATAAACCATGCCATAATATCTCAAAACCTAATCTACTGTGTAGTGCTCTGAACAATCTTTCCATTGACTATTCGAAGTCCAAAATCTAACTTCGTATGCACTCGATATGCCCTCTTGAAGCTCAAAACAAACACCTGACTTCCAGCAAGAAAAACACTGTCAAAACTATAAAATATCATAAAATCACTATCACTACAGTGTAGAGAATTGAGTCATCTTTCCAACAAGTCCAAGAAGTCAAAAAATGAATAATCTGGGCGAAAGTTATGCCCCTCCAAAGTAAAACTATAGTTTACAATTGAGGCAAAAAAAATTTAGCCACCCCTAGTGGCTGGGTGGCAGCCCCACCTGGCGACGCCGCTCCTTGGGTGGTGGACCCGAAAGAAAAGTTAAATTTCATTTTTCATGCAATAAATTGCATGGCCCTTTTAAACATGACGGATTTAATTAATAAATTTAGGTGATGATTTTTTATTTAAAAACAATGTTTTAAAAAAACATTTTTAAAGGTTTAATAAACCCCATACAATGGGGATGACGACTGGTTGTACCGGGCCCCGTCGGTGGTACCCTGCCGATAGGGTTGTCGGTGGTACCTTATGGTATTGTCTGTAGTAGTGTCAGCAAAGTTGGCCGCTAACAGGGGTGTGGGTGGGGTCCACCCCCCACTGAAACACAATACATACATACATACATATATATATATATATTTGTAAAAGTTTTCAATAAAAGTTTTCAATCGACCTTCATGATTTCTATTTTTTTTTTCATTTTTAATTTTGCATGGTGAATTTTTTTCAATGACGGGAAAATAATTTTCAATTTTTATTTTTTCCCCAATAAAATAATTTCTGTACGACTAGGGCTTTTTACAAAACAAAAAATTGCAATTTTTTTCAGTAACAAAAATAGGTTGAGTTATATATCAATTTTTGTCTCTCGGCCAACCCAGATCCAACCGTGAGGCCTATTTTGGGTCAAGAGATCATTTGTAAATTTCCCCCCCACAAAACCCCCACTTGAATGCAAAACCAAGAAACCCATTTCACCCAAAATTTCTCACAACCCAAATCTATAGACAACCCATCGAAACAACAAACCCAAAACCCTTAGATATGTAATAAACAACCTGTAAAACCTTCATATCTTTCCATGCCTTTGATTCTCACATGCAATGCATAGTTTCAAACTTAAACAAGATTTTTTTATGATTTTCCGCTACCAAGAGTTATACAACCATAACCAAAGCTCTGATACCACTTGTTGGAAATTTGCAACCAATTAAAGACAATTTCCACATAACCCAAAAGGAAATCTATGCATCTAAGTATTCAAAATCCACATGCAATAGAATAGACAACATACCCATGAAAATATGACACAAGATATGCCCTAGGAAAACCCTCAAGAGGGAAAAAAATATCCTCCAAAAGCATCCATCTCTCATGTATTATTCAGCAATAAAGATTACAATACATCTTTAGAGTCTCCATGAACACCATTGAAGCAACAAGTCCTCTCCAAGAAATCCATGCGAACAAGCATGCAACCGCACATCCTGTGCCATGCTTCAAACCCTCACAAATGCTAACCAGAGCTAACATGCAAAATTGCATCTCTCAATAACTACCTTTGTGGTTGCTTTTATAGAAGCAAGCTCCCACAAAACCACTAAGTGGTATTACACAAAACCTTGTGACTAAAACTATGAGATTACAAAACCATGTCCCCTTATTTAATATTGGGTACTTTATTTATTTATTTTCCCCAATATTAAATAATTACATTTTTACAACTCAACTTATGTCCCAATGTTACATCCAACATAAAGTGGCCCAAATAATAATTACATTAAATATATTATGCAAGGTGTACAACACACCTTTTTCCTAGCATATGGTTAGTGTGTGGAGGGTTCCTATTGAATTGTATTTGTAATGGGCTTGAGCTTGTTTATCCATGTGAATTTTGGTTGCCATATTGTTGAAAAGGCCCTTATGTGTTGATTTGTAGGGGAATAATTGTAGTAGGACCTTTTCATATGTTGTTGTTTGAGTTCAAATTGGTATTTGGTGTGGTGTTTGTTTGTGGCTTAGGTCTAGTGATGTAAACCTTTCATATTTTGTTGTTTGACTTATTTTTACCCATCGAAAAGGGATTGGAAGATGAAGCACCCATAGCATTAGATGATGAACCAAAAGGGTTAAATGTATTTCTAGGGGTTTGTGTCATAGATTGTGAAACTTGTGTTCCAAATAGAGGTGACACATTGACTGTTGTGGTATTTTGTGATGTCCCTCCTAATGGCATGGTAGCATGTATTTTTGGAATAGTGTGATTAGGAGTAGATGCATTATTTCCTTGGTTTTGTGTAGTCTCATTGATAGGTGTTGCAAAAGTGTGTTAACTTTAAAACCATGAGGAAGTTTAGCTCCACTTTGTAAAAAAATTTCTAGGAATCATTATGGATCTTGTGCTACCATCTCATCTACAAACCATGCCACACTAGGGTCTTGAGTTGTTGCCTCAATCTCTTCTTCAATTAGAGGTATTTGGATGTATTTTATTATGATCCTTTCAAAAGGATTAGTAAATGATGATCATGTCTTAGGCATCTCATTGGAGGAAGACCCAAAATTCATGTTTCTAGTAGGATTGAAAAAGGGATCCTCATTGGTGTAGTCCATTTCTTTTCTTTTATTCTTGTAATATTGTTTGGACCATATAAGACTTGCAAATGTGATGAATGGATATGAAGTCTAATCAATGCAATGGTAGGAATAGGACTAAAGTATGCAACTATGCTATGTTTTTAAGGTTTTCAATAAATAAGAGTGCCAAATGATGATGCATCTATGGCCAAGATTAAGGTAACAAGTGACAATAGATGAAATTGAGATGTGGTAATGCCACTATGATCCAAAATCTATGGTAGGACTAAGACTAATGTATGCAAATGTGATGTTATGACAAAGGGTGTGGTATGATATGAAGATTAAGCACTTTTGTGGATCTAAGAAGAGGTTACTAACCAAACCAAGATAGTCCAAAGTAGCAAATCTAATTGTCAAGACCTTAGAAAAGGACAAAGACTAAAGTGATGATGATTGAAAAAGTGGACCTCAAACTAGACTTATGAGTTTAAAGGACCAACTTAAATGATAAAGATTGATTGATGAAAATACAAGGTCAAGGAAATCTAAATTTGTGACAATGTTCTAATCAAAGCATGATAAGTCTCCTAGCCTAAAGTCTACAAAAGTGTATGCAACTAAAGAGTGGCCTAGGGTTTAACTTAAGATGTATGGAACTAATGCAATGGAAACCTAAGTGTATGGAGTGAAATTAATGATATGAAATGAGAAAGTCTGTAGTCTGATGAGATGATTATAGACAGGAATTGATCCAAAAGAAGACCACACCAGAATTTCCCAAAAATTTTGTCAACTAGCAAATGTGGTCTATGGTTTGTCAAATGTGTTTGACTATCTTGCAAATGCAGTTCACAATTTCTAGAAAATATGGTGCTCTATTTTTATGATTTGTACTTTACAGTTTGTAGATGTGGTGAACAATGTGTTTGATCCTAGTTTGAGTGTTATTTATTGATTTTTTGTCTTGGGTTTTTGTGAAATGTGATTTCAAACATAGCAAACAATCTGAAAACAAGTATTGGCTATTGAGTGACAAAAAGTTTTGAGCGTTATGTGTATGTTCAAGGGTTATTCACCCCAATTTCCATGGGTCTAATCATAATTTGAAAACACTTCACACACATAAAACACTTCTTATCCCTAAGGTCAATGGCCAATTGCAGCAAATCTCAGGTCCACGACTTGGAATCTCCTTCGATGCAAATGTGGGAACACATTCAAAGGGGGTTTATACGCTTTTTTCTTTGTGAGAGAGGGCATATAGGGGCCTCTAGGATTGGAAGAATGACCCAATCACCCTCTCCCCAGAAAGGTACAAGTAAACAAGTAGCTTATGCTAAGCCAATGATTTTTGTCTCATCTCAAGGGATCCATATGGTGAGTAACTTCAAGTTGTGATGCTACACCTTTGCACTAAGAATGACATCAATAAATAACTCAATCAATAAGGGCAGGCCTCTAACTAATTATCTTCTAGTCACTGCTCAGGGACTTACTACCTAGCGAGCATCCAACAAGCCATTTAAGGCTTCAACCAACCCCACTTGGGTACTTATAATACCATGAGAGTACTTCCCCTTTTGGATTGGTAATGTACAATGAAGGCTAACAACAATTTGGACTTGAAATTTGTCTTATTCTTTTATATAGCGTCCCAAGAGAAAATCCACTTTGGGTCACCAATGAGTTCTCCATTAAGATGTGTCTCAATTGGTAGGCCCTTCTACAGGGTTATAACAAAAGTGATACAAATACAATTTTTTTGATCTCCAAGATCATATAAAAACACGAGAGCATACGCATGTATTTTCTCACACTAGCAAGTGTTCATTAACGTTTAGAAAACCAAATGTGTGGTGTGACAATGTAAGTGTTAAGAAGCATTTTTGATTCCCAAGATCATATAACATGTGAGGGAAGAAAATACACACCTCAAAACAAAAACAAGATCATAAGAAAAATCAAACAATGATTTTTTTTAACCCCAAATCGAAAATGTGATTAAGCAAAGACACTTGGTTCTTTTTAAGTCCCAAAATCCAAATGTTCCTATTTAAAAATCAAAGAAAAATAAAGCCCTACAAGAACATGGATTAGTAGTCTTGATAATAAAGTCTTGTCCCCACGAATTCCACAAGCTACCAAAAAAAATCAGTAACACAAAAAACTCTAATCTATTGAAAGGAAAAAGCATAAAACGAAAAACCCCTAATTAAGACTATGACTATGGTGAACCGGAAAGTGACTGTGGCACACTTGAAAATGACTGTGGCGATCCAAAATGTGACTACGGTGAACCAGAAAGTGATTGTAGTGTACAGTCAAAACATATGCGGTTCACAACCTAAAAGCTGCAAAAACACTCAAATCTAGCAAAATTTGGAAAATATCGAAATATAAATAATGTAATTATTTTGTCAAGATGGGAAAATAAAAACCAAAAAGCCAAGAAATGATAAAAAAATCATGAAAATAGACTAATGAAATGGTGTGTCCTATAGTTAAACAATGTGGCTCTTGGTGCTACGAATGTGGTGTTCTGTCTTCACAAATGCATTGCAAAATCTTTCAAATGAGTTGTGTTGTACCAAAAATGCATCATGTTGTCTCTCAAATGTGTCATTTGTCCTTATAGATGCATTATGGACCTGAAACTCAAAATTTCTCAAAAAGTCTTTCAAATTCAGTTAGTTCACGTTGGGTTCACCCATCTAGAATAGGGTAAAATTAAGGTAAAAGGCATGAATCGATAAAACTCAAACCCTATTGTCCCTAAACCAACAATGAAACACAAATGAACATATAAACATAAAATATGAAGCAATATTACCAATATTCTTATGTCATGGTTGATTCACCTCCATTGTCCTTCTCCATCTTGCTTTATATGCTTGATTGCCCTCAGATTTTGAGTATGCAACAATAAGCCTAGTGATAATGATAGCAAAATATTGAAGATTGTCCTTGTCTCCTTGAGTGCTTGAATTCTCTTATTAGTATTAGGGATAAAATGACAATTAGAGGTCTCTTTTATAGAAAACTAAATTTGGATGAAGGGATAGGATTAAAAGTTAATATGACATGAAATAAATGGCCAAGATTGCTTAAGAAGCAATGAAATAGGGTTAGGGATAAATTAGGGAAAAGATAGGGCTTGGTTAAGGATGGATGGTAGAGATTAAATTATAGAATTATTCAATAAAGGGTGGAAATTAATTGAGATGTGAAGAGATAAGAATGACATGGATAAAGAAGTTGTTGGAGTAAATTAAATAATAAAATTATTTAATCTAGGAGGGAAAGTGAGTAATTAAATAAAAATGATTATTTAATTATAGAAGAAAGGGAAAAGGTTTCAAATTTTAATTAAAATAATTAAAAAATAATTATTTAATTAAAAGTAGGGGAAAATGACAAATTAGTAAATAATTAAATAATAAAATTTATTTAATTATAGAGGAAGAGGCTAATGAATAATTAAATAATTAAAATAATTATTTAATTATAGTAGAAAAATGATAATAATTAAATAAATAAGAATTTATTTAATTATAGAAGAAAGGGGACACTAGTGACATAATTAAATAAATTTAATCAAAAGAAAGAAATAAAAGGAAATAAATGAATTAATTAAATAATTAAAATTATTTAATTAATAGGAGAATGTGGCTTTAGAAAATAATTAAATAATTAAAATTATTTATTATGTAAGGAGGAAAGGGAATTGAGAAGGAAAAATGGTGTTTGCAAGCTTAGGGACATTTTTAGCGTCTACAAGTACAGTAATACTTATGTGAAAAGCGATAATGTGACTACTTCATTGGAAAATGTGAGGGTTTCATCTTTAATGAATGGTCATGGCTTTTGGGTATCCAAGGATGCTCTTTCTTGTTTGAATCAAAATTACCTATAGAGAATACTATGTTATGGCACTAGATAGTTGGCCACATTGGAAAAAATGATCTAAAGACCTTAAAGAATAAAAAGTTTGTTGAAGGGTTGACTGATTGTAATCTTGATTTTAATTTTTTTGAGCATTGCATTTATAGAAAATAAAACCACATTTAGTTTTACTTAATTTCTCATAAATCTTATGGTGTGTTGGATCTTAATCATTTTGATTTGGTTGCTCCTATAGATGTTTCTTCCATTCCACATATTATGTTTTATTTATTGATGATATAGTAGGACATAGGTGTATTTTATCAAGAATAAATATAAAGTTTTCAATCAATATAAAAAATTTAAATCAATGGTTAAGATGCAAAATAGAAAGAAAATAAGATGTTTCCCTAATGATTTTGATAGATTATGTAAAGATTGTGGCATTCATTGAAAAAAGATAATTATGTATTCTCCATAGCATAATGGATTTGCATAAAGAATGAATAGGACACTGATGTAGAAGGCTACGAGTATTCTTAGTGGTGTTGGTCTAGAACAAAGGTTTTGGGTTGAAGCTATTTCCACTACTTGCTACCTAATTATAGGTCTCCTACACTAGCTCTTGTTGATAAAATGCCCATGGAGGCATGATCGAGTCGCAAGCCTTCACTAAGACATCTTAGAGTTTTTTTTGTGAGGCATATGCACATGTTCCAAAGGAGAATTGAACAAATTTGGATAATAATGTTGTGAAATGTATCTTCATTAGATATAGATATGGTGTGAAAGGATACAAGCTTTGAGATCTTGTTGCACAAAAGATATGTAGTAGAAGTGTTAATTTTAGAGAAACTAAGCCTTCTTCTTTTACATTGTAGCTAGAACAAATTGAACAAAAAGATGTGATACAACTTCCCTCTACACCTGAAAAAGTTGAATCGATGCCCCTAGATAGACAAGAAGTTGAGGAGAGCTCATCTAGCTCTAAATCTTTAAAAGAGGAGGAAGAACCTCCAACTCAACTTGTTCAAAGGTCTACAAGGCATAGACAACCACTTGAAAGGTATTCACCTAATTACTACAGTATTTTTTCTATGAATACTAACATGGATGAACCCATATCTATAGAAGAGGCATTAGGTATGAATGATGTAGAATCCAAGAAGATTGCTATGGATGAAGAAATTACAATTTTGAAATAGTATATAGTACCATTTCCTAAAGGACAAAAACCTATTGGTTACAAATGGGTGTTTAGCAAAAAGATTGGTTGAAATGGAGGTATTGAGAAGTACAAAGCATAGTTGGTTGCAAAAGGTTATTCTTGGGTTGAGGGTGTTGATTATGGTGAGATATTTTCTCTTGTTGTAAAAATGACTTCCATAAGATTCTTAATTTTTATTATTACTGTGTATGATTTAGAGGTTGAGAAAATGGATGTGCAAATGGATTTCCTTCATGGTGATTTGGAGGAGGATATTTATATGACATAGCTAGAGCACTATGTGGCGAAAGGTAAAAGTAATTTGGTTTGAAAATTGAAGAAATATTCATATGACCTCAAATAGATTACTAGGATGTGGTATAATAAATTTGATACATATGTGTTGAATTTGGGATTTGAGCATTCTAAATTAGATCATTGTGTTTATCATAAGACTAATGGTGATTGTTTCATGTTTATTAAATTATATATTGATGATATATTGTGTATGGGTAAAGGGAAAGGAATGATTTTAGAACTAAATTATCAACTTGTAGCTGAATTTGAAATGAAAGATCTTGGTGCATCTAAACACATTCTTGAGATTGAAATTAGAAGAGATAAAGTGAACAAAAATCTATGGCTTATCTAGAGTAAGTATGTCAATTCAATTTTACAAAGGTTTAACATGAAAGATTATAGTCCATTGTGTGTTCCTTTTACAATTGGAATGATTTTTTTTTTTCAAATTATCCAACAATCCCATTGGAGATGGAAGACATGAGAAAAGTATCCAAAATTTAGTTAGAAGTTTGATGCATGTGTATGCATGCTAAATGGAAATAATAGAAATTTAAATAAAACATAATTTAAATAAAACCAAATGCAATGCAAACCTCAAAAGATTGAATGTGGTATGTTGACTTGTTGAAGATTTGAATGTGGTTGCTCATGATTCTAGCAATATGACATTAGCATAAAAGATGTTGATGTCTAGAAGTAGATAGAGTGTAGATGTCAAAATGACAAGTATAAAGGTCTTTTATAGAAAAGACAATTTTGAATGAAGGACTGAGATTGAATGTCAATAAGATGTCTTAATCAATGGACAAAAATGAAAGTTGTAGTATAAAATAGGGTTAGGGCCAAAATTAGGGCAATGATAAGGATGAATGGCCAAGATTGAATTATAAGATAATTCAATCAAGTGTGGAAAATGAATGAGACAAGAGAAGATAAGAATGGCATGGATAATGAGGTTGGCATAAAAAAAGAGGTTGTTGGAGGAAATTAAATAATTATTAAATTATTAAATTTGGAGGGAAGGTGAATAATTAAATAATAAAAGCATTATTTAATTATAGAAGACATGTGACATGTTGAATTTTAAATTAAATAATATTTAATTTAAAAGTGGAGAAAAAGGAAAAATATTAAATAATTAAAATAATTATTTAATATTGGAGGGAAAGGTGAAAAATAATTAAATAAATAAAATTTATTTAATTATGGAAGAAAAAGCTAATGAATAATTAAAAAATTAAAATACTTATTTAATTATAGTAGAAAAGTGGAAAATGAATAATTAAATAGATATGAATTTATTTAATTATAAGGGAAAGGATTATTTAGTTACATAATTAAATAAATATAATTTATTTAATTAATCAAGGGAAGAATAAAGGAAAAAATGAATTAATTAAATAATTAAGAATTATTTAATTAATAAAGGAATATGACCTTAGAAGATAATTAAATAATTAACATTATTTAATTATGCAAGCAGATGGAGGAATTGATATGAAAAATGGCATTCGTAGGCCTAGAACATTTTTCAGTGTCTACATTTTGCCCCTCTTTGAGATGATGTTGCAACTAAGAGAAGTAACATCATTTCAAAGAATACAACATAGTGGGTAGGAAATGGATTAGGACTAGAAGCATGATGCCCCAGTCACTCACGATGATGAGGAAGGATGACGAGGAGGTAGTAGTATGCCCCCTCGAGTGGACATGCAGGTTCAAAGAACACAAGTGTGTTCTCAAAATGGATGAGAGGAATAAAGGATGAAGGCTACATGGAAAGAGGAAAATAGACAAGGATGATGAATGGAGGAGTATGGATGATCATCATGTTGGAATGATATGAGAAACCTAGATTTGATATTGTACTTGACATTATGCACCAAGGTATAAGGAACCAAAATGACAATGTTCCCAACACGTGATCAAAATGGTCACGTGCAAACATATTCCTTATAACACCATGATATGGAAGACCATGATGCCCTTGTGACAATGGAATGTAAAAGACCATGATAAATTCAAACAATGATAAGACACGCAAGCAATAAGCATGTACATCAAACCAAAAGCAAACAAGGACTATGCTCCAATTCAAGTTGAACTGATTGACATATTGATTGATGACAATGATGACATTGTTTGACATGGGAAGGACACATCTCAAAAAAATGTGAAGATTGGGAAAGACATATGCCTATGATGATAATGTGACTAAAGGATCAAGGTTCACAACAAGGCTAGAAACAAAGCCAAGGAATGTTTTGAATGATGTGCTAGGTTACAAAATTGGATTGCATGGATTTTGATTGATTGCATTTGGATGGACTGGGTTAGGATGGTTGGAGGATGGTTGGATTGGAACGATAGAGGATAAATGGATTAGATAAGATAGGATTGGAAGATGAATGAGATCCAATGACAAGGGAGAACCAAGATATGGTAATAGATGGAAAGATGGAGGAATTCCATGGATAGGGGAGAGGACTTTGCATAATAGATGATGATGGGAGATAGGATGACAGAGCTCCAAGGACTAATTCATAAGTACTAAGATGCCCCACACTAGAGGTAGTGAAATCATGGGTGGATGATGATAAGTGATGTATGATATGGAAGGATAGTGCATAAAGGACGTGAATGGTAGATGAAGGCTTACATTGTCCAAAGCATGCATGTATATTTTTCCCCTAGAGCCTTATCAAGATCAAGGATGAAAAGGGAGGGTGACTTGGATAGGATGGGAGGATAAAGATATGATAAGGGATGTATGATGGAGGATATGGATAGGATGATCAAGATCAAGTGGATAGGATATGGATGCATTGGTATTTGATCCCTAGGCTCTTCATCAAGATCAAATATTGGAATGGAAGATGGATTGATTTGGACAAGATGGGAGATATGGAATGAATGATATGGATAGGATAATATGGGTGGAAGGATATAATGCATGAGGTATATGAAGATCCTTAGCCTTGTCAAGATCAAATGAGGCAAAAAGGGAGGATGAATTTAAGGTAGGATAGCATGGATGAAACTTTCCCCCAAGTGTAGAGTGCAAGAGGCTAATGAATTACACATGATGCCTATTTTCTATGTTTTCATCATGGTACCTATATAAGGCACCACAAGAAGTGGTTTTCACCATTGAAAAAATGATTTCTCTTTACTTTTTTTATTTTTCTTTTTTCTCTTTTCTCTTTTCTTTTTTTAATTTTTTGATAATAGGATGGATGGAGAAGGATAAGGATATGGCTAAGTGGATTGGGAAGATGATGGATGCATGGTAGGGAGATGAAGGGAGGACTCAAGAATATAGCTCCATGGATGGTATCCCTTGAATATGTGCTATAATGGACCATGGACAATTGGAGGTATGCTCATAGACGTTGGTAGAATGATGGTAAGGGGGATGAAATGGATGGGAAGATGGTGAGGGATAAGGGGGATGGAAGGATGAAAGATTGATGTTGGATAATGGATGGGTTGATGGAAGAATTGTGGATGAGTGGATGGAAATGTTGGCGAGATCAACATTAGCACACACCTTGAAGGGTGGTGGAGTTGTGAAACAAAAGTGGCTTTTGTATTTGGAGATTTATATGGAGGAGTGGATGTGGATTTTGGGATATAAGGACCTAAAATGGATGGAGGTGATAAAGGATTATTAGATGGGGTGGAGGACGTAGAATTGGATGGAGCTTTTGGATAAGCAAGTTTGGATGCCAATTTTGATTTTTCTTTGGGATGCATTGATTCTATGAGCATTTTTGGAATCCACATGGCTTTTGAATTTTATTTTTGCTTCATGGGCCTTTGTGGCCTTTGGGATTTAGCTTTTTGATTTTGGATCACATTTTTCTTTGTTTTTGCATGTGTTTTTGATGGGACATGTTGATCCTTTAATTTTTGTGGATTTTTGGCTTTTTGCATTTGAGATTTGGCATCCAAATTTCTTCCAAGAGCAATGGGATTGGTGGATGGATATGAATGATGTGGATTTATTATGGATGGGTTGGTGTTGGAAAATATTCAAGGATGTGTGCCTTTGTAGATCTTGATTAGGGATATGAGGTGATGGATAGAGAGGATAATGTAATTTTGGAATAGGAGTAATAGGTGGTGGAATGTAAGGACCTAAGATGGATGGAGGGGATGAAGGACTTTGTTTTGGGACATAGGGACCCAAAATGGATGGAAGGGATGAAGGACCATGTTTTGGGACATAAGAGCCCAAGATAGATTTTGAGGATGGGGAATGTGGACATTTGGATTTAGATGGTAGGATTTTGGATTTGGGGTGGATGGAAGGAGTACCAACGTCTAGAGACTTATATCCAAGGCCATGATAATTAGGATTTTATTGGATTTGGATGGGTTCTAATATGCCTTGCTCATGTAGGCCTAACCCTTTACCTTGATGATGCATTTTTTGACAAATCCTTTTACCAATGGGATACTTGTTTTGAAAACAAGATGTGAGTCCATTTTGAGGAGGGTATGGCATGGAGGTAATGATAGGTTCTTGGAGGAGACCAACTTGGATGAAAGTGGAGGAACCCAATTGATAAGTGTAGGGTTCGTGAGTAGCTTGGATAGGAGTGATGGGATCTTGTGGAGGATTAGGATCATGACATGAAGGTGAAGGGGTTCTTTGATCTTGACTTAAGGTAGGATCATAGGATGGGGTGGATGGTATAGTTTTCTCCTAGTTATGAGGTGGAAGGGTATTATGATATGGAGATGAAGGGATGCTTTGATCTTGACTTAGAGGAAGGGGATCATTTCATGGGGTAATGGATGGAAAGGTTTGTTCTTGTGATGGACTAGGGTCATACCATGGAGGTAGTATGATAGGATCATGATATGAGGTGGATATGCTAAGATCATCAAATGGGTTGGATATGGTAAGATTATGAGATGGTATAGGATCATGAAATAGAGTTGATGGACTAGGATTATGGCATGGAGTTGAGAGACTTAGATCATGAGGTTGTATGGAAGGGATGGCTTTATCTTGATATGAAAGGGGATCATTTTGGATTTCTTGATCAATGGTAGGATCTTGATCAAAGATAGGTTTATCTTGGATGCCATGGTTCTCTGGAAGGTTTTCTTGGATGAACATTAGGATAGGATCATGAGATGGAATGGGATCACAAGGAGTACCTTGATCTTGATATAAATGGGGATCTATGATGTCATGATTTGGATCAATGAGGTCAAGTGAGTAACATGGTTGACTTTGTGTAGGTGCTATAAAGGTGGAAAAACATGAAATGGATGAGGTGGAAGTGGGTGGAACTAGAAGGCTAGGACTAGCATCTTGTGAAGTGGGATTTTGCATGGGTTCTTGTACTCCTTTGAGGGTGACTTTTGGTGGGCCTTTGATGCTAGTTTTTGGTGGTCCTTTGATGGTGATTTTTGGTGGTCCTTTTATGGGATTTTTGGTGTTCATTTGATGGTGATTTTTGGCTTGACAATAGGTTGACTAGGATGTGAAGTGCATAAGATATGGTTAGGGATGGGTGTTGGTTGGACATGGAGGAAATTTTGGTTTCCCTTGTCAATTGATGAAAAAGATGACATGATGGGTGGCATGACTTGGGTATAAGTTTCAATGGTGGCTTGGATGGTGTTTAGGATGATAATGGATTAGGAAAGAAATATTTTGAAATGGATTATGGAGGGTGCTTAAATGATAATTATTAGGACCTCTATTAAACAAATTAATGAAACTTAGGGTCTTAAGTAATAGATTAAGAATGGATGTGGATGATTGAGATACATGGGATGATTTGAATTAGATGATTGGGTATGATTAGGATAAGATGGATGATTAGAAAGATTAGGGATATTAGGATGAAATGATTAGGATGAAGGGGGATATGATTATGATGAAATGTGATTAGGATGAAAATGGATGATTAGAATGCTTAGTAGGATAATTAGGATGAGGAATGATGATAATGATGGAAAAGGATGATTAAGATGGAATGATTGAAAGGAGATAACTATGATGATTAGGGACGTAATGATTGAAATGGAAATAAATGATTAAGATAAGATGAAGGATGAATTTGGTTAGAGGGGATAATTAGGATGATTTTGAAAGGTTAGAATGATTATAGAGGTGATTAAAATGATTAAGAGGAATTAAGATGAGAAGGGATGATTATGATAGAATGAGATGATTAGGATGAAGAGGAATGATTAGGATGGAAGGATTGGATAGGGTGAGGTGATTAGGATGAGATGATGGATGGTTATGATGACTAGGATGGGATGATTGATTTGACTTGGATGACTAGGATAGGATGATTAGGATGAGGAATGATTATGATGACTAGGATGGGATGATTGGGTTGAATTGGATGACTAGGATAAGATGATTAAGATGGGGAATTTTGACTTGGAGATGATGTGGATAGCGTGACTTTGAGGACACCTAGATTTGTTTGTTTTTGAAATGTTTCTAATATTTTTGGATTTTTTATTTTTTTGAGTTTTTTTAATTTTTTTTGGTTTATGGTTTTTCTTGCTTGAGTAATATTTAGATCTTAAATACACATTCACACTTGTACATGCAAGAAAATATTTGATGCAATATGTAATGTAAATTATTATGATAAGAAGACACTTCCAAGCACAAGAATAATCCTAGCACTTATCCAAGCAGGTAGATTGGCAAATAGTCTTAAACTAAGATGCACAAGGATCTAGGGATGTCCTCTATATACCTTGAAGGTACATGAAGCCCAATTCCATGAATTTGAAAGGAGAATAATGCCAAACAGTTGGGAGGAGAGGGTAACCCACACTCCACCTTCACTTCCCAAAGGTATAAAGTTATTTGGGGCTTAGCCAAGATTGACAAGATCATTCTACTTCCAAGAGGAGTGTCTTTAGATTCACTCCCCGCTATTTATACTTCATTGAAATGCTAGAGTTGAGGTTGTCCCCTAGAGTAATCACTTCTCTAGTTAGGCCCCCTAAGAAGGTTACACAAAAGTGATGCAAATAATGTTTTTGATCTCCAAGATCATATGATAATGCGAAGAGAGAGCATACACATGTATTTGATCACACAAGAAATGTTTAGTAACCTTAGAAATGGAAATGTGTGATGTGAATATGAGAGTGTTGAAGAGTGCTTTTTTTTCCCATTCCCAAGATCATATGAAATGCGAGGGATGAGCATGCACACCTCCAAGCACAAACAAGATCACTAAGCAATGCAAGCACTTGTTTTTTTTAAGCCCAAATTGAAATGTGATTTTGAGAACAAGATTAAGATGAAGACATGAGTTGAAAAGTGTGCACCTGGATTTTCTTTAGCTCCAATTTTTTGTCCACTTGATCCAATTTGTCTTTTGAAGTGTTTATTTTTCCGCACATTCACAAAACCAACAACAAAGCCAAAACCCTAACAAGATAATTGATCACTAATATTAAAGGGTTAGCTAGTCAAGACAAATCTAATTTTTGGAAATGTTTTTGCAATAAAAAATAAAAACACAAATAACAAACCCTTACTGAAATTTCAAGAGCTTTCCAAAAATGTAAAGAAATGTGAAAAAATTGCTAATTTTCTCACAAAATTATTTTTTTATGAAAAATCATTAAAAAATTATAAAAAATTCAAAACAAATCCAAAAAATATAATTTTTTATTGAAGGCTTCTAATATCATCCAAAACCTACAAAACATTTTTTGTTGAAAAATCTGCAACCGTTTGTGAGATATTAGCAAATCATTCTAAAACCCTAATTTTTAAAGATTTTTGTCTAAATTTTTTTTTTCCAAATCAAAAACATAAAAAACAAAACCCTATTATATTTCAGAGAGTTTCCAAAAATATAAAAAAATCCAAAAAATCACTAATTTTCTCTCAAAATTATATTTTCATGAAAACTAATAAAAAAAATCTGATTTTTGGAATGAAATCTCTTGATATTGTCCCCAACTTGAAAAAAAAATTGTGAAAAAATTTGCAGCCATTTGAGAGATATGGTCAAATCTTTGAAACTAGGGTTTTGTCCAAAAATGATGTAAAACCCACAACAAAAAGCTAACAAAACCTGAAACAAAAAGGATCCAACTCCAAAATTTCTCAAAATTTGTGAAAATATTCAGCCAAAAATTAGTTAGGGGTTCACGTCAGGTTCACCAAAATGTATGCATGCAAAATGGATAGAAATAGAAATATACATAAAACATAATTTAAATAAAATCAAATGCAATGCAAACCTCAAAAGATTGAATGTAGTATGTTGAATTGTTGAAGATTTGAATGTGGTTGCTCATGATTCTAGCAACATGACATTAGCATAAAAGATGTTGATGTCTAGATGTAGATAGAGTGTAGATGTCAAAATGACAAGTATAAAGGTCTTTATAGAAAAGACAATTTTGAATGATGAGATGAGATTGAATGTCAATAAGATGTCTTAATCAATGGACAAGAATGAAAGTTGTAGTATAAAATAGGGTTAGTGCCAAAATTAGGGCAATGATAAGGATGAATGGCCAAGATTGAATTATAAGATAATTCAATCAAGGGTGGAAAATGAATGAGACAAGAGAAGATAAGAATGGCACAGATAATGAGGTTGGCATAAAAAAAGAGGTTGTTGGAGGAAATTAAATAATTATTAAAAAAAATTAAATTTGGAGGGAAGGTGAATAATTAAATAATAAAAGCATTATTTAATTATAGAAGACATGTGACATGTTGACTTTTAAATTAAATAATAATTTAATTTAAAAGTGGAGGAAAAGGATAAAATATTAAATAATTAAATAATTATTTAATATTGGAGGGAAAGGTGGGAAATAATTAAATAAATAAAATTTATTTAATTATGGAAGAAAAAGCTAATGAATAATTAAATAATTAAAATAATTATCTAAGTATAGTAGAAAAATGGAAAATGAATAATTAAATAAATAGGGATTTATTTAATTATAGGGGAAAGGATTATTTAGTGACGTAATTAAATAATTTATTTAATTAATCAAGGGAAGAATAAAGGAAAAAATGAATTAATTAAATAATTAAGAATTATTTAATTAATAGACGAATATGACCTTAGAAGATAAATTAAATAATTAACATTATGTAATTATGCAAGCAGATGAAGGAATTGATATGAAAAATGGTGTTCATAGGCCTAGGACATTTTTCAATGTCTATAGTATGTTACGATCTACACTAGACCAAGCATTGTCCAAGTAGTGGGAGTTCTTTCCAAATATATGTCTAATCATGGTAGAGTTCATTAGGATGTAGTTAAAAGAGTTCAGATATTTGTGAGGTACCTCAAATTATTCCTTGTGTTATCATGGTAATTTGATAGGAGATGGAATTTCCCTTGATATTCATGGTTATGTGGATTCAAATTGGACAAGAGATGTTGATAGCATATAACCCACTAGTGCTTATGTGTTTACTTTATTTGGTGGTGCAAGAAGTTAAATGAGTAAGAAATAGGTTGTGGTTGATTTGTCCACTATTGAAGCTAAGTAATATGATAATTACTTGAATGCTTGTAAATAAGTCATTTGGATTAAGAGGATATGTTCAAATATTGGAACAAAATAAGTTAATGACAATTTATTGTGATAGAGTGTGATATACCTAGCTAAGAACCCAACATTTCATGTCAAGACCAAGCACATTGATGTACAATATCACTTTTGTCAAAGATATGGTCAAGGATGATAAGGTGAAGCTAGTTAAGGTAGATACTTTGATGAATGTAGCAAATTATTTAATTGAGATTGTGAGAATAGAGAAGTTCAAATGGTGTTCAAATTTTATGGGTCTCTTGGCCCCTAGCAATTAAATCACTCTTGTTTCTCTAGCAAGGTGTTAAAAAGGTAAGAGAATGTTAGGAAAATTGGTGTCTCAACCTTACAATATAATAGGTTAATATATTTGAGTGCAAGGGTATGCAAGGGGGTACCCCCTTTGTGGGGTACAAAGGCCATGCCCCCCACCCAAAAAGCCATATTTTATTTATGTTTTACTATTGTAAATATGAATTATTCATCATTAGGTATCAAATTTGATGATAAATATTTTGTTGGATTGTCTTACCCTATAAGGAAACCCTATTTTATGAGGGTATCATATTATGACTGTGCATTGTGATATATTTTGAGAGTATGATAGTTGTGTTTCCTTTGGATATTTGGTTGGTGATACTCATGTGAGAAGCTTGCTCTATAAGTATATTGTAATCTTCATGATTTTTGAATAATATATTGGGTGGATTTTGAAGTGTGGATTTTTTCTCCCAAAAGGGTTTTCCCATGTAAATCACTGTGTTTTGGTACATGCATGATATTTATGTTTATTTATGTTTAATTTATGTAAATGTTGTAAATATATAAAAAGTATTGCATTACTCTCCTCTCAAGGTTAGTGTGATAAGTCGTTCCGCTGTCTTAACTTCCTTACACCAAACTCATATTTTACTTCAAATAAAATGAAATCTTTATATTCATCTACAAAAATAAAATATTTATTAAATAAGAACAAAGAGAGGCACTTAAATGGAAATTACAAGTCACTTTATGATACAATCTTCTAAACAAATTGTAAAAATATTAATTTACATAAAACATCGTGAGTACTAAAAATTTATTACATCAAAAAATGAATATAAGACTTAAGAGGAACTTAAAGATCGAGAATGAAGCTCTTTGTCTAGGACACTAGTGCATCATGCAAATGTCCTCACGTTGTGTTGTTGTCCTTCACCAATCACTCCAAAATATCCCAAAATATATGGTTCAAACTCTAGAATCACTCTAACCTACAAATATAATGAAACAAGAAAATATGTTAGGGTTGTTTAGGGGTTTTCCCTAGTTAAACCCCTATTTTGGTCTTTCAAACTCCACCAAAAGCCAAAAATAAAATGATTGATAAAAATACACAATTTTAAATCCTTGGATCATTAAAGATTAAAAATAAATGATAAATTAAAATATTTGATAATGGTGTTAACCCTAGTATACAAGGAGAACCATCATTGCATGCAAATAGAAACAATAATAACAAATTTATTCACTTCTATAACAAGGAGATTATCTCACATTAAAGAGAAAATAGAAAAATAAATGAACAAGATAACAGTATTACCAGTAGAAGAAGTTATCTCTAATGAAGGTGATAAATATAACAAGTAATACTTCTCCTTGAGAAGCTCAAGTTGTTGAAGAATAGAAGCATAAAGTATGATAACAAAACACTAAATGAAATAGTTGTAAGTGATTGAAGATGGAGGCAAATATTTTGATAGAGTTTCTCCAAGGATATTCGATGGAGAGCTTGTTGAACAAGCCACATAGAAAGTACACTTTTGAATCTCAAGAATTGTTGGGAGGCTAGCATGTTGCACAAACGTTTGTGTTGCCCTATCTTCCAAAATAATAAAGCCTATATTTTCATACATCATCAAATACACTACTCTTCAAATGTGAACAAAAATATTTGTTATAGAAATATTAAAATCTACTATTAAAGTGTGGGCTAAGGTGAGTTCAAAACATAATGTGAAATTGTGCAAGTATGCAATTTTTGACACTATGTATCCTTTAGATGCAAATATTATTTTTTATTAGATATTTATCAATGAGTTGTCTTAAGTTTTCTCACTCGGTCAAGTGCAATATAGGTAGGCTACTTGGTGGGTTGGGGATCAACATTCACATTAGATAATTGAGGGTGATGTGGATTCAAGTTGTGCAACCTTTAAGAGTTTTTCATCTTTTGATTACTCTAATGATGAATCCTTGGTTGCTTTGGTGATGACTCCTCGGTTGCTTTGGTGATAACTCCCAGGTCTCCTTCTCTATAAGAAAATATCACATCTCCTACCCTTGGTAGGGTGTCTCCTTTTGGAATATTGGTTGTTTTGAATCCAACTAACAAAGCGAGACATTCCCCTTCTATAGGCTTGTTTGACAACTCTTGTTCTTCCCCTACTATAATTTCTTCATTCCATGCTCAAGGACCTACACAAAATCAAGAGTGGATCACAATAGAAAGGAAGAAGAGGAAAGGCCCTCTCTAGGTAATAGTACTAATGGGGAAAGTAGGACGATCCTATGGTCTCATATTAAAAAGGGTTAGTTAGGGTTGTATTGTTTGTATTATTTCTTGTTGTCAATATGGCTAATTTTTTATCTTCTTTGTTGTTGTCAATTTGGCTTATTCTTTCTTTTTATGAAAGTAGGAATTACATTAAGGCTTTGGGAAGAGGTCTCTTTTTTGTGACCACCTTGACTTAAGCCAAACTAAAATTTCTTAAATTTTCCATGAAAAAAATTATAAATATAATACTCTATAAATATAAATTTATAGAAATGAAGAAATTATATAAAAAATAGACGAAATATTATTTATATATAAAAATATTATTTATATATATATTCATTATATTTAAGTGTTTTTTTTTAATTATTAATATTAAATAACATCATTAATATTATATAACTTATAAATTAAAAATGTATATAGTATATATATACAAGTATTATTAAATATGAATAAAATGAAATAGATATTTTGAGAATAATATTTATCCATAATTTTTACAATATTTTTTTTAAAGATAAATATACTAAATATTTAATCATTTGTTATGTAGATAATTATCAAATTTTACATTTTATTTTTTACAAATTCACAATACAAAATTCTTTAATGTCATATTCACCATATAAACTTCTTTTATCTCATTGTTAATCATCTATCAATGTAAAAAAAATTTAAAATAACGAATCTATTGACTAGATTTTAATCGAACAATAATACATTAAACATTAATAATAATAAAACCTTGAGATGCAGGACGACTAATCCTTGTCCGTATTGCAGTCTTTTTCTTTTGTAGGCATTCTCTATTTTACACATATGACCTGGCTTTTCTTCCAATGTGCCATATAATCAAATATTAAAATGTTCTAGAATCCAATAAATTAATAATTAATTAAAAATCAAAAGAGACGTTGCTTCGTCATATTCAACCCTTTCCACATCGATTGACTGTATAAATAATAAAAAAGAGTGGTTAAAATAAAAATATATAAAAAATTCAACTGAAGAAAATGAGTCCTTTAAACAGAAAATACGAAATGACGGCAACGTTTACGGCTAAAAACCTCGGAGACTCTGACCCACACTTTTATAGTCATTTCCCACCATTCATAAAAAAAATTCAATGCGGTACAACGTAGGCCATCATGCAACTTATATTCTCCATTGCTTTAAACAAATACTCCTTGACCGGTCCGTACGGTACTACTTTAGAGGCCCTATCACCCTTCACATTTATGCGTGGCCGGTCCACTGGTCGGTTGGTACCTGCCCTCCTTTTGCTCGCAAATTTCTTTTTCCTTTTCCATAAAATCCTTTCTACTAGATTTTTTCGGTCACTAAATGATTGACGGCCTGTCCTGCCTAGTCGAACTATTATCTTTTCTATGGTTTAGCCTTTATCTTTTCATGGTCCTACGATATTCCATGGTCCTACGATATTCCAGGCAATTGATACATGTTCATAAAGTTAGTCTGGTCACCCTCTCTTATATTGACATCCAAAATGTCAATCAAACAAATGAATCTTCGAGATTTATGGTAGTATGGTTCTACGATATTCTAGACAATTGCTACGTGTTGACAAAATTAGTCTGCACGATTACTGACCCCTGACATCTAAAATGCCAACCGAACAAATAATATCTCAAAGTTTAGGATAATAAAGATATAGCATGAATCCCTAGAAACAATAAAATATTTGTAATAAAAATATATCATGGGAAATGGTATCCCTAGATTTAATGTTTTTAAAACTTTCTACTTCAAAATGAGTAATCTTTTGCCAATTGCCATCATACTTATGGTAAGTAAATAATAGACCCTTGCATGGCCTTTACTCAAGGTCACAAATTGGGTGGGTAAAATGTTTTTAGTCAAGATTCAAAGCAAGAAAAATCTATATAATTTTTTAATAGTTAAGTATTGTTTCTTTTGAATAAGACTTCAAAAATATTGTAAGAAACATTTTAAAAGGATAAAGTTAATGAGTTGTTTTCACATTCTAAAAAAAATTAGTATGAGATGTTAATGAGCTGTTTTCACATTCTATAAAACTAGCATTTGTATTTAAAGGAGGTTTAAGGATTACACCAATAGAAATTGATATGTATGCAAATATGTTAGAAAGTACATGTTTGTGCATGCAAATTCTACTTGTATGTGGCTGGATTAAACAACTAATAATAAATGTTAAATAATGAAATGAAATAAACTTAGCCAAATCTAGATTTTTTCCTAAAAGAAATTAAGTATTATCTAATTATGAAATATTTGCATACAGATTTAAAACATAAAGCAATGCAAATGAAGTAAAAAAGTTACCATCAAATTGACAAAAGATAATTCAAATGGAAATACAATGTTCCAATCCGGTTGTCAAATCAATATTTATCTAGCTTTTATGTGATTAGTGAGATTTTGGAGGCTTTTATCTAATATTTTGAAGGCTTTTACCATTAAATAGTAACTAGTTTATCATTAAACAATAGGTGACACTTGTTTTCAGACGATTCAATAGTGGTTTGGAGGCATGAGACTTGTTTCAGGCTTAAATCTCACAGTATATGTAGTCTATCAACTAAAAATTAGTATGAGATATTTTTGGATTTAATTATGTGTTTTTTCTATCAAATTTATAGTCAATTCTAAAAATATCCCATGTTAACATAACAATTGAAAAATTATGATTAAATTTTAAGAGCTATAAGTTACTCCTATATGTGTGTGTGTGTGTGTGTGTGTGTGTGTGTGAAAAGTTTTTTTTTAGTATTTTTTCTATTTATTTAAGATCTATTTAGATTTTTGGTTCTTAATATAATAATATAGTGTTTAAATGGTATATTTCTATGCAAAAAATGGTATCCATTTTGTCCATTTTCTGATTTTGAGTGCTTGTTCCTTAGTGGTTAAGACCCAACTTTTATATGTAATATTTCTTACCTTAGTTCAAAATCACAAAGGTAATTTTAATCCACATATTTTCTAAATTCAAATCTAAGCATGGGCCACATTGAATTAGTTTTAATTAGCCACCACTTGTCAAATAAAGCACAAAATAGAAAGTTGTTGCTCTAAGGTCTTGTATAAAAGGATAAATTCTTAATTTATTTAGATCATTGACTATTAATTAGAGCAATCAATTGAACATCTGGGAGAATTACATCAACGTTCTAATATCACAAAGATAGAAATAAGCATTTGTGTGTCTACTCGGCATGTTTTCCAACTTGTTCCAAAGCATTGAATCAATCTAAGGATTTGACTTAGGAAAGATGTGGGAAGCTAGTCTCCTTCCTCTTGAATAGCACAACAAGTTCTATTAATGCTTCTGAATACTACAATGTTTAAATAACATAAGGGGGAAATTATACAGATTAAGAGTGCAATTTAAATTAAGGCCACAATTAAGGTTAGAACAATAGGAAAAGGGTCAAAACTATAAGTGAGTGTATTAGAACCAAAAACATGTTTTCAACCTAAAAAAGAATGAGTCATTTATTATCTATGAGTGTTTTGAACACAGTATCAAATCTAATAATAGAGGCTAGCATTCCATCATAGAATACATGTTATAAAATATTATCTCAATTGTAGCATCTAAAGCTAAGTACCCTAATCCTCTTTTTCAAATTTTATTGCATAAATTGTTAATGATTCTAGATGAACAACTAATTAATAAGAGTAAGCCGATTGCTATTAAAATTTACATTTATTTACCCTAGTTTATTTAGAAATTTGAATTTATTTTATTTTATTGCATAAATCTAATTAGTTTGTGTGTATTAAAGCTTTTTTAAATTTTGTGTGTACATGTAAAGATTTCATCATCATCGTCATTCCCCACTAATGCAAAGTTCTATATATTGAATCCCACCATCAACATATAAGTTAAACTAAAGATGTCCAAATTAAGGGTTTGAACAATACTCATTACTTAGTGAGGGAGAAGCATTCAAGATCATGATTCCCATGCTTATAAAATGGATTAAAACAATGCATATATTTAACTAAAGATAAATAGATTCTTTAGATCTTGTAAATTTGGGTAGTGATGCTAATCCTTTTACTTTGATTCATATCATCTACACTTTGTTGATTAATTCAAACCATATAGATTGGGCATACTTAAAGGGTATAGGTGAAAGGATAATCTTATCAAGAAATTTGAGTTGTGTGTCCACTCCTACCTCTTAATTTTCTTCTTTCACTTTCCTCATAATTCTCTTATCCCACTTTTGGTATGCCACAAGATTCTTATTTCAAAAACTCGCCCAAAATTTACCATCTTCTTGTAAAAATTATTATTTTCTCTACTCACATATTTTTTCCCTACTTCTCTTTCCATTAGTTTTTACTTGTTTCTTATGTTCATAGTAGTAATACTATCATACATTAGAATAAATTCATGTCAAATTAATTCAATATTTACTTAAATAATATAAATGAAGACATATTCAAATCAAGTAATTAGATACACATCATTAAGTAAGAAACATGATATTGAATAAGAAAGTAAATTTATTTTCACTTTTTAATCTATATTATCTATAGACAATAAGAAATATTGTAAAATTCCAAGTTATCAAAGTATTCAAAAATGAGGTGTGACAATAGCACTAATAGTGGTATGCCTAAGTTCTTATTATCACCCCACCTTCCTCCATTATTTCATAACCTATGCATACCCCACATATCATTTCCCATGTATCCATTTCTAATCCTACCCCCACTCCTAGCATATCTCTATCTACTCTTGGCACTCATTTAAAAGATATCAATGATATAAAAATTAGAATGAATACCTTGTAACTAATTTTGAATAAAAATGGCATAACTAGTGAAATCAAGCACAATCTTCTTGCTTTTGAGAATTTATATCATCCATTTTTAAATGGATTTGTGGCTCCTATATTTGATTTGTGTAACAATTGAGGAGATTCTAAAACATACTTTAGGTATTTTCTTGATGAGATAAATGTTTAAATTTTGTGTATGATGACAATTTATTGCACTGTATTCTTCGCATAAACTTTAAAGGCTTATGCAATTGAATGGTTATGTTCACTTCCTCAAGGGGCTATAAATTTTCTTTCAAATATGGCTAATGATTTTTGTGGTCCACTTTAGTTTGAATACTAGTTTAAAGGTCACCATTTCATACGTATTTGATTGTAAAGGGGGATCAAACATGGGCATATGTATGATAATTCTAAATTATCTTCTAATCATCATTCGCTAAGATACATTACCAAATTCATGATAATGATCTTTAAATATTTTTTCTTAAAGGAATGTTGCCTACTATTTAGCAAGTGTGTATCATAATAGCTAGATGAAATTCATGAAATTATGTTCTTATATTAGGAGTGTTGAGTTAAAATTACTAGAGAGTAATGATAGCTAGATGACATTCATGAAATTATGTTCTTATGTTAGGAATGCTGAGTTAAAATTACTAGAGAGTAATGAACTTAAGGATATTGTCATGCTTTGTCCACTACATTCTACCTTATAAGTTCAAGAGAAAAATAATTTCCACAAGGCTAGTGACAAACAAGAAAAAAGATAAATGATATTAATATTGCTACTTCTTCTAATGTTATGACTTATATTTAGCCTAAAAATTTCAAAGAATGTGCTTAAAGTGTACTTGGTAAAAATACAATTGTAGTTCCTCCTATTAGACCAATGACACATCTAATTTTGTGCCTAAATATTATAATGATGAAGTATTTTATATCTAACAAAGACATAATGGTAATGGTTTGATCCCACAATAGTGTGTCTCACTTGTGAAATATTCTAGTTTAACCCTAAAATCACATATTTTTAAAAAGACTAGTGATTTACTTTCCTAGAGGGGTTGCATCTAAGGGGGTTTGATTGAAGAGGTTTAGATCAAACCCCATTGGATAGAATCCTCTAGACTTAAATCAAATCCTTGATAGAGCCTCCTCTACACCTATCCAAATGCTAACACAAAAGTAAATTTTCTTCATCTTTTGGGGCCAAATGAAGTCATTTAGAAATGCCATTTTATAATTATGTAGGGCTGTTAGTATTATATTAAAATTAATGATTAATAAAATATTTAATGAAACTTACAAAACATATCCGTACACCTTCTATATTATGTCTTTTGACTTGTCCATTGTCTACTTGTATGTTTCTCACATGTTACTTTTGTCTATTATCCATGTTATGTTTCTCCACTTGGGGAATCCTTTTTATGTCACTTGTATTACCTTCTTTAATGATAATTATACTTGCACACTTATCTTATACTTCAAAAATATTCAAATCTTATGTTCATGTGTTTAAGCTTATATAATCACACTCTACATAACATTTATCTATGCTTACATGTTTTCATCTAGCATCTTTAGCTATTATAATTTATTGTTGCCCTTAAAATTAGGCCATACATTGGGACACATTGTTGTCCCTTATTACATATAACTTTATTCTTATATCTTATTATGTGCAATTGGAAGTGACCCTAAATTAGCATCCAAAATCAACTTGAATTACTAAATCATAAGCAATAAGAAACAATCAAGATTATGCTATTAGAAGATTAAATTAACATAAATTATGAAATGACAATCCATATCAATCTCCTAGCTACTTTATGAAAGTGGTTTTCCTCAATTGATTAAAGATGTACATGTGCTTAGTTTTAACAACATAATATTGCATTCAAGAAGTGGATGCTGAAAATGGCTTCTAGATGAGATTTATTTTATATATTTTTGGAGGAATAGATGGAGGGACAAGTGGCAAGAGGGTAGAAACTTGGCCATACCCTTGAGTACCACTTATCTTGTATATGTAAGTGCATAACATGATGTAATTGGCTCCTCATGTGCACATGATTAGAGGGTAATTAAATGATAATGAAGGGATGGGGATGGATTATGGAAAGTAGACAAAATAATAGGGGAAACTATCCATACATGCTTTGGAAACCTCTTGGCATATATTCCCTTATTGCACCTTTCGTCCCTTCATCCTCTTATCCTTCCATCCTCCCTCCTCTCCAATCCATCCATCTTATCAATCCATAATATCTATACCCACTATCCTCATGTTTCGCACCATCTAATCCTACCACTCACTTTCATATCCCTTATCTTCCATCATCCTATAATTGATCCTATCATGAGCATCCTAATTTCTTGTCATACATGAAATATCTAGAGTGAGGCATCTTATTCCTCTGTGAAATATTCTTTGAAGATCACATATTTAGCCCTCCATCTATCCAATAATTACTCTCATCCCCTATCCAAAACCTTAATCCCTTCATCCCATAATCCTTCCTCCTCCCAATCCTTCATCCATTAATCCATCCTACCACCTCATCCTCACATCCCATCATCCCTAGTCATTGGTATCTTGCTATAGTCTACCCCCACACAATCTATTTTCATCCATCTCATATGTCCATATCTCCCATGCAATCCAAATACTCCTCACAATCCAAAATCATAGAGTGAATCCTATCCATGTAATCTATGCAAATTATCCAATTGCATCCATAGTCTTGTTCCTATCCTTATTGCAAGGCTTGATCCAAATCCAACCATGACCATCAAGATGTATCCTTTCCAATCCTTGTGTTGTATCAAGATATTTTTGTAAGACCCAAAAATAGGATTAATAATGCAATGAATCATAAATAGCAACCACTAACTAGCAAATTCATACAACCCAATCTAATCTAACAATAAAGAACAATCCAATGTAAGAAATCAAATAATGTATCAAAGTGATACCTTCCTACATCAAGATTGAATTATCTCTATCAAGATCTTCAATTTTCCTTGTAATCCTTTGCTCTCAAAAATTATGTTCACTATTATGCTTAAGCCCAGATTGATACTGATAAAAAATTCTCAAAGATTTGTGGTTAGCCATCAAAGAGAGGGATACTTTTATAGAAATGAATGATTTGGATGGACGATCAAGATTAAGAGGTGGATGATCAAGATCAAGAGTCAAGAATCCTTGAGAGGAATTGATTGGGGAGTTAATTGACTGCAACTAGCTACAAGATTTTAATTAACAATTTGCATGAGAAACTAATTGATCAGTTAATGGATTTGATTGCTTTGTTACTCTCACTGAGTGTGAGTGAACTAATTTGATTGATTAGTGAAGTGAAATTGATTATCTAGTCAATTGGAAGAGAGTGGTTGTTAAAAACAAGGTGGAATGTGCATGAGATAATAATTAATTAAATGAATAAATTATTATTAGAGGAATGTGCAAGATCAAATTTATTAAATTTAAATAAAATATATGATCTTATTTATTTTGGAAGAAGATAATATTTGGGAAATAAATTAAATAATCAAAAATAATTATTTAATTCAAGAAGTGAGAACTTGCATAAGTATTTAATAATTAAATAAATTTAATTATTATTTACATGTGCAAGATTGAACTAATTAAACAAATAAAATAAATGTTTTTATTCATTTTTAGAAGAAGATAATGTTGAAGAATTAAATTAAATAATTAAAACAATTATTTAATTTAATAAGTGAGAATAATGAAATAATAAATTATTTAATCTTGGAGATAAGAACTAGATAAGAAATTTGCATGAGATCTAATAATTAATTAAATGAATTAATTATTAAAGGAATGTGCATGTGGGATTTAGATAAATCAATTAAATATTTTATTTATAATTAATGAATGGATAATGTTGAGAGATTAAAGGATAATTAAATAATTAAAGTGATTATTTAATTTAGAAAGTGGGAAAGTGGATGATTAAATAATAATTATTTAATTTTGGAAGGGATAATGGATGATTAATTAAATAATATTAATTTATTTAATTAATTTAGAAGAATAAAGATAATTAAAAACGTAATTAAATCAATTGGATTTATTTAATTAATCAAGTTTAAGATAAATAAGAGTAAAGACAATTAAATGATAAAGTGAAACATTATTTAGTCATTAGGAAATGACGATAATTGGTGCTAAATCGTTACTCATAGGCTAGGACAATTTCAGGTATCTACAATATCATTCCCACGTATCAATCACTCCATGCACCATTAATCAATCTTTTCTTTTTAGCTTGACTGGGGTAACATCATATTTGTCTTCAAGAATTATTTTGTGCATGCTTTCTTACTTTTTTTTTGTGCATTATAATTTATTTTATGTTTATATTGGTCTTGGTAACCTACCTACAACATCAGTATCATGGTCTTCCTTATCATGGTGCTACATGACATTTGGTTGCTTGTGACTTATCTTTTTCTATGCATGGGTCACATTCTCACCCTAGTTTCTTATACCTGTGTGCATAACATCCAATGCTATATCAAATAAAGAGTGCTCAATCTAATGAAACATATGACACATTTTATCCATTCCTTTTCTTCCTTTCATTTCATCACTCCCACCACCTATCCCTTACCCCCTTCTACCCATAATTTTGCATCCTCTTTCCTCATCGACCTTGCACCTTCTCATTCATTTCAAGAGCACACCTGTGTTCTATTAAACCCACCCTTCCTCTTGAGGGGGCATCCTTATATCCTCATCTTCATTTTCATCATCTTTCCCCCTAGTCACTCCTTTGAATGACTAGGGTATCTTCTATAATCTAACCATTTTCTTCCAAGCATTATGTTTTAATCTTCTTTGAAATGATGTTACTTCATAACACCATTTCAAAGAGGCAAAATGTTATAGAAAGATGAAATTGACACCTTGTCAATTCTCATTTTTAAAAAAAAATCAATCATTTACATTTGATCAATTATCTTCATTTGCAACTCTAATATTGATTAAATAATAATAATATTTCTCATTAATCCCCTTATCCTCATTCTTTATTAATCCCATTTTCTCGTTCATCTCTAAGATCTAGCCCTTAATAAATAATTATTTGATAATTATTTATCTAGACCCTTTATCCCCTTCTTCCCAAAAAATAAATAAATATTTTTATTTATTTAATTGTTTTTCTGTCTGCTTTCTCTTATCCATCCCTAACCTCTCATTATCATTTAATTACCCTCTAATCATGTTCACATAAAGAACCGAACTTCATGTACATGGCAAGTGATACTCAAGGATATGACCAAGTTGCTATTCTCTTGCCACTTGTCCCTCCATCAAATCCTCCAAAAATCCCGAGGAAATCCAAACCATTTTCACAAGCCAAGATTTAGTATACTAGATTATAATTGTATGCCTATCTAGTTTCTGATATTTATTTTTATATAATTTAAAACTTAGTTTTTATACAAATAATATAAATAGAAAAAGGAATGTCTTAATTGGTAAGGCTGACCGTCAAATTTAATCCCTCAATTCTCACATGCGCCCTCCAAACAAGAAAATACAAAGATAAAAAAAAATCATTGACACAATAGTTTATCCAAATTACTTGCCTAAAAAACGACAGGAAAAGTTAAAAGGTAACAGCGAACTTCTGTAAAAAAAAATCGAGACGATGAGAATGCCCGTCAAATCTCAGCCTGTTCCAACGTAACGTAAAATGCTTTATATGCTGGAATTTCTGTTTAGATTGCAAAGACTCTCACCAAAAAAATAGTCGAAAGCTGTTCGGTGAGCTCCAACGTACATTTTCGTGTCGCGCACCTTTGTTCGTTAGCGAGTGTTATCATTTATACCTGCCCTGCGCAAGGCACGCTTCCCCTTCATATTTTACGCTCTGCTTCCTTCTCCACTCTCCCGAATTTTGTTTGCCCCTTTTAGTTTATACTGCGCCTCACAGGAATCCACAGGGGGCGCGCACATAGATGAAGAAGATTAATCGGATCGGTCAGATTGTGAAACTGAGACAATTTGTCAAAAAATGGAAGACCCGGGCTCAGGTTCCTCAAGAGCAGGCCGGCAGCACCAACGGATGCAGCCGGTCGCCCCGGTTGCAGCAGGGTTCCCCCTTTTCATACGACTCGGACGAAGAATGCTGCAGGCGCCCGGCGTCTCCTCCGCCCGACGTGCCCGAGGGTTATTTGGGGGTTTATGTGGGGCGTAAAGGAGAAGATCGGACGCGATTCATCATCCCCACGGCTTATCTCGGCCACCCGTTGTTTCGAACCCTGCTGGACAGGGCCGAGGAGGAGTTCGGGTTCGATCATCAGGGCGGACTTACCATACCTTGTGAGGTGAGCCTTTTTAATCAAGTGCTGCGTGTGTTGGGGGGAGACGATCCAGATAGGGACAGCCTCAGGCTCCATGATCTTTTCGAGTTTTTTTCTAGTGAAAGGGACTGCGGTTCTGAGGCTAAAGCCTTGGATTCCTTTCCCTTGTACAGTTTTGGGTTCAGAAATTTAATGTTGTGAATTTTGGGTCTTCTTCCATCACTTCTCTTCTTGTTCACTGCTCCCACACATCCCATAAAGCTATAACCTTTTTTCCTCTGGGTTGCTTTATAGGAGATGGCTTTTGTAAGCATTTTCTTGGGTATCTTGATCTGAAAAAGGGTTTGTTTTAGGTGGACTACTGTATAGATCCGTGAAGTATTGTATGGCCAATTGTTTCTGCGCCGGTTTTCCTTTGTTGGGCATTTGGCAGCAACAATTCTGCACATATATCTTGTTGGGGTTAATTGTTTGTTTTGACAAGATGGGCTACATTAAAAGCAAGTGAGAATACTGTGAAAAGATTTTTCCGATTTGTGAAAAGTTGTCTGTAAATTTTATGGGTATTCAATCTAAATTTTCTTCTACTCCTTGAGATGCTTGCCTCTGTATTTTTCTCACTTTCTAACAATTTTATTGGCAGAGGTAAAAACATATCATCGCTTATTATACTGAGCTAAATTTGGCAGTAAATTGCAAAACATCTTACAGTATTCATATTCACCCACAAGGTCTGTATAATCGAGTAATTTTTTTGGGAATACTCAAATTAATTGTTAATAAATAAGAATCCATAAGCCTCCCACCGTAGTGAAAAGGACGATGATTAATCGAATACTATTTCCGAGGAATTTTTAAAAGCAAATACCGACGATAGAAGCTTGTAGAGCGCACGCTTATCATAGCCGCCATAAACAGCTGGCACGTTGACCAGCTGGCACGTTGACCAACTGGCACGTTGCGGTCTATGTGCCCGCATTTCACGGTGGGGCCACTTTCACTGTAAAGACTTGACCACAATGTAAGTATATTGTCTATGTAGCAATCTAAATGTATATTTAATTGTATTTTTTTGGGTTGGTAATAGAGTTGATTGTATTAATAAAAACAAGAGTACATTGCTAATTTCATTGCATCATCAAATTAAAAAACCTTTCCCACACCTCTAAACTCCTCTCTCAAAACCCCTTGCCCTGCCTCCTAACCACATTACAATTAGCTCCAAGAAATGCACATTACATTAAAGACAGATATACCCCAAGCATGCTTATAGAAACAAACCTAGAACAACCTTAAAAAAAACCTATTAACAGGTCAAAGGATTGAAACACTTCCTGGTCTTCCCTTCGTCTGAGACCTAAGGGCCATTGCAAAAGATTTCTTCTCTGCTTTCTTAGCTTTCTTCCCCTTAACCGTTTGCCATCCATCTTCCACCCTTGCCGCCTCCTTCTGCCATTTTAGAGATTTGTCCTTGGGACTTTGCAAAGCTTCATTCAAAAAACCAGTTACTTGTTGACATTCTTCAACAACTTTTCATTTCCCAGATTCTCTCTCTTGAGATCTCACCCCACCTTTTTTCTCCCGACAATCAGGTGTTGCTACCCAGTTTTTGAGCTCCTTTTCATCCTCTTTCCGGATCGCATTATCACCATTCCCATCCAGACACCCTTCATGTATCGAGGACCTCATGTATCTATTGGTGGTCCTCCCTTATATAACACTTTTCCCCGCATCCTCCCCTTCTTGACCCAGGGCCTCTTATATTTAATTGTATTTATTTATTAATTAAAATTTGGAATATAATGTGATTTTGACTTTCAATTTTATTGTCTATCTAATAATTTGAATGCACATATGGTCTTATTTATTAAATAATTGATTGAAAATTTGATTTTCAATTAATTAATAAATATGGGGTTGGGGCCCTAGCTCGATTGGCTAAATCTTTCCTGTTGCAGGAGGTTGGTCACAAGGTCTAGTCTCCCCCACCCCCGTGGTACCAGAGGGCATGTCGCACCAGCGCCGCCAGTCACATTAAAAAGTTTACCAGGCGCACTGCAGTTTATATGGGGTCGTGCTACCCAATTCCTGCAGTCTAAAAATAAATAAATAAATAATTAATTAATAAATATGATCAAATGTGTATCTTACCATTGGACGAATATTCCTTCTAAATTCTCTCTTAAATTATTTAAGAATATTGTACAATTTTATTAAAAAGTAAAAAAATAAATGTAAAGACTATAAATTTTGTATTTTTATTTCTTTGCTTTACATTTATTTTTGTTATAATTATACTATAATTTTGTATCTATTATTTATAATATAATTTTACATTTTTATTATAGTTTAGACAAGTTTTAATTTTTAGGTTTTACTACCTAAATAAGATTGTGGGTGTGGATCTATTCCTAAGATTGTACATTGTAAGTCTCATCTATCTTTTGGATCAATTCACATTGTGAGTTTATCCCCTTATTTTAAACTCTAAATTTTCCACTCCTAAGGCTTATTCTTTTGGAATTTGATTGTTATATCCAAGCTTGTATACTAAAATACTTCAAGCTAAATATTTGAAATCTTATATTTAAAAATTTTCAAAGGTTATTACTCATCAAAAAAACATATTGCAAAATTATTTGCACATTAATATCACTACAACATTGTATCAACATTATAGGTGCTTGGACCATTTTCCTTACATGACTTGGATCATTGTACATTAGCAAAGAGGTTTGATGCATTATCAAGGAAGTCATAAACCTTCCTTTTGAATACAATAAAAACCAAAGGTTCTTTTCGTCACCACCTTTGTCTCAAGCATAGATAATGTCAAAGATAAACAAGTACTAAAGATTTTAGTTGTAGAGGATAAATTCATGCAATTATAGAATCCAAAGATTAAACTAAGGACATGGTGTTGGATCCCAAAGTAGGCCAACATCACAATGTAAATTTTTCATAGTGTATTAATTATAGATTCAATTTCATAATCTCAGTTCTGATCATCAAGCACAATGTATGGTAGAATATTCATCATTGACAACCACAAATTGACAAAGAGCTAAGCCCAAGCCTAACCTCTTACAAATACATTTATTAACTTAATTCTAATTATAATATTTGCATTTAAATACCCATTTATGGGATGCTGAGGGTTGATCCCCCCATCAACCCAAGGAGAGATGTGAAGTGGCATATGCTAGATGAAGGATGGGTGAAAGCTAATTTTGATGGAGCATCCAGGGGTAACCTAAGACCCTCAAGGGAAAGGTGTATCCTTTGCAACCACATGGGGAGAATACTTGTGGAGGAAGCAAGGAAGCTACTAGTAGGGACAAAAAATAAAGTCGAGGCACAGGCGGCATGGCCAAGATTAGAAATGTGTAGAAGATTTGGTTTTAAAATGCTACATCTAGAAGGGGATTCACTAATTGTCATAAATTCTATTCAACAGAAGGAGACTCCTAATTGGAAAATTCAAAGTTATGTAAGGCAGATTTGGGAAGACATTGATCACCTAGAAGATTTCAAACTCTTCAATATTTATCGGGAGGGAAACATGGAGGTTGATAGCTTATCTAAGCAGTCTATCGATATGAGTGGTGATCATTAAATGCAAGCATAAGGAGATTAAAGACCACCCTTATCCTTTACAGATCTTTGACAATTGATTATCTCAACAAGACTGTTAGAGCTTTTCTTGAGTTTTAGACCTTTTTCTATTTGATCCTTTTCTTTCTCCAATTTTTTCCTCGAGGAAACAATTTCTTCTTCAAGTTTGGAACATTCAACTATTTTGTGATTCAACTTATTGTTCAAACAATCTGTAACCCTTTTACCTTCTTCAATTTGAGTTTTTTGTTAGAATTGTGAAAAACACGAGCCACAAGATCAAACAATGAACAAAGACACCTTCCACGTAAGAGATCTACAAAAAAAGAATTGTTATATTCCCCAAAAAGAAAAGATACAAAAGAACCTCAAGAAACTTCAAGGAAAACAAGAGTCCTCAAAGTTTGAGAGTTCAAGAGAAAAACTCTAGATTAATAATACAATGAGGGTTTAGTGCTATATAGGAGCAACCCTAATAATTGCTCACTTTAGTGAACATAAAAAAACACTTAGTTAACTGAATAAAGAATCCCTAAGTTTAGCTTAAGTGCATGATAATAAAATAGAATAATAATCAATTAAATATTAATTAATCATTAGCTAATGCACATGATTACTCTAACACCCCCCTTAATATGAACTTAGGGAGTAGCTAAAAACCCTAAAAAAAGAATGCATGATGGGTCCCAACAAACAAAGCTTGGTGAGGTACCCATGTACAAGCAAAAGATCTCACAACTAGAGAAAAGGAGAAAACCATAGTGGGAAAAAACTCATCTCCAAAAGAGAGAAAGGCGAAGGAAGGGTCTTGAAAAGCCTCCAAATCAAGGTGTAAAGGACCGAGAAGCCTCCAACCAAAACAATGTCCCAAAACAAGAGGAACATGTAGAACATTGCTAAAGCAAAAAGCTATAGATTGTTGTTGAAAGATGACTAATATGGTGTTGAAATGAAGAACCTCCAAAAACAAGAATGCAAGAGTGTCCATATGGTAAATGATCCATCTCACTAAAATGTGTGTAACTAGCTGCTAATGTACATTGCATCTGAAAGCACATAGGAACAAGAACTAGATACATAGATCACTCCAAACTATGAAACCAATGAAGCATTAACACCAACAGTAGAACCCCACCATAATGCTGAAAAGGGAGAGCTAAGACAAGTACACTGAAACTATGTGAAACCAAGAAGTGCATGTAGGAGAAACAACTTGCAAATAAAAGGGTGTGCAAACTTAGTTTGTTGCTTTCCCTTAGATTTGAAATCATTTTGGTTAGTTACAACAAGCACATGTGGTTGTGAAGGTTGCATGGTACCCATTTGAATTATTTTGTATTACTCCTTTGTGAGAGAAATAGAAAATTCTAAAAGAAATGGCATACTATAGCATGCACCAAAAGTATTATTTGTTGCATGAAATGTAGAAACAAACACTAAATATTGAGGACCTAACTTTGATAAGACACTTATGACTAATTGTTCATCTTGTTTTTCTATTCCACATTGCTTGAGTTGGAACCTTAGCAAATTCAATTTAGTGAAGAACTCTTGAATTGTGTTAAATTTGTGTGGATTAATACTTATTAGTTCATTCTCCAATTGATATCCCCTCATTAGATCTTGTTTAACAATCAGATTTTCTAATGTTGTCCATACATCATCAGAAATTGTGGAAGAATCAATGTGAAAGATAAACTTAGGAGAAATAAATTTACACAAATTTCCATAGGCTTCATCATTTCAACTGTCATTTTTTCCTTTTAGTTGCTCCTATAGGTTCAAGTTCGAAACCCATAGTGACTCGATGTACCCCTAGTTTTTTGAGCTTTATCTCCATTGATTTATTTCATTCATAGAATTTAAATGGAGGTAGGATTATGTAGATATTTTGTATAATAACACATAAGACAACCCCCTTTTATTTTTTTATTATTGATTTGAGCCCTCCTAGAAATATGTGCAAGAATTTTTTACAAGTTTGTTAAGTTTGGATGTCAAAATGGACTCTTTTTAAAGCATGGTGATTTTTACAAAAAAGGGTTATCCAAGACTTAAAATTGATTACAAATTTAAAGTTCTTACATTTTTCTAAGAAATTTCAAAAAAGTGCTTACAAAACTTTGATAAACAGGGTGAAAGTTATGCCCCATTGAAGTTCACTCACAATGTCTAGGCTTCGGAGGCTAAAAAATTAGTTAAAATAGTACAATTTACAAATCATCTTGATGCTAAAATATTCATCACAGAAAGAGCTTTATATCAACTATTCACATTTTAAAAAGTGACTCTCCGTCTACAGACCCGCTTTTTAACAACACAAAATAATTTATCTAAACTCTAATTTAAATTTGAATGTCAAAGTGACAATTAATAAAAGCCAATGGTTAGAATAAAATATATAATGTTTGTTAGGAAGCTTTTGATGGAGTCAATGGTAGTTGGGTATTGCTTGATGCATGGAGACCACATGAGGAGTCCATTTTGAGAGAGCATATGAGTGGGCGGATTTGACTATCCACATGTTATTGACCTGGTCGATGTGATTTGTTGTTTGTTTAGGTATGACTTGTTTTCACACTGGGGAGTGTTCTATGGTCACTTGCACTAGAAAAAAGTGCATAGAAATCTTCACAAATTTGCATATGTTGATGATGAGGGCCAGGTTTGAAGGTGACTTCATTGGCTGGTGTGGAGGAATGTTGCCTATATGAGAGAATGATGACCATTGGAGAGGAATTTTGTTCACCTCAGGCTGAACTTAATCTCCTTCACACCACAAATGCAATATCTCCCTCTAGTACCTTCACACCCTTCACAAAGGTGTCAACCACAACAATTCTATGGTCCCCTACCTATAAAACTTTGCCTTCTCTCTCTATGATTGCAGATCTCAATCGAACAAAGACCTCACGATGTATAGAGATTGTCAAACAAATATCACAATTATTTTCATGCAAATTTTCTCCATGTGTTAAGATCACACAGCCTCTAACAAGGCTCACAAGTCTTCATGATGACAAATTCCTTACACAGGTCAAAACAGGTCTCTCCAAACCTTACTTCGCGGACTCTAATCATAGTTATTTGTGTTTCCTTTGTAAATGGAATAAAACTCCTTGCAACATTAATATCACTCGCTAGAGAGTCACTTGCTCATGCCTGGATGAGAAGGCAAAGTTTTGTATGTTGTGCAAAGAGAGTCGTACAGCTTGCACACTGTGAGGTGAGTGGGTCGTGTACATAGAAACTGATCTATGTAGTGTTTCAAAGATTAAAACATAAATCATTCTGCTTCTCAAGTTATGACACCCTCTCCAACTCAAAATAAAAATTACCCTATGTACTTTGATAGAGAATAATGACTTCATAAAATGATGCAACTTGTTATCAAGATTAAAACACTAAATCAATAATGAAACTGCAAAATGGCTTTATGAGGATGGTGTAGGAGCATTTCTGGTTGTAAAACAATCTTGTATCAATCAAAAATATTTTTTTTCCTTTCATTTTAGTCTGTAGCTATCTCAACAATTATTCCACATTTTGCCAATGTATCATTTCTCAGCTTGCGGAGCAAGATATTGGTACTACACAAGGTCATCTACAACTAGATTTCAAAATATTTGCATTCATTTGTGGAAAGTTATCACTATCAGAATTTCATTGTCATTCATAGTCAGAGCATTAAGGGCCGACTTGGTCCAGACTTGTCATGTGGACCTATTCCAGAGTGTTTGGAGCTTAATGGAACATCATACTAGACTTTTAGGTCCAAGTGGAATTTTCTTGGAAATCTGCCATTCGTTTCATTTACCAATGGATTATCTTTCATATCATTTGACCAACCTACACGTTTTATCTTGCATTGGATTTTGTAAACCCTTTGGCTAATGCAGATCATATTTGGAGTGGGAGATTCGTATTTAAGATCAATTATAATTCATAGGAAAGCAGTTAGTTAGGATTTCATTATTAGAGTTTAAATATTTTGAGTTGACCTGTTGTGGGAATGTAATAAGGCCTTGTGCCAATTGTAATATCTGTAATCCCTTGTGATAGGTGTGTGAGCCCTAGTTATTCTGCATATGTGGAATATGATGCATGTAAGATTGCAAGTTGTTGAATCAATAAAGATCTATGTTTGTTGAGTATTTCTTGTGTTATTTTCCACTATGTTGATTCTAAATTGCATGGTTGTGTTGGCAGATGGTCAACACTCCCCTCGGGATTCGTGACATGGACTAACCGCCTCCCGTGGATCTGTTAACTCTGGTAGTTTTATTGGGCATTAACAGGTCGATCTTTTGGTGCAACGACAAGTGTGGGCCAACAATTGGTATCAGAGCGTAGGGTCCTTTCATAGGTCTAACCCACCTAGGATTGATTTTGGTTTGTCCTTGATGTCAAAACAAGCTTTGGTGATATTGATATTGACCACAGTTGATGTACATGGTCTCAAATTTCAGCTTTTGGTACATATTGATTGGCTTGGGTAATACATGGTACACAGATGGTCTACATTGTTGTGTTGGTTGTGGTTATGCATTGGCAGTCATCACTGTGCCATTCATGGTATTCATTACTGTGGCATTCATGGATTTCATGGTGTTGATAAGCTTGGTGACAACATTATTCATGGCATTCATGGCTTTGATCATGTTATGGCATCATTATGTTACTCATAGTTTTGATCAGTTACAGTGTTATTCATAGCTCCTGATTTATGGCTCTGCTTAGTTATATTGCTTTTCAGATTTCAGTTATATGATGATGGGTATTTCAGTGGTTACATGGTTATTGGCTCTGGTACTAATATCTGTCATGTTGTTCTCATAAGCAGGGATATATCATTCTTTTAGGGTCATTCGAGGTTTAGGTATATGGTAGCTCATTTTGACATATTTGGTTTATTGTTCTTGGCTGACATGTTTCTCTTTTCAGGGATGAGCATTTGGTGTTATTGTTTTCAGAATTTCCATTTAAGTGGTTTTGTGTCATCATATAGTGATCACTTTGTGGGAGATTGCATAGCTCATTATGTAAGATTTTACGACTTCACATAAGTCATCTCTGATATATCTATATTATTGTCATATTCAGATTATAAAGGCATTGTCATTAGCACTATTCATATGACATAACATTATTTGTCACATAAGTTTATGACCACCATCGGTTGAAAGGAAATGTTTAGGTTTAAAGTCATATATACATATGACTATCATCTTTTGATAATGTTTTAAGTCATTAAAGAATGACTATCGGCTTGCTTATGCCACATATATTTTAGTCGACCTTGGTTTAAAGTTTAAGTCATTTTATGACTATCAGTTTGTATACATATCTAACCATATAAATGGTTGTCAGTGTTTTATTGAGTCACATGTTTGGAAATGACCATGTGGAATATGTTTTGGCATGAGAAACATGTTTTAAATAGCATGGAAATGATGTGTAACAAACACATCATCATTTCAGGTCTCGATTGTGGGTTGACTTGGCATCGACAGTATAATGGTATCTCAGACTTCAAAATGCATTCATTATGTTTTTATCAGACTCCAAATGATTGTTTTGTTTGGAAAAAGAGCATTGTAAAGTTTAACTAAGAAGATTGAATAGGGCTAAGAGAAACCCTAGCTGCCTGGAGCCGGCATGGAAGAAAGAATGATAGGTAGCTCGACAGTTTGAAAGAGCTCGAAGTTGGGTAACTTATTTATGATTCTTTGCATTAGTTAACATGTAACACTGGGTCTTTATTCTTTGGTTTGTTTCAAGAAATAAGAGGTTGTTATCAGGCTCAAATGTGAAAAATGATTAAGAGGTATAACAGTTTTGTTAAAGGGTTCTAGAATTTGTGTTTAAGAGCAAGGGATTAGTTATCAGTTTTCATAATCAGGGTTTGCAAGTTTTAATCTTTTCTAAGGGGTTGTTTTGAAACCCTAATGGAATTTGATGTATGGCTTATGGGGTTGTTTGGAAACCCTAATGTCATTCGTTGATTTGAGAATCTGTTATGAGAAAGATAGTTGGAAAACAGTTTGACATTGTTTCTATGCATATATATATTCAAAGGTCTTTGAACCTGAAGGTGAGAGATGAAAAATAGTGATTGCTAAATTAAATCAATTTGATTATATGTATTTGAAATATTGAAAATCTTTGAGAGGTAGATCATTATACTGCTATACTTGATATTTTAAGGATTCTAATTTTCTTTTGAATTCTTAAGGTATTGTGTATACCAATCAATTTTTGTAAAAGGTTTTATTGAAATGGAGAAACCCTCTGAATCATTGATATTATTCAAAATTAATGAAAGGGGTTGGTGCTCCTAAATCGTAAAGAGTTGGTGCTCATGTAACAATGGAGTTGGTGCTCTTGATTGAGTTGGTGCTCTTGTAATGTTGGAGTTGGTGCTCCTGATTGAGTTGGTGCTCTAAATAATAAAAGGAATTATTCAAGTGGTTTTTTATACCCCAAAAGGGGTTTTCCACTCAGGACAAATCTAGTGTAATGTGATGTGTTTTGTGAGTGTTCAAATTTGTCTACATTATTGTCATTACTTGATCAATTGCATAATTCTTGTCATATCTATTAGTTGCTTAAAATAATCTTTATGCAATCAAAAGCACTTGTTCAAATTTTTGAGTAACAAATCTGTTGTCATAAAGTATGTGTGTCTCAATGAAAAAATTTGATATCTGAAGCAAACATTTATTTTGTGAATCTTGCATTGTTATCATTGTTTCATCACTGCATATAGTTTTGTTATTGGCCTTCTTGAATTTTTTTAATTTGTGACTATTTTTGAATCACTGATTCACCCCCCTCTCAGTGATTCTTTTCATTCAAAAATTGGTATCAGAGCCAAGGTGTCGGGTTTGAATCCCCTCGGGTAATGCAGAGGGGGAGTTTGTTGGCAGATGGTCAGTGCTCCCCTCGGGATTTGTGACATGGACTAACTGCCTCCCGTGGATCCGTTAACTCTGGTAGTTGTATCAGGCATTAACAGGTTGATCTTTTGGTGCAATGACAAGTGTGGACCAACATGTTGGTCAGTCCTTTCTGAGCCCTTCATCTATGACTGTACTAGGGGAACTCTTGACTAGGCTTGATGCAAGATTATAAAAAGGGTTTTTCTAGCATGGATTTGATACAATGTTATGGTTTCCAAGATCATAAAGAAAAAATAAAAAAAGACTTTCCAAAAATTATATGTATAATATGAGCCAAATGATGTTATCAAGAGATTATTAGAAGATACAAAGCATCCTTACATATATAGGCAAAGCGGTGAAGATAGGAAAGTCAATCACAATGGCTAACTATCCCTCCAATGATGGAACACTTGTTATCTCACTTGACATGTGTTTTAGTGTGTGGCAAGTGTGCATACAAGAGAGTTGTCTCACAAAGTGAAGACAAGTCTCTACCACATGAGGTAAGACAAACTCTAAATATCCTAAGTAAACTTAAGAAAATGTGATCAAAATGGGATCCTGTTTCATAAAGGCTTAAAATAAAAAAATTAAAATTAAAATTAAAAAAAACAAGATCTCACTTCTAAACATTTAAATTTTTAGTTTGGTTTTTGCTATGGGTTTCGGGTGGGAAAAAGGGCTTGGGGAGTTGACCCTTAACTTTGGATTGGCTTTGACCTGCAACTTGAAGGTCATGTCAGTGTTAGTAGAAAAGAGTGACTTTGGACATACGTTTGAAGACCTTTTTTGTATAATTTTTTGATGAAATTAAAACCCATTATATATGATATTATGTAGATTCCAAATACGTAATTTTTTTACAATTGAATTATTTTTTCTATTTTTCAAATACTTTTTGATGAAATTGGTCCATAAACTTGAAATATCAAGGTTTTTTAGTAATTTAATCTTTTTATTAAAATATTTTTTTGAAAAACAAATTATATGTCAACATTATTCAGAAATTTTTTTCCAAATTGAAAAAAATAAATGACAAGTTTAGGTCATCTTATGCATGATGTGCATGACAATTTTTCAAAACAACAAATATGGCCAGTAAAAAATTAACAATTTTTTTTTTTTAAATTACCAAAAAAATATCGTCAACATTCTTCAGTGTGTTACATATCTTTTCTCAAAATGATTAAAAATAATATGATTATTTAGGTCAAACTATGGATGGTGTACACGTGCATGGTAAGGTAAAAAAAAAGTCTTTTAAATCATGGTTTTTAGACATGCCTATTGAAAATCAATTTGTATCATCTGGGTATTAAAATAAGTTACATATTTGGAAACTAGACTGAGTACTACATTTTATGATCAATGACTTTTTTTAAGATTCCATCTCTAAGTGCTTCAAATTTTAAGGTCAAATGTGACAAATCTTGAGGCCAAAAAGTGGACTCAAATTCTTGCACTACATATGGAACTACAATAGTCCTTTTCCATATTAAAACTATAATGAAAAATGAAAAATATAACTTTTTTTCAATCTCATTATTTTCATTTGATCATTTTCATTGATGTGTTACCAAAATGAGAGATTCCAAGAAAGACCAAGAGAAAATTTAGGAGTGTAAAGCCTCCATCAATATGGCATCCAACTCTGATTTCAAGAGAAATTATAAATTTTATGTAAACCTAATAATTGAGTCTAGAGTGTTGTCATCCTCTAAGAGGATTCAAAGAGATAAATTGAAATTAATTGTGGACATTTAGGACTCAAGTATGACATGTAAAATTATCTCTTAGTTGTAACTCTCCTCAATATGGGAAAATTAATTTGGGATCAAGGAATAAAAAAAGGGCGGCAAATGAAATTTGTAGTTCCACTCCTAAATTAACTCCCTAAAACTATTGAATCCCAATCACTTAGATTTCTAGCCACCAAATCAAGTGGCAAGTGGAGTCCTTCTCATGTCTTATGCATCATTTTGAGAGGGGAAATTGATTTGAATTTTCAAGTGGAGTCCTCATCATGTATTGGGTACTATGAGATGGGGTTAGAAATCAAATAGCATAGACAAAAGTGACAACCAACACTTCTAAGCTATAAAAACTCATCCAAGCAAAAGAATACAATCATATGAAAGGAGCAAAATGAAAAAAATGAAATAAAGCACTCCCCATTGAACTTGAATCACTTCTCTTGCTCTCCTTCTTCTTGTTATGCAACTGTGCCCTCAGATTTGTTGAAACACTTGTGCAAAACCTGCAATTGGTAGCAAGAAAGTTGGAGACAATTAGCTGTTAAGCTAAAAATGGAGAAGGTTGCTTTTATAGACAACCTTTCGAATGGATGGCTGAGATTAATCCTCTAGAAGGATTCCAAGATCAATGGTCCAAAATTGATGCACCAAGAATATGCTATTCTTGGAGGAATCATGACAGACATGCATGCAGGGACATGTAGGCTATGACAGACATGTAGGGACATGCAGGCTATGGCAGGAACATGCAAACTATGACATGAAATAATGACAGGGTATCTTTGACAGGTGGAAGTGCATAAATAATTTATTTTAAATTATTTATTCAAAATGGAGGAAAATGACAAGTGGAAAATAAATAATTTATCCAAATTATTTATTTAGAGAAAATGACAAAATGAGCATTTAATTAAATTAATCGATTTAATTAAATGGGGAGGTGGAAATTAGACATGGATAATTAATTTGAATTATTTATCCAAAAGAGAGGAATGAAACACAATTAAATAATTTTGACAATTATTTAATTATAGAAGAATAAAAGGTCAAATAATGATTATTATTATTATCTGACTATAGATGAAAGATAAATAATTAAATAAAAAAAATGATTTATTTAATTATTGAAGAAAGGGATATATTAGTGACACAATTAAATAATTTTAATTGATCATGATAGAATAAAGATGAGAAGGTGAATTAATTAAATAATTAAAAATTATTTAATTAATAGAGGAATGCAGTCAAACTTAATTGAATAATTAAAGTTATTCAATTATCAAAGGACAACGACCAAGAAAAATGACGCTCGCTGACTTAGGACATTTTTCAGTGTCTACAGGTACCATTTTGAGAGTTAAAATGATTTGAATTTAAATTTTCAAATTGATGAAAATAAAATATCATCTTCTCCTCCTCACCTAAGAATCCAAGGTTAGAGCCAACAAACAAAATGGAAATAAAATATTTTAGGTTGGTGTTCACTACTCAATTCTATAAAATGCTTCTACATTAATGGTACATTCAATTTAAATGAATTTGATGATTTTATATTTTTCCATATCCTTAAGTGCTTCCATTCCATATGACTTGTCAACTAATATATTATGAAGGATATCAACCAAATTAGAATGATTAGTATCATTCATAAATTTGCAAAATCTAAAGAAATAAATTGTTTAGTTGGAGACATATATTTTAGGTCAATTTGTTTCACAAGGGAATCATGATCAAAGGATTCTTCCTTATTGAAAAAATAGTAGTGTTCACATATTAATAAAGCCATCTTAATTTGACTCAAAATCATGTTAGGGCGAGGATTAAAAATTCCTAGATATAATTAAAAAATATGAGAAACTATAGGCTTTGTTGGATGGATTAGAAATGGTATGTTAATCCTAAATTTTGTAATTACACTTTGAAGAAAGGATATAGGTCAATTTTTCCTTACTCTCATATTGTACAAACTTTAAATACCACGTGGGATTTGCAATCACCCAATTTTATCTAACATGTGTTTTCAAATAGTTTGGAAAGTCATTGTTGAGCCCAAGCTGTGTATTTTTCCTAGTGTATACTATACTAGGTTCCTCCTATTAGCACTTGTTTGGTTTATCTTGGCTTTTAGGCAACTACAAACCCTTCTTCACATGTTCTAGTTTTGTGTCCATGTACACGCTATCTAGTTATGGATTCATTGTTTCTTGGAAAACCTCTAAAGCTTGAACACTTCAACTAACACAATGTTCATGGTGATGGATCCAAGTTCTCTATAAAACTTCCAAGTTATGGAATGATTTGGAAATTTTGGGTGATCCCACAATAGTGGTTTACAATTTTTGGTCAAACTGGACACTAAATTTTTTATTTTTAACTAAATATTCACATTCGGGCACCTATAGCGGCTAAACTGTAAGGAATTTGAAGATGATGCAAACTAGAGTCTCATCACATTTTGTCTATAGATTGTAAAAATATTTTTTTCAATTTTTTGGAATTAGATTGCACTTCTTTTTCCATCTCCCACAAAAATTGGTTTTTTCAGAAAACAACATTTTTAAAAAGTGACTCACACCGTATAACGCATAACTTTTTTTCCATGAAGGATAAAATTCTATTTTTTTGAATTTACATTTGTGACTCCGATATCTAGTGCTTCCACTTGGTTAGATAGTTTTTATTAAATATTTTTTCTTTAATCAAGTTTCTTCAAAATAATGACAATTAGGACATAGTGCGACCATATAACGCGTAACTTTTTTGTATATATCAAAATTCTTTTTTTTTGTTGGATCAAAGACTTCAATATTTGGTGCACTCATATTTTTTAATTTTTTTTGATAATCTGCTATTTTTCCACATGTGAGAACAAAGACCTTCATTTTCGATGAAAAACCTATGTTTAATAAAACTAAAAAAGCAAATACATAATAAAACCAAAAAATATTAAAATTATATTCATTAGATAGCTCGTTCTGAAGACTACCTGATTCTAGTTGGGTTTGTAAAGATTCCCCCATTTTCATCCTCAACCGAGCTTCAAAGCATACAAATTTAGGTTTTTTGTGTGAACAAAGTCAAAAATTAGGGAAAAGGGGGGTTCGCTAGAACCAGGGGGATTCTAGTGAACCCCTTCAATATGCATTTTTCCTTTTATTTTTTGGGTGGGAAATGTGGGCCTAGTAATTAATGGGTTCGCTCGAACCCTAGTTTGGTCGAACCCCTTTATGGTTCAGTGGAACTTGTAGGTTCATGTGAACCCCTAAAACCAATTTTTTTGCCATGGGGTCATTTTTTCTCAATTTTCCTTCCTCCATCAAATTGTAAACCACTATTGTGGCTTCACCCTTTTATTTATTTTTATTTGGAAAAGTTAGCATTCTTATTTTTTTTCTCATTTTGTTTTGGATACTAAATTTTCTATTCACTCTACATAGTTGTTGACATCTAATGTGATCATGTAGATTCAAGTTCAATACAACAAGGGTGTGTTCAAACTTTAGAACATCGCTAAACCTTTCTTGACCATTGGGGAATGCCCCTTGCACTATGGTCGAGTTCCTACCTTCTCCACTTTCCCTTACCAAATGACTTCACCAAGACTTACTATGTGCCTTATATTTGGGGTGTGATCCAATGCTTCTCTTGTTTTTTATTACCTAGTTACATGATTTAACTTGGTTTTATTGTATGGTATTTTTATTAAAAATAAATAAATGATAAAATGTAAATCTAAAAATAAAATAAAATATCACAACCTACAACCAATAGCTAGGGGGTGTAAGATCAAACAATCTCACCAAAATAAAAATAAATAAATACACCCCCTTTTAATTATCTAGGTTAATGAATTACTCAATCCATGAACACATGACTAACTTAGATAAATTAGATCAATTTAGAAACAATATTGAGATATGCTACAATTTTTGCAATAAAAGATAGGGGAACTTAACTCGAGACATGACAAGTGGGAGATTTGTTGTAACACATGTTCTATGATCCAATTTTTATTTCTACTATCAAACCCATTACTATAAAGAAACAATCTTCACTTTATTTTGGTTTAGTCCTACACCTATAATTTTGATATTTGAACCTATGGCTTGTACCCTCTTTATGTAATTTTGAAACCAATTTGTGACCTTGAACTTTATAAATTTGGTCTTCAAAATCCTATTTGCATCTAATACTTGTGAATGGTGGTGCTTAGAAGCACCTTCAAAACTAGTGTTAGAGAAGGGAAGTTGACTAGCTTCTCACTTTATAGCTTAGTAAGACCCTTTGATGGATTCAACAATTTGGAACAAGTTGGAAGACACAAAGTAGAAATGCAAATGCCTATATTTGTCCTTATGAAGTGTAGATGTCAGTGCTAAACTCTTGTAATGTTGTATTGATCAGATGATCCAATAATGATGGATGAGTGTGGATGTCTAAAATGAGCTAGGGCTTTGTCCTTTTCTACAATACCTTAACATGCACATTTACATATTTTGTGCTTGAGTCAATGGCCAATATCTTATTAGAAACAAATCGACTTAGGCCCATATTTAAATTTGAATTTAAATTTTGGGGTTCAATCCTAGACATGCCATCTTGAACCCGAATCAAGATTGTAGGTACACTCTTGAACTAAGACAATAAACATTTATAAGAATTGAGATTAAAATACTCAAAATAAGTATTCAAAACTAAATAAGACATAAGATGGATGTCAACTCCTACATATAAATACACCATTTAAACACTAAGCTACTACACTAGAGACAAAGAAATAAAGTGAGTATAAAACGAATAAAAAAGAAGTTTCCTCTCATCCTTTCAACATGTTTTGTATTTAAATTAAATAATAATAACTAAAAAAACGCGATGAGCCTTAATTTACATAGGTTGGATGGAGGACGTTGCGATTTATGTAACGGCCAACGAAAAAGCGCCAGAAAGGCACTTTTAAGCGAACGGCGGGCTCAAGTTTTCTTTACATGCAATCAACTTCGAGAAAAACTTCTGTTGGGATACTAAAAATTAGCGTTGACAATTGCCTGGAAAGTGCATTTTTAACTTAGATTTTGCCCCAATTCGAAAGCATTCAGTTTCTGAAATTGCATTCCGAAAAAAGAAAATGGGTTTTGATCAGCAGTATCTAGACCTGACGTTGGTCCCTTCAGGCTTGCTTCTTTTGAGTGCCTACCATGCCTGGCTTCTTTACAGAATCATCAAATATCCCACCACTACTGTGATTGGCCTAAATGCATTAAACAGGGAAACTTGGGTTGATACCATGATGGCTGTAAGCTCTCCATCTCTCTCCTATTTGCATATCTAACTAAATTCAAGGAAAAGATTGAAACACTTTTTCTTTTCATTCAATTGTTTGTTATATATTCTGATGTTATGCACAATTGCACATATTTACAATCATATTTAGTGCATTCAATCCAAGATCAGTAGCATCAATTAAAACCCAGAACCCCTTTAATGTTGTATTTTTGAAAATTTTAGGCTTGTTCTTATTTGTTTGGCATGCATATATGGATATCATTATGTTCAACCCTCTTTGCTATTTTATTACAGAACCCTCAAATGTTTGGGCTTCTACAGGGCATAATTTTAGACAATTTCTGCTTTGATAACTTTTAGATCTAAATCTGTCTTCATGTGTATTATATGTAGTGATGAATAGGGATCTAGAATGTAGACGAATTTAGGCTGAAGGATCCCTAAAATAAAGAGAATGGCTAGTGATATCCAGACATGCTTCCATTCTATAGCTGAATGCATATATGGCAATCTTCTAAACAAGTAGATAGTGTTAACAGTTCCAGTGGACCTATTTGGCCTTTAGGGCGTTAAGGTTCATTCCATCACATCGTGATATGCCTATAAGATACCCATTAAGTATTGAGGAGATTTTGTTGCAAAGTCATTTTACATTAAATAACCTTATTTTGCACGGTACAGCAAGTCACAAGGGCAACTAAGTTTTCAGTCATTAGCCAACTCTAATGGATCTGAACTGTTGGAGAAAATGAGCCACACTCTAACTAAAATAAGGAAGCTACTGCGAACGTTCTGCGCTCATAAAGAGGGCCTATAACCTATAGCAACCCAAAATGCAAATAGAAGATCCTAGGCTTGAGCTCAATGATAAAGCAACCCAAAATGTAAATGGAATATTTTAGATTCAAGTCTTAGCAAGTCCATGGAAAGTAGGGTTGGATGCATATGGATTGGGCCTTACATCCCTAATTTATGTACTTGTCCTGTGCATTTCATGTAAAACCAATCCTTGGCTTCAGCTCAATGATAAAGCAACCCAAAATGTAAATGTAATATTCTAGATTCAAGTCCTAACAAGTCCATGGAAAGTAGGGTTGGTTGCATATGGATTGGGCCTTACATCCCTAATTTATGCATTTGTTCTGTGTATTTCATGTAAAACCAATCCGAAGTCTTCCCTTGCATTTGATTTTTCACATTCTGTGTTTTGGGTTTTCCTTTAATTGTGTAATATGCAGTAATTTTCTGTTTTTTAACTTTCATTCTGATTAGTCAGAATTCTAGTTGAAGTGCCAATGGATGTAGATGAGTATCATTTGTGTTATTTTTCATTCAAATGGTTTAGTACAAGAACAGGTCTCAAACTTTGCAATCTTCTGATCAAAATCAATAGAATAGTATCTCAGTAGTGGGCAGATTCTAGTTTAAGTTTCAATGGATGTAAACTGCAGCATTTCGTGCTATTTTTCATTGAAATAGTTTGGTGTAATAACTGGGCTCAAATTTACAATCTTGTGATCATAATCAATAGAATAAGAACTGCCCTTTAAAAAGGAAGCAACAATGTCTTGGCCCTTTGTTTTCTGGTCTTGCAAACTCTCTTATTACTTTAACTTGCACAAGAATTCTTTCAGTCATAAGACTTGATGCACCATTGACCTTAATTAAAGTTAATGTTAGTCTCTGATCATTATTGTGGTCTCTGTTGCCTATAGGATGGAATTAAGAATGGAGTGCTCGCAGTTCAGACACTGCAGAACAACATAATGGCCTCCACTCTGCTTGGATCAACAACCATCACTTAATTTTATATAACATGTGTTTTCGAATAGTTTGGAAAGCCATTGTTGAGTTCAAATTTGTGCATTTTTTCTAATATATATTAATATAGGTTCTTCCTACTAGCACTTGTTTGATTACTAAAAACCCTTCTTCACATGTTCTAGTTCTGTGTTCATGCACAAGATGCCTAGTTATGGATTCATAATTTCTTCCAACCTCTAAACCTTGGACACTTCACCTAACAAAATGTTCATGTTGATGGATCTAAGTTCTCTATAAAACTTTCTAGCTATGGCATGCTTTAGAATTTTTATTTGGAAAAGTTAACATTCCTCTATTTTTTCTTATTTTATTGTGGATACTAGCTTTTCTATTCACTCTAAATAATTTTTGACATCTAATGTACTCATGTAGATTCAAGTTCAAGCCAACAAGCTTATGTTCAAACGCTAGCATCTTCAAACCTTCTTGACAATCAAGGAAAGCTCCTTTGCACTACAACCAAGGTTCTATATTCTCCACCTTCCCATACCAAATTTCCGCACCAAGACATGCAACATACCTTATCTTGTGAACTAGTGCTTCCCTTATTTTTTGATTACCTAGTTGTATGAGCTTTAACTTGGTTTTATTGTATGGTATGTTCATTAAAAAGTAAGAAATCATAAAACTCGAATCTAAAAATAAAATAAAATATCACACCCTATGTTCAAAAGCTAGGGGGTGTAACATCAAACAAGTTCACCAAAATGAAAATAAATAAATACACCCCTTTTAATTATTTAGGTTAATGAATTAATCAATCAATCAATACATAAGCAACTTTGATAAGTTAGATCAATTTTGAAACGATATTGAAATATGCTACAAATTTAGCAATGAAAGATAGGGGAACTTAACTCAAGATGTGACAAGCGAGAGATTTTTTGTAACACATATTCTATAATCTAATTTTGATTTCTACTATCAAACCCATGAATATAAAGAAATGATCTTCACTCTATTTTGGTTTAGTTCCACACCTACAATATTGAGCTTTGAACATATGGCTTATACCCACTAAATGTTGTTTTGAAACCACTTTGTGACCTTGAACTTTACACCTTTGGACTTCAAAATCTCCTTTTCCTCTAATACTTATAAATGGTGGTGCTTATAAGCACCTTTTAAAACTTGTGTTGGAGAAGGGAAGTTGACTAGCTTCCCACTTTATAGCTCAGTTTGACCCTTTGATGGATTCAACAATTTGGAACAAGTTGGAAGATAAAAAGTAGAAATGCAAATGCCTATATTCGTCCTTATGATGTGCTGCCACAATAGTGTGTCCCACTTATGGGACATCTTAATTTTTTCTTGAAATCACTTATTTTTTAGAAATTTTAATGATTTAAGCCTTGAAGGGTTCCATCTAAAGGGTTTTATTTGAAGAGGGTTAGATCAAACCCCCTTATATTGAAGGGGGATCTTCAAATTCTTAATGGTTTAGTTGTTGTGTGATGGAAAGTGAAAATCTGATTTAAAATATCAATTTCAATGTCCCATTTTGGCCAAAACATGGGACACGCTATTGTGGGTTGACCCTATGATATGTAAATGTTGGTGCTATACTCTTGTGATGCTTTATCGATTGAATGATCCAATAATGATGGATGAGTGTGGATGTCTAAAATGAGTTAGGGCTTTGTTCTTTTCTACAACACCCTAGCATGCATATTTGAATATTTTGTGCTTGACACAATGGATAATGCCTTATTGGAAACCAATTGACTTGAGCCCATGTTTAAATTTGAATTTAAATTTTGAGGTTCAATCCTAGACACACCATCTTGAACCCAAATCAAGGTTGTAGGTACACTCTTGAACTAGAGCAATACACAATAAATATAAGAGTTGAGACTAAAATACTTAGAATAAGAACTCAAAATCAAATAAGACATAAGGGGGAACTCCTACATAAAAATACATTTAAACAATAAACTACTACACTAGAGATAGAGAAATAAAGTGAGCCTAAGGCGAATAAAAAGAATCCTAATGAACTCTTCCCACCCTTTACACACGTTTTGTATTTAAAATAAATAAAAAATAAATCAATTTGACGCTGTGGATGAACTTACATCATATGGTAGTTAGAAAAGAAACACGATAAAACTTACTTCACGAGATGAATTGGATGGAGGACGCTGCGATTTATGTAACGGCCAACGAAAAAGCGCCACAAAGGCCTTGGAAAGCGAACGGCGGGCTCAAGTTTTCTTTACATGCAATCAACCTCGAGAAGAATTTCTCTTGGGATATTAAAAATTAGCGTTGACAATTGCCTGGAATGTGCATTTTAAACTTAGATTTCGCTCCCATTCGAAATCACTCAATTTCTGAAATTGCATTCCGCAAATAAAATATGGGTTTTGATCAGCAATATCTAGACCTGACGTTGGTCCCTTCAGGCTTTCTTCTACTGAGTGCCTACCATGCCTGGCTTCTTTACAGAATCATCAAACATCCCACCACTACTGTGATTGGCCTAAATGCATTAAACAGGGAAACTTGGGTCGATACCATGATGGCTGTAAGCTCTCCATCTTTCTCCTATTTGCATATCTAACTAAATTTAAGCGAAAGATTTAAAACACTTTTTCTTTTCAATCAATTGTTTGTTATATATACTGGTGTTATGCACAATTGCACATATTTATAATCTTATTTAGGGCATTCAATCCATGATCAGTAGCATCAATTAAAATCCAGAATCCCTTTAGTGTTATATTTTTGAAATTTTTAGGCTTGTTCTTGTTTGTTTGGCAGGAATATATATGGATATAATTATGTTCAACCCTCTTGGCTATTTTATTACAGAACCCTTAGATGTTTGGGCTTCTACAGGCCATAATGTTAGACACTTTCTGCTTTGAAAACTTTTAGATCTAAATCGGTCTTCATGTGTATTCTATGTAGAGATGAATAGGGATCTAGAATGTAGACGAATTTTGACTGGAGGATCCCTAAAATAAAGAGAATGGTTAGTGATATCTAGACATGCTTCAAAAACTGCATTCTATAGCTGAATGCATATGTGACAATTTTGTAAACAAGTAGATAGTGTTAACAGTTCCAGTGGACCTATTAGTCCTTTAGGGGGTTAAGGTTCATCCCACCACATCATGATATGCCTATAAGATATCTATTAAGTATTGAGGAGATTTTGTTGCAAAGTCATTTTACATTTAAAAAAAACCTTATTTTGCACATTCACAAGGGCGACTAAGTTTTGAGTCATTAGGTAACTCTAATAGATTTGAACTGTTGGAGAAAATGAGCCACATTCTAACTATAATAAGGAAGCTACCACAAACGTTCTGCTCATAAAGAGGGCCTATAGCAACCCAAAATGCAAATAGAAGATCCTAGGCTTGAATTCAATGATAAAGCAACCCAAAATGTATATGGAATATTCTAGATTCAAGTCCTAGCAAGTCCAACGAAAGTAGGGTTGGATGCATATGGATTGGGCCTTCATCCCTAATTTATGTACTTGTCCTGTGTATTTAATGTAAAACCAATCCGAAGTCTTCCCTTGCATTTGATTTTTCACATTCTGTGTTGTAGGTTTACCCTTCATTTTGTAATTTGCAGTTATTTTCTGTTCTTTTCCTTTTATTCTGACTAGTCAGAATTCTAGTTGAAGTGCCAATGGATGTAGACATTATCATTTGTGTAATTTTTTATGCAAATAGTTTAGTATAAGAACAGGTCTCAAACTTTACAATCTTCTGATCAAAACCAATCGAATAGTATCTCAGTAGTGGGCAGATTCTAGTTGAAGTTTCAATGGAGGATGTAAACTGCAGCATTTCGTGCTATTTTTCATTGAAATAGTTTGGTGAAATAACTGGGTTCAAATTTACAATCTTGTGATCATAATCAATAAAATAAGATCTGCCCTTAAAAAAGGAATCAACAATGTCTTGGCCCCTTGTTTTCTGGTCTTGCAAACTCTCTTATTACTTTAAGTTGCACAAGAATTCTCTCTGTCGTAAGAATTGATGTAACAATGGCCTTAATTAAAATTAATGTCAATCTCTGATCATCATTGTGGTTTCTGTTGCCTTTAGGATGGAATTAAGAATGGAGTGCTCGCAGTTCAGACACTGCGGAACAACATAATGGCCTCCACTCTGCTTGGATCAACTGCCATCACACTGAGCTCATTGATCGGCGTGCTAGTGAGCAGCACAAATGGATCTGGTGCAGCGGATGCCCTTATATATGGTGATCATAGCAGGATTGGCTCTTCTATAAAGTACTTCACCATTCTCATATGTTTCCTGATAGCATTTGTGTGCAATGTTCAGTCAGTACGTTACTACAGCCATGTGAGTTTTCTGATAAATGTGCCCAGGGATAAGTATTTGCCAGCACAGTCATCGACTTATTTTGTGAGCAAAGCATTGAACAGAGGAAGCTACTTCTGGTCGTTGGGACTCAGAGCATTTTACTTCTCTTTTCCTCTCTTTTTGTGGATATTTGGGCCCCTTCCCATGTTTGTTTCCTGTTGTTTAATGGTGAGTGTTCTTTATTTCTTGGATACTGCAACCCATTTCACCCAAACACTTTCTCTGCATGGCAGAGCAAATGTCGATGTAGAAGCATGCTCTTCTCCAACACCTCCCTCCCCTGCAACTAAAATATAATAATCTAGATTAACATTTATTTTTTATTCATCTGTAGCTTAAAATGTGTTTGATTTAGTAAAATGATTTTGTGAAGCCTTTGTTATCATTTATAGATCTGGTTTGTATTTTTCTATGAGTCGAACGTTTGGAATCTGGATAGACAAGATTCATGATTTTCTATTAAACATTCCACTGTCTTTTACAACCTCAACATGTTACATGGCATAAAGAGTGCATTTAGCCTTCTGGAGCTAGCAAGTAGGTCTTGCATGAATGCCCAGTACCCAGTTTTAACCTTCTGTAAAAGAACAAAATATGATGTGGGAAGGGGGTCATGCATCTAATAAGAGGGCTAATCAATTCTCTACCTCGAGGTTTTAGGAGTTGGAAGATCTTTTAGTATATTATTATGGTGTGGATGCCCCCACTGTTGTGGAATGCATGGTAAATCCTGCTTATCTTCAATCCCAACAAGCTGAATGTATTGAACAGTTAAAGAACTACTCACAATTTCAAAGTCCAAACTCTTGCAAGAACTACTATTCTATGACCCCATCAAGAAACTGATCATGGAGGCCACTGAAGACAGTGCTAAGAGCAGCAGGGATTAAAAAGGAAGAGGCATCATGCTAGTAGTTCTACAACTACCTAGGCATAACCCATGGATTGGCAAGTGCCCATCTACAATTCAAAAGCCAGACATGCTGCTGCCACCGTGTGGCTTCAGAACATAGGACAGAAGGTGCCCAGGGATATCCAATACAGCTAGTCTTTATGATGGGGATGTTAATTTTGCCTCTTATTAAAGTCATATCAGTACATAAAGTAGACCTCCGTATGCTCACATGTTGTATTACCCACATTTTTGGGGTGGTTTGGATTATACTAGCATATTCGTATAAGGATAATATTGGCAGATACCCGATTGAAGGATATTCTGGTGGTATATGAGAAATTTTTAGTTGTAGAATTAATTTTAAGATGTACATTTTTAGGTATATTTAAATTGAGAGAAGTTATGTTTGTATGAAGACAATTTTTTAATTTTTCAGTCATAAAAAGGAAGAGGGGAGATCAAACAGACAACATATTCATCCACAACCAATCAACTATTATGTTTTTTATTAAGATAAGCAGAGATTTTCAAAAGGCCCATACCTTTGTGCAAAAAAGAAAGACTAAGCATTAGTTGTGCACCCTAACTTCACGCTTCTAATTATCCTAACTTCGCGCTTCTAATAATCCTACGTGGAAATTTCAAATTACTCCCAATTTTTTACAGCAGCTTACTTGGCAAGTGCCCTGCTTATAACTAAGGTTTCAGGGCCACATCATCAAATATGATGCCACATCAGCATGCTTTTTGTCAAGGTGTCCAAAAAGGCCCAAAAAAAAAGTGAGACCAATACTTGTGCATTCACAGCATGTTTTATTGAGCGCTGATGTGGAATCACACACTTGGTTGTTTTTTAGATCAAAGGAATACATTTTGTTTAATTATGGTTAGTCATCATTAACACTAACAACTTTAAAGTCACAACTATTGGTTCAATATTGATAAAAATATTAGACATTATATAAACAACTACTATCACAACTATTGAAACATGCTTAGGTACTGTGGGTACTGGGTCCTCTCCCCTATTATGTTACTTTCACTCATTCAAATAATTAAATTCTATTCTTTATTTCTTACATTTTCAAAACTGAAACTCAGATTATTAATGCAAAGCCCCTTATTCCTAATAAATAATCACTTTTTAACTTCCATCCAAAACTGTTAATAATCTAAATAACTTTTTAAAAAATGGTTGAATTGCTTTTTAAGATTCCATTGTTATTTTCTATGGACAAATTAATAAGCAAAACTATGACCTCCCATTTGTATAATGAGGTGCTTTACCAAACAAGCTATTTTGTGAGAAAAGCATTGACAAGGAACCTTGTTTTGAATTTGTGGGCTTTTTAAAAAAAGCCAAGGTATGCATTTTTTAATTAGTATATTGTTTTGAGGTGAGAAGAAAGATGTTATTTGTGGCAAAATGGTCAGCAAAAGACTCATATCACAAACATAAATTTTCATTTAAACTCAAAGAATGATTTTGATATCTTCCTTAAAGGGGGTAAGTTGCTTTCTATTTTTTGGAAGTATGTTGTTATCAACTTATTTCACTATCTTGATTATACTATTACATAGGATGTTGAAGCCAAACACTATCACAGGCCTAACATTTTACCTAATAGCGATTTGCCATTGGAGTGAGTTGATGTCATGCTCTATAAGTTCTATTACTATAAGCACCACCAAATACACAACAACTTGTCCTTCATAAATACAGGAGTCTATTTGCCAAAAACAGTAATCAAAGGGAATTGTATGTAGAAATCATGAGACTATACCAAATGCTAGCAACGGAGATAAGAGAAGGGGCTAGATGGTGGTGAGGGCTATGTTGTGCGAGGGGTCCACGTCAACAAAGGACATGTGGTCAAAACTTTCAATGTCACGTTGTAGAGGGTTTAGTTGACAACTCAAAAAAATACATCCCCACCAAAATTATGCACATTTTTCAACTCATACCGAACGGTTTCCAAAAAAGCCTTTTTAGGAGGCAAAGGGTGGCATCGACCATTGATGGACTCGTGGTACTTGCTTACATGTTTACTGTCATGCCACTCCTTGCAAACTTAATGCACATTTACTTCCCCTCTCCCCTCCACCATTAGCCTTTTCACACTCACATTGGTGTGTTTTCCATGAAGTAGGGTTTCTTTTGGGTTCTTTGCAACACCATTCACTCTTCACGTCTGCACATGACACTGTCCATTAACAGGATAGTGGTGGTGCACTTCAAGACCGACTGTGGAGAGGTTGGGAGCAACTCATGGTGATATATTTTTCATTTCTCCCGTGTTTATCAACACTTCCAACTCGTAAGGAAAATAAAAAACTTCGGTCATCATAGGTGAGGTTGTCTTGCAACCTCACAACGAAAATGATCCTCCATTGTATGTGTATTTCAATTGGTTTTGAATTGTAGTTTACAATACTCTAAATCTTATTTCATTTCAATCTTTTTATGCTTTTCACACTCCATTATATGTATGCTTGCTAATTTAGCGCGTCTCTCATTGTGCATGCCACTTTGCACATTGTCAACTCTCTCTCTCTCTCTCTCTCTCTATATATATATATATATATATATATATATATATATATATATATATATACTCGATTGTTAAGGGTTTCAAGTGACTATCTTTTGGCCGACTATATATATATATACTCAAATGTTAAGGGTTTCTTGCACCTATCTTTTGGTTGATTGTGTGTGTTTGTGTGTATCATTAAGGGTTCCATGCACTTATCTTTTGGTTGACTATGTGTCATCTGTTATCATGTAACCCACACAACATAACTCGCAACACCATCATCCTCTATGCCTTGTACAAACAACATTCTACCCACCATAAGACATTTCACATACACCTCTGTTGTTGGTATCATGGAAATTTCGAAAGCAATTGAAATACATTGTTATAAATGTATGGAATCCTCAAACTGATATTATTTATTATAAATGTATATGTGTATGTATTATATGTATATAATACATACATACATACATACATACATACATACATACATACATATATATACATAACATTATATATATATTAAACCCTTAATTATTAATAGAATACATGTGTGTGTGTACGTATGTATGTATTATACATACATACATACATGCATGCATACATACATTATATAATGTATGTATGTATGCGTGCATACACACATATGTATTTCATGCATGATAGATACATATGTTTGTATGTATATGCATGCATACATACTTATGTCTATATGCATCCATAAATACATACATATATATCTTAGTTTAGGGGTTATATATAAATTGAAACAACATTACAATATAAATATTCATAACCCTTTCTTAAACTAATATAGCTGTAAAAGCTATATATATAAATTGATACAACTTTTTCATATATGTAAGAGTCAGTGTAATTGAAGAACACACAAACCGTACATCTAATTCACTTCAACGTAAATGAACAAGGCTATATGTAAAATGAAACAACAATTTAATGTGTAAAATCCAACATAATTGAACAAGAAGCATGCACCATGTCCACCTATACCCCTCTTTTTGCATATTTACCCTACAATAATTGAAAAACAACACTCAGGCTCACCGTTATGAACAATTTTACAAAATAAGGACTACTTATTTCATCCATGCTAACTATTTTACATTATAAATAAGATCTTAATAATTCACAATGATATGCACTATTTATTTCATCCATGCCATTTTTTTTTATAAAAAGAGGGTAAATTTTTTATTGATCTAGAGAAGTAGTACAAAGCAAAGAAGGACAATAGACCTGCTTGGGGTCAAAGTCTAAAAGTAGAGCCATCAAGAAACCCTCAAAAAACATCTCATATCCTCCATAACAAGCTCCTCCAACACCTAAGAAAGGTCCTTTAGAAGGCTATCCTAGTCATCTACACTCCAAGTCCCCATTCGCTTAGATGCCCATTTAGCCAACCCATCAACCACCTTATTCGATTCCCATAGAATATGGAAAAAGGTGACATAATCCAAATCTTCACTCAGAACAATGATTTGCTTGACCACCACAGTCAGATGCCAATCCACCTCATCCAAATGCCTCCTATTCGCCATATCAATAACAATATGAGAATTAGACTCACAAACTATCCTACTCCAACCAAGGGCACAAGCCTGATTTAAAGCCATAAGAATAGACAAAGCCTCCATAAAATTGTTGGTTTGTAAACCTCTATAATAGCGAAGAAGAACACCACCACCCTTGAACTGTCTCTTCCAATCCCACCAACACCAACATGCCTAGGATTGCCTTTAGAAGAGCCATCTGTGTTAATTTTTAACACCCCAAGTAGAGGGGGACTCCAAAAGCCACTTCTCTGAATCTTCCCTTGGCAAGCCATCTCGACTTAGGCCAAGAACCACTCTGATCACCAATAGGAAGCCCCAAAGCCTCAACCACCCTCATATCATCAAGATCAATAGGAAAAGATAATTCACATTTAGCCACAAGAGTTTCCTGCAAAACCCCCAAGAACCTCGCCTATAGTTGTTGTACCTAAAGCTTCAAATCTAGAAAAATCATGTGATTCCGTTCCAACCAGATACTCCAAATAATCAAGTTGGGAAATTTTCCAAGCAACATGAAGAAAAGAGGACTTATTAGGAGGATTCCCTAGCCCATTCCAAAATTCAGCCAAAGAGGGAGCATGTCTACATGCCTGATTCCAAAGATCCCACAAGAAATTCCAAATCATCATAGCAAAGGAACACTGAAAGAAGATATGTAAAGCATTCTCTTCATGGCAGGTGCACATGACACACATAGAGGGACCTTGACACACCCTCCTCTAAAGATTCTCTCAAGTGAGGTAGTTATTCCGCACCACAAGCCAAGAGAAGTTACACTTGGGCTAGGAGAACTTATTCCAAACTTACTTCCACCAAGGGACATTAGCACATATGAACAATTGCTTGTCCAACACCTGATACCCAAAAGCAATTGAAAAACTCCCTTTTAGGTCAGGCCCCTAGGCAAGGACATCCTTCCCTGGAAGAGAATTACAAATTCTTCTAGCTAGAATATTGGCCATCTCCTGACGCTCCTCGACCGATACCCCAGGAAGCCACACTTGGGGATCCTTCCATCTACACACAATAACTTGATTCAGAACTTGATCCGGCTTGTAGTCAACCACTTTATGCCAACCAATAGCAAGGAACACCCTACATAAGACATGCAAATGAGAATGAGTCGACATGAGAGGAGGATGCTCGTCCCAAGAGTCAAACCAAAATAAAGCTTCAGAGCCTCTATTGTAGATCCAAAACAAACCTTGCTTAACAAGTTTGGCTCCCCTTTTAAGGGTAGCCCAAATCATAGATCCCTTCCCCATAAGGCTGAATCTAGGAGCTTCCTCACTCTCCACCCCCTCGAATACTTTGAAGTAAGAATTTTGGCCCACTTTTGATGTTGTTGAGAACACCACCTCCAATATAGCTTCACCACCAAAGCCTGTCCATTTAGATCAACATGACGCAACCCAAACCAACCTTCTTGCTTTGGCCTACAAATTGTGTCCCACTTAACTAAACTAGACACTTGCATGATAGGAGATTGCTAGCCCAAAGAAATTGTCAAGACTGAAAATATTTTATGAAACTGGTAGGGGCAGAAAGCACAAAACACCTATATAGAGGAAGAGCCTGCACCACTGACTTCAATAGAGTCACCCTCCCCGCTGTAGAGAGCCACTTGGACATCCAATGACTAACCTTTTTCTGAAACTTATCAATAATATCCAGCCAAAACTTCTTGGGAATCAATCGACTAGCAAGAGAGATACCAAGAAAAATAAAGGGGAGCCAACCCATCTAAAATTCGAGAATGTGAGCAATTCTCCTCTAAATAAGTTTCGGGGTATTAAAGAAATAAATAAAGGAATTTTCCTCATTAATTGTTTGTCCCGAGGCTGTCAAATAAATATCTAGGATCTTTCTCAAATTCACAGCTTCTTCAACTCTGGCCATACCCATTAGGGTAGTGTCATCCACAAATTGAAGATGGGATTGGGAGGGTAAGTTATTACCCCAACTCCAACCTTGAATAATACCAAGCTCCACACAAGATTTAATAAACCTCCCTAGACCTTCATCCATAAGGATAAATAAGTAGGGGGACAAGGGATCACCTTACCTAAGACCCCTAGACACATCAAAAAGCTCAAAAGATTCACCATTGATAAGAAGAAAGAAAGAAAAAGAAGTGACTGCAACTCATAACCCAATCAATCTAGGCACCGCCAAACCCAAAAGCTCGCAAGATCTTGGAAAGGAACTCTCATTTTACCTAATCATAAGCCTTGGCCATATCAAGCTTAATAAGCATTGCCTTATCTTTGGAGGAGGCCATGGAATGGATAGCCTTCGCTGCAATAACAATCCCATCAAGAATCTGCTTGCCAACACAAACCCTCCCTGTTCTTCAAAAATTAAGCTGCCCAACCATGGCTTGAGACATTCTGCAATAATCTTGGTAATAATTTTGTACACAACATTACATAAGGAAATGGCCTTGAATAGATCCAAAGAATTGGTGCCTTCCCTTTTTAGAATAAGAGAAAGAAAAGTGGCATTCATGGCTCTTAGCACTTGCTTGTTCCTATGAGATTTCTGAACAACCTCGAGGAGATCCAACTTGATAACTTCTCAAAACTCTTGAAAAAACTTAGAAGGGATCCATCTGTCCCCAAGGCCTTCCCCTTCTTCAATAAGAACACTATATCCTCCAACTCACTCAAAGAGATAGGTTTGATCAAAAGAGTCATTCATTTCACTAGAAACCAAATAAGGAATACAATTTAAAATTTGGGCTTCCTCCTTAAAGGCAAGATGAGAGTCCTCTGTGAACAAAGAGGAGAAAAACCAGATAGTTTCATTAGACATCGCATCAAAAGAAGAAGGAAGATTACCTTCTGAGGACCTAAGAGAAGAAATGGGGTTACCCTGACTTATGTCCTTAACAAAATTGTGAAAGAAAGAAGTATTTCTATCCCCTTCTTGAAGCCAATCAATATGAGACTTCTGCTTCTATAAAATTTCTTCTCGCAACTCTCATTCCTCCACCTCATTTAAAGCTATTGCCTCAAGCCTATAGTTTTCCTTAGTAAGACCATGGTCCTGAATCTGTCTAGTAATATAATCAAAGTGAGCTTGGGGTGACTTCTTAGCTTGAAAAAAATGACCAAAGTGATACCTATTCCACCTTTTCAACATATATTTAACATATTGAAGCCTCTTAGTAAAGGTGTACATTGTAGTGCCCTGAGCCAACTTTCCAGATTGTCACCAAATAGGAACAAGTTCATGAAGGGACGAATCCCAAAGCCACATCAATTGGAATCTAAAGGATTTCCTTTTGGAGTTTTTGGAAAGGTTAGCTGAGAATTTGATTGGCCAATGGTCAAATCTTCTCCAATCTATAATATCAGAGCTAGTCAACCATCTTTCACCAACCCAAAAATAAGAAACCAAGAAATTTTCCAACCTTTCAGAGATAGCAACCTCCCCACTTCTCCTATTATTCCATGTAAACATAGGTTGTTATGAGGTTTGATATCAACAAGGCTCAAAAAAGCAATGTTGTCCCTCAGAAGCTCTAAAGAGGGTTCCAAGTGAGCTGAACCACCAACCTTATCCTCCAATGAGAGAATAGCATTGAAATCACCCACTACAATCCAAGGAAGCAAAGGAGCAAGAGACCAGAGTAATCTAACATGAGACCAAAGCCAATACTTACCAAGAAAATTAGTTGGAGCATAGAGATTAGAGAGAATGATTACCTCTCTAGACTCCAAGGAAGAAGTAGCCAGAGAAATGGAGTGCCTACTAGACATCCACCAAACAGGAACAATTCTACGTGGATCCCATAGACAAGAAACCCCTCTAGAGCTACCTTGTGCTCCTACACACTGACATTGACCTCTACTCCATATCTTAGAGGCCAAGTTCATCATATTGTCAATCGACAACTTAGTCTCTTGAAGAAATATCAAGTTAGGAGAATGAGCATGAATCAACTCATGAATAACCTTTTGTCTAGGGATTCTATTCATACCCCTTACATTCCAAGATAGCACAATCATCTTTGAGGATGGGAGAAATGAGAATAAATGGTTCTCACTGATCCAAAATCAACCAAATTATCACCAATCAACTTAACCTTCTTTTGATCCTTCTTTCACTCAACCTTTGGGGGCCTCTTAGCATCCCCCCTTCTTGGGGGGGTTTTGTTGCAAGCCTAAGGAAGGAGAGGCAAAACTCTTACTGGTACCAACAACCTTCTCTGCACTGAGACCAAAACTAGGTAGGTGTGATCCTTCCTTAACCTCTAGAATCATAGGTGTCTCCAACTGATTGGGAGTAGAGGGGGGAAGATTTGTGTCCATCTACGCCTCCTGAAACCCCAACTGAGAGGGGTTAAGAACCATGTTTGCTTGATCCTCTAAGAGAACCTCATCCAACTCACCATTTGGCACCTGCATACCCAAGGGAACACCCTTCTCTTGAGCCAAATCATCAAGGACCTCAAATATGTTGAAGGTCTCCTCCTCTCACCTATCTCTGAGAGTTCGCTTTAGGTCCCTACTCTTGTTATGAGACTGAACATGTACAAATCCATCCTTATCAACCAACCCCTCCTACATAAGAGCATTCCCTTTATCCATCTTCAAATCAATAGAAGAGGGAGCATTAACCATACCAGAAGCATGAGTGGCCCTAGGAAATTTCCTTTGTAAGTGAGCATATTCATGACATATCCTACAATGGAAAGGAAAAGCCTCGTAGTCTAATTGTTGAGTCCAAAAGGAAGACCCAAAACAAATTTATATTGAATTTGGAAGCAAATTATTTAGGTCAATTTCAACACAAAATCGAGTGAAAGAAATTACCCTTTTATTCAATGTTTGTTGTGAAGGTCCAATAGGTTTCTCGAGCAAAAGGGTAATCATCTACAAAATGTCACTTCTCCAATACTCCAAAGGCAAGTGTAGGAAGCACACAAAAACAAGAACCCTAGAGGGAAGTTCCTCCACAGAGTTAAAGCCTACATGCCATGGTTTAACAAAGAGACCCACTTGATTGTAAAAATACGGGCCACCCTCAAAAGCCCTGTTTCTATCAAATAAATAGGAAAAATCAACCATGAAAAAATTATTTGCCACCAACACAATGTCAAAATCCCCTTTAGGATTCCAAGTCCTTCAAACTAATGATTCTAGAAATGGGAGAGAGACTCGCATCCCCATGAACTTCCAAATTAATACATGGTTACACAAATATTCCAAATCATCTGCTACCAAATCTGGTTGAATCACCAAAATCAGACGGTCCTGAGAGTGCTCCAAATATAAATTCACTTTTTACATTTTAAACACCCCATTCTTTGATGTACCCTCATCACATTTATCCATACTTAGATGATCAAAACTTCCATCCAAAATGGGAGAGGAAAGGTCCAACCTATTCAAGGCCCTAGAGAGTGCCTTGCAAGGAAGAAAACCAATCCCCTTGCATGCACCACAAATCCACAAAGAACAAAAGCACAAAAAAAACCACCACGGGTCTTACCAAGTAGAAAAAATATGTAGAAAAGGGAGATCCCATGCCTCCAAACACACGAAACTCTAGACAAGAGAGAAAAAATCAAGAAGAGCATACAAATCCTACTCTGTACCACCAAAAACCATGCAAAAGGAGACCCACAACATTGAAGAAGAAGCCTCATACACTTCACAACAGAAAAATGGAACCCAAACAAAGGAAAGGAGGAAGAATGCAACCCCCTGATTGCAACCCACACCCACCCATAGAACGACCCCTTGTGCATAGCAAAAATGACCCCATAACAGAAATGAGCTTGATTAGGGCAGTGAAACCCTAGTTTGCTTGAGAAAAAATCAACAACATGCTATCCAAGGATTTTAAAGTCGTCCATGCCAAATATTCAAACACTTTCTCAAAGTAACTCTGAAATCAAAGTGTAATTATTATTGTCAACCCCATTTCTAACCTCTCAAATCATATTGATACGTACCATTAACCTTTCAACAATTCAAATTTGTCCATTTGCTCTCAAATACCTATTTATACAAGTTACCTATATTGTGCATTGCATATTTCCCAATTTCATATTGCACATTTCATAGTTTCAGTTTTAGACACTTGTTATAGCTTCCAAGGTATGTATATTATTATGCTTCTTTTTCAGTTATGCCAAATTTTACACATAGTAAATTGTTGTTTCATTTTACATATAGCCTTGTTCATATACATTGAAGTGAATTAGATGTATGGTTTGTTTATTCTTCAATTACAGTGACTCTTACATGCATGAAAATGTTGTTTCAATTTATATATAATCTCTTACAGCTACATTAGTTTCAAAAACGGTTATAAATATTTATACTACAATGCTATTTCAAGTTATATATATATATATATATTCCATTATTAGTTAAGAGTTTTATGCCATGTTGAGTGGGATATATCCTTAATGTGAACGTTAAGGGTTAAATATGGTAAAAGTTAGAATTGGGGATATGATAGTATAAAATGCATTGCTTGTTTCAATTTATATGATCATAGAATTGGGGATATGATAGAATTGGGAATTGGGGACATGATCATTTACTTGTTTCAATCTATATGTAACCCTATTCAATTACATTCAAGTGGATTATATGCATTTGCATGCTTTTTTCCCTCTATATACCAACTTTTACATTTAATACATTGCTGATTTAATTTATATGTAACCTTCTACAATTACTTTCAAGTGGATTATATGTATTGTATACTTCTTGTTCAATTATGGTGACTTTTCCACATATTAAATTGTTGTTTCATTTTACATATAGCCTTGTTCATTTACATTGAAGTGAATAGATGTATGGTTTGTTTATTCTTCAATTATAGTGGCTCTTACATGTATGAAAATGTTGTTTCAATTTATATAAGCTTTTATAGTTATATTAGTTTTAGAAAGGTTATAAATATTTATATTATAATGTTGTTTCAAGTTATATATAACCCCTAAACTGATATATGTATGTATGTATGTATGCATGCATACACTAAGAGCATATGTATGTATACATGCAAACATACATACAAATATTATATAGATGTATGTATACATATGGTATATATATGTGTGTGTGTGTGTGTGTGTGTGTGTGTGTGTGTGTGTACATGTACTAGCTAATAGTTATATAGATGTCTTTGTATATATATACAAGGGTAATAATTATGTTTAACTACAAACACCAATATAATAGATATACTGAAGCATTCTCTATTGATAACATAAAATCAACTATATTGTAGGGAAACAACAAAGATGAACATATTAGTATTGTGAAAATTATATCAATTGCTCACATAATATAATAGTATTTGACAAGAGAACTTGGTTCTTTGTATATAAATAGAACACATTCAAAACATTGAGAAAAACAAAAATGGCATGCATTCTATCATGTTGTGTTAACATCATAATTACAAATGGCTCCAAAAAGTTGTTCGCAATCTAACATTCCTATTATGAAAAGAAAATTGGAAAAGAGAATTCAAATGATGGGTGTAATGTGGAAAAATTGATCCTAGGGTTTTACTAGGATTAGCTACCTTTCACTACAAAATATTAGAATTTAGATTGTCAAGGGAATTAGATTGAATTCCAACCTTGAAGGTGAGCCAATCAACCTTGGATCTGAATTACTGGGGGGGTTTGAAATGGATTTTGTATGAAATGCAATGGTATGACTAAAAAATGATGCAAATAACCTATTTTTATGCAAAAACAACAAATCTAGAAAGTCACAGACAAATTTGATGTTAAAAAATAGACTGAGGAGAGTTTTGCACACTTAGCATATAAATCTGGAGGTTGAATTTGGAGGAACAAGTTGCCTAGGGTGACTAAGTCCTAGTAACTGAAACTAAATATTTTCTTCATAGTCCTTTGGTGTTTGATCAAAGCCTTCTTCCTTCCAAGTCTCACTATTGGATCTTTGTCGATTGTCGAGATAATTGAGTTTTCGTATCTTTTCAAGTTGTAGGGTTTGAATGCAACAATGAGAAAATGATCTTCAATCTTCCTCCAATCTTCCTTAGATCTAAAACCTACACATTCAAAGAGAGAGGAAGGGTTGTGCCATATAGGGGCTTGCCTCAATCAAAACACATGTTGGTGTTTCCACCTCCACAATGGGAAAATTGATAAAAGAGAGCTTATCCTTTTGAGGGATAGAGGCTAAATGACAAATGAATGATGAATCAACAATGGAGTGCAACTCACCACCCAAATTTGATAGCTATGAAGGATTGAATTCATGCATATCACCTCAAGGATTGATTGCTTGGAAGACGTACAAGGGTCAGTCCTCACTGTATGCATGTAAAATGGATAGAAATAGAAATATACATAAAAATAGCTTAACTCAAACCAAAATGCATGCAAATATCAAAAGAAATCAAATACATTGCAAGCCTCAAAATATTGAATGTATCATGTGGAGTTGTTGAAGATTTGAATGTGGTTGCTCATGATTCTAGCAGCATGACATTAGTATAAAAGATGTTGATTCCAAAATGACAATGATAGGTCTCTTTTATAGAAAACCAAAATGTGAATGAAGGAATAGGATTAAAAGCCAATATGACATGACAATCAAAGGCCAAGATTGAAAGATGTAGTATGAAATAGGGTTAGGGATAAATTAGGGAAAAGATAGGACTTAGTTAAGGATGGACGGTTGAGATTGAATTATAAAATAATTCAATCAAGGGTGGAAATTAAATGAGATGTGAAGAGATAAGAATGGCACAGATAAAGAGGTTGGCACAAAAAAAGAGGTTGTTGGAGAAAAATAAATAATTAAATAATTATTTATTTTAGGAGGGAAAGTGAATAACTAAATAAAAATGATTATTTAATTATAGAAGAAAGGGAAAAGGTTGAATTTTAATTAAAATAACAATTTAATTAAAAGTGGAGGAAATGCTAAAATATTAAATAATTAGTTCTCATTTAAATGGATTTTGTTGGGGAGAATCGATGCCGAATGCTTTCTCCTATTGCTCTATGAGCATGCGAGCCTGTGGCTATGGAGGCCCATGCTTGCTTGTCTCCTCTACCCACTGCATGTGTTCATGGATGCCTGTATTTTGCCTCTTCTATTTTGGATTGGTGCGTGGGGGCATTTTTTGCATGTGTGGGGGGATATCGGTGAATTTGTGCCTCATTTTAATTTGTTATGTGCTACAAGGTGTTGGTTGGTGCATTTACCTTTCGTGCTTGGTGGTGGTGTGTGCTATAGTCATGGTTTTTTTTATCTTTCTGCTGGTGGTCAGGCTTTTTGCTATGTAGGAGTGTGTGGCTACTCGCTGGTGAAGGGATTATTTCCCCTTATTCATTGTTTCTCATACATGCAGGCCCGCTTTGGGCTTTGAATCGACCTTGGCTTGGTGTGGATTATCCTGGCTGGGGTATTTTATTGTGTCAATTTCTTTAAATGGCATCAATTGAGTTTTTGGATAAGGTGTTTGGAGATTCTGCTATGGAGGAGGATGGATTCGGGGTCCCCATTTCATCCTCTTCTGGGGTGAGCTTGCCTCATACTGGTGCATTTAAAGTGAAAAAGATTAATGGATGTTTGGAAAGGGCTTAAGTGCGCCCGATGGTGGTGATTCAAAAGGAAGTCGTGGCCGAGGATTTAGAATATTTCAGCAAGCATGTCTTAATCTGCAAGTTTTTGGGGAGGAGGGTTTCTCTTCCTTTTCTTGACCTTTGGATTCAAAGGACATGGAACCTAGAGGGGGATTTCAAGATTCTATTAGCTATGAATAATTTCTTCTTGGTATACTTTTCATGCATTTCAAATCGAAATAAGGCTTTTGAGGGTGGCCTATACTTTTATAACTAAGTTGGACTGTTCATTAAACCTTGGAATGTGGGCTTTAATTCAGCGAGAGAGTTGCCATCCAAGGTCCCAGTTTGGGTTTTCCTTCCTCGGTTCCCACTTGAATTTTGGAGGAGAGATATTCTGTAGTCTATTTCCATGTTGCTAGGAAAACCAATCGATCCCTCTCAATAGACTCTAGAGAAGAGGATATTTTCCTATGCACATGTTTATGTGGAGATTGATTTGAGTCAACCTTTTCCTAACTCTATTGATTTGACATTGGGGTCCAGTTCTTGGACTTAGCTATTAGATTATGAAACTCTGCCATTTAGATGTCATTTATGCTAAGAGTATGGTCATCTCTAGAGGAGGTGTCTGTGTGCTTCTGGTGTGGGTAACTTAGGTAATGGGATGGCTCCATCAAATCTTGGATCAAAAAAGGGAAAAGGGCCCATGTAGGGAGTAACTCCGGATAAGGATAGGTTTGTGCCTGTTAGGTCTCGAAACGAAGGCCAAGGTCAGAAGAGGACTTTTCAGGACCACCATGAGGAGGGGATGTTTAACAAGTTTGATACACTGGATGACTTAGTTCACGAGGAGGGGATATCTCCTAACATGCATGTGGATTCTCCCCTATGACTGGGGAGATGTTGGTTGAATCTGGGTCAGTGAAGACATTGGATATCCACTTCTCTCACCCTTCCGATGATCATGCTATCATGGAATGTGAGGGGTATGAATATCATCCCTAGACAAAAGGCTATTTGGGACTTGGTTCGAGCTCATTCTCTAGATTTGGTTTTTCTTCAGGAGATAGAGTTATCTATGGATAGTATGTTGCAGTGTGCATCTAAGGTTTGGAATAGAGGGTTATGTTAGTGTGTGGGTGCGTAGGGGAGCTTTGGAGGTCTTTCTTGCTTCTAGGACCCTTGGTGAATCTCTCTTATTTGGTGGTTCTCTAGTAGATTCTTCATTTCTCTTGTTGTGATTAGTTTGGAGATGGAGGAAAGTGTTTTTCTTTCTAAAATTTATGCTCTGACAAATGTACTAGGTAAGATTATCTTATGGTATCATATCAATTTTTTGAGATCATTGGATTCCTTCCATGGATTATGGTAGGTGACTTCAATGCGATTGCCTCTCTCAAGGAGAAAAGGGGGGAGTGCCTGATTTGGACCTCTCTTCTGGTGTTCTTAGGGAGAATTTGGCTTAGCTTCAGCTAGTGGATATTAAGCCTTTGAATGGAATGTTTACTTGGAATAATAGGAGACTTGGGGATGAAGCCATTTTTAAAAGATTAGACAGGTTTTTTGGTTTCTAGTTTTTGGTTTGGTGACAAGCGGCTATCAAGCTCTGAAATATTGGATTGGCGGGGATCAAATCATTGGATGATTAAATTCTCTACCCTTCTGGCTGGTGGTTCTAGGAAACTAAATTTTAGATTTTAGCTTATGTGGCTCAAGGAGGAGAGTCTTCTTGACCTGATTTCTTGATGGTGGATTAAAGGACAACCAACTTTTGGTATGGATATGTACTCCTTCGTGAAGAGGCTTCAATATGTGAAGTATAAATTAAAACATTGGAATAAGTACCATTTTGGAAATGTGTTCCAAAGGAAAAGGGTTTCCCAGGAACACTTGGATTCTATTACTGGAGGCAGATTTGAGATCAAGGTCTTGATGCGGATTTGAGTAGGTTAGAGGATGGTGCGGTTAAAGACCTAGAGGAATGGGAGCTTCATGAGGAATTTTTTTGGAAACAAAAGGCTTGTGTTGACTGGATTTAGGAAGGGGATAGGAATACCTCCTTCTTTCATAACTCAGTGAAGGCTCATAGACAAGGTAACATTATTTCTTCTCTTCGCTCTTTTGAGGGCTTTTCTCTTTCTTCCTCATTGGAGATTTCTAAGGAGTCAGTTTGTTTTTTCTCTAGCCTCTTTTCTGAAGATACCCTGCCTACTTGTGAGGAAGAAGCCTTAATCTTTGCTTGTATTCCTCCTTTGGTGTCTACAAATATGAATGCTTCTCTTCTTAAGCCTGTTTCTTTGAAGGAGTTGGAGGAGGTGGTGTTTCAGTTGAAAAAAGGGAAGGCTTATGGTCCTGACAGGTTTTCAACAAAGTTCTTTCAAGAATTTTGGGAAGTGATCAACCTTAATATTTTGGAGGTTGTGTAGAAATATTTAAGGAATAAGAAAATTTTGAGAGCCATGAATGCCACGTTTCTTGCTCTTATCCCAAAATGTGAGGGAGCCAATTCTCTAAATCTTTTTTGACCAATTTCTCTATGTAATGTGGTGTATAAAATCATCACAAAGCTAATTGCTGAATGTCTGAAGCCATGGTTGGACAAGTTGATCTCTAAAGAATAAGGGGGATTTGTAGTAGGTAGACATATTTTGGATGGTGCCGTTATTGCGGTGGAGACTATTCATTCCATGGCCTCTTCAAAGGAAAAGTCCATGTTTATAAAGTTAGCCATGGCTAAGGCATATGACAAAGTTAAATGGGATTTCTTGACTAAAATTTTGGGAGCCTTTGGGTTCAGTAGGGAGTGGATTGATTGGGTCATGAGCTGTGTGATGACATCCTCTTTCTCTGTTCTTATAAATGGAGAGGCCTTTGATTTTTTTGGTGCCTCTAGAGGTCTTCGACAGGGGGATCCCTTATCCCTTTATCTATTTATCCTAATGGTCGAGGGCTTGGGAAGGCTCATTAAGTCTCAGGTTATAGATGGGCTCATTCAAGGATGGAAATTGAGCAACCTTCTCCCTCCTCAAACTCACCTTTAGTTTGTGGATGATTCAACTTTGATGGGTGCTACTAAGGTGGATGAAGTTGTGGCTTTTTGATAGATGTTGGATTGTTACTTGGCTACCTCAGGCCAAAGCATTAATGAGAGTAAGTCTTGCATTTATTTCTTTAATACCCCTATGCTTATTCAACAACGTATTGCCAGGATCTTAGGGTTTCAGGTGGGAAAGCTACCCTTTATCTATCTTGGTATCCCTTTGGATGTGCACCTGCTTCCTTGGAATTTTTGGCAAGAGGTGATTGATAAATTTTAAAGGCTAGTTTGTCATTGGACCTATAGATGGCTCTCTATGGTTGGTAGAGTTAATCTGTTGAAGTATGTGGTACAAGCCCTTCCTATATAAAGATATTTTGTTATGACCACTCCCTCAAGTTTCATCAAAGATTTTGAGGGGCTTTGTAGGTAGTTTCTTTGGTTAGGTAATCTTCTTTTAAAGAAATGGAGTCTAATTAAGTGGGAAGTTGTTTGTCGGCCAAAGCAGGATGGTGGTCTGGGATTACATAACATAGACTGGAATGGGAAAGATTTGGCTACTAAGTTGTATTGGAGATGGTGTTCACACCAGCATTAGTCTTGGGCCATGATCCTTATCTTCAAGTACCTTGGGGGGGTAGATGGAACTAAGGTTCCCTGATTTAGTCTCTCGAGGAAAGGTTTGATGATTTGGGATACCCTCAAGAGGGGAGCTACACTGGTTAAGCAAGGCCTGTTTTGGATCTACAATAGAGGTTCTGATGCTCTTTTTTGACATGACTCATGGGATGGTTTCCCACCTATTCTCTCCTCACACCCTCACTTGGAGGATTTATGTAGGATTTTTGTTCAAGCTAGTTGGAGTAGAGTGATGGGTTTCAAAGCCCCTTAGGCTTTGGGGTAGACTATTGTGTACTGGTGGAAGGATATGCAGGAGTAGCCCTTGGGTGGTTCTTTGGAGGATAGGAGGGAGTTGTCCTCTATTTAGGCAGATAGAGTTTGTTGCTCTCTTCTGGGGAGGGATGTGTTGGCTTGGGGTCTGGGTCCTAAAGGAAAGTATACTATTGCTTCAGGGTATTGCGCTTTGGACATAAAGGCATTAGGTAGTGCAGAAGTTCCTTGGTGGAAGAATATATGGAATAAATTCTCTTGGCCAAAATGTAATTTCTTTTCTTAGCTGGTGGTGTATGGTAGGTGCTTGACTTGGGATAACCTCTATAAGCGGGGCTTCTAAGGTCCTTCATTATGTTTCCTTTTCTTAAAAGATGCTGAGTTTGTTCCTCATCTTTTCTTTCACTGCCCCTTTGCTAGGACTATTTGGTATCTTTGGTGGGAGGCCTAGAATTTTTTGTGTAGGCATCCCTCTTCTCTTGATGAGTTTTGGTGGAACATTGGGTCCATTCTGATGAAGACTTCCTTTTTGCACAAAGTGTGGCTTGTTGGTCCTAGTCTGATTATTTGGTACATTTGGTTGGAACACAACCACAAGATCTTTCTGGATAAGAAGATGTTGGTACGCCAAGTTTAGGTTCATATTCTTGGGGCCTTACAGGAGACTTAGTATGCTAAATGTGACCTATCAATCCCATTGGATCCTTGAGATCCTGGAATAATTTGTAATTTGGGGATTTCTATTGGGGGTACTAGAAGGCCCAAGATTGGGTAAGGCAAGTGTTCTAGAGGGAAGGTCTTTAGGGGGGGCATTGGATGCTTCCTCCCATTGGAGTTCTTAAAATCAATGCAGATGGGTCTGCAAGGGGTAATCCTGGGCCTACTAGTGTTGGTGGGGTCGACAAAGATAGTTCTAGGGTGGTTGTGTTCTTTTTAGAGTATAGGGGGCAACACTCTAATAACCTTATGGAGGCCTTGACAATTCTTGGCATATGCCCTCGGCTGAAAAAGGGTTATTTGTGAGTCAGATTCTTAGGTGGTGGTGGACATGCTAAATACACGAAAATTTGAGGATGTTAGTTGGAAGCTTGTAGTGGTGGCTAAGAAAATCACCAGTCTCAGAGAATTATTGGATTCTATCACCTTCTCTCATATCCCTCAGGAATGGAATAAGGTGGCAGACAAGTTGACCAAATGGGCTTCTGAGAAGAATGGGACTTGGTCGGTGGATGATTGGGGCAGTTTACCAAGAGATCTTGCCCAGGATATGGAGGGTTGGGTTATTGCAGATATGAGATGTTGTATGAATGGTTCTTGATTTCTTGTTGGATGGTTCTGGACCCTTTTGGGTTCTTTTCTGCTTTATGCTTTGTATTGTTCTAGTTGATTAATAAAGATTTTACCCTCTTTTATTAAAAAAATTAAATAAATTAAAATAATTATTTAAAAGTGGAGGGAAAGGTGGAAAATAATTAAATAAATAAAATTTATTTAATTATAGAAGAAAAAGCTAACGAATAATTAAATAATTAAAATAATTATTTAATTATAGTAGAAAAAAGGAAAATAATTAAATAAAATTGGAATTTATTTAATTATAGAGGAAAAGAGAATTAATTAGTGACATAATTAGATAAATAAAATTTATTTAATTAATCAAGGGAGGAATGAGGAGAAAATGAATTAATTAAATAATTAAGAATTATTTAATTAATGGAGGAATATGACCTTAGAAGATAATTAAATAATTAAAATGATTTAATTATGCAAGTAGAAGGAGGAATTGATATGAAAAATGGTGTTTGTAGACTTAGGACATTTTTTAGTGTTTACATTTTTCCCCTCTTTGAGATGATGTTGTCACTAAGAGAAGTAGTGTAATTTCAAAGAATACAACATAGTGGGTAGGAAAGGGATTAGGACTAGAAGCATGATGCCCTAGTCACTAGCGATGATGAGGAAGAATGACGAGGAGGTAGTGGTGTGCCCCCTTGAGAGAACATGTGCGTTCAAAGAACACAAGTATTCTCTCAAAATTGATGAGAGGACTTAAAGGATGAAGGATACAAGGTAAGAGTAAAATAGATAAGGATGATGAAAGTATGGATGGAGAGGGAGGATTTCTGATCATCATGCTACAATGATATGAGCAACCTAGATTTGATATTGTACTTGACATTATGCACCATAAGGAACCAGGATGACAATGTGCCAAGTACATGATCAAAAAGGTCAAGTGCAAACATAATCCCCATAACACCATGATTCCTTTGTGATGATAAAATGCAAAGACCATGATAAATGCAAACAATGATAAAACACACAAGCAACAAGAAAGCATGTACATCAAACCAAAAGCAAGCAAGGACTGTGCTCCAAGTCAAGATGAAAATTGATTGTTAGATTGATTGATGATGATGACAACGTTGTTTGACATGGGAAGGACACATCCCAAAACAATGTGAGGGTTGGGAAAGAAATATACCTATGGTGATGAATAGATTAAAGTGGATTAATAAATTATCAACTGGTTTGGATTGAAATCATGGATTGTGTATGGATGATGCAGTAGATTGCAAGATTGGATTGCATGGATTACAATTTATTACATTGGATGGAATGGTTGGATTAGAAGGATATAGGGTAAATGGATTGGATAATATAATATTGGATGGAGGATTGAATGAGATCCAATGAAAAGGGAGAACTAAGACATGCTAAACGATGGAAGGATGGAGGAATTCCATGGATAGGAGAGAAGACTTTGGATAATAGGATGGTGATGGGATTTAGGATGACAGTGGATGGAGGATAGGAAGATGGAGCTCCAAGGAATAGTTTCAAAGGACTAAGATGCCCCACACTATGTAATGCAATCATAGATGGAAGATTATAAGTGATGTAAGGCTTGTGTTGTTCAAAGAATGCATGCATATTTTTCCCCTAGCCTTATCAAGATCAAGGGTGAAAAGAGAGGGAGGAATGGGATAGGATATGAGGATGGAAGTAGGATAGGGGATATAGGATGGAGGATATGAATATGATGATCAAGATCAAGTGGATAGGATATGTATGCATGGGTATTTAACCCCTAGGCTCTTCATCAAGATCAAAGATGGGAAGAGAAGATGGGTTTGGATAGGATGAGGGACATGGAATGAATGATATGGATATGATAAGAAGTTTTGAAGGATATAATGCATGATGTATATTAAGATACTTAGCCTTGTCAAGACCAAAGGAGAGAAAAGGGGCAATGGATTTAGATAGGATAATGGATAGGAAATGATGGACAAAGGGGGGTGTGGTATGTAGGATAGCATGGATGAAACTTGCCCCCAAGTATAGTGTGCAAGAGGGTAATGGATTACACATGATGCGTGTTTGCAATGTTTCCATCACGGTACTTATCCAAGGTGCCAAAAGAAGTGGTTTTCACCATTGGATGAATGATTTCTCTTTACTTTTTTATTTTTCATTTTTTTCTTCATATGTTTTCCTTTTTTTTTTTTTGCATAGGACAGATGGAGAAGGATAAGGATATGGATAAGTGGGTTGAGAAGATAGTGGATGCATGGTAGGTAGATGAAGGGAGGGCCCAAAAATATAGTTCCATAGATGGTATCTCTTGAAGATGTGCTTCGTTAGACCATGGACAATTAGATTTATGCTCATAAACATTGGTAGAATGATGGTAAGGGGATAAAATGAATGAGAAGATGGTGAGGGATATGGATTTATGCAAAGAATTAAATAAAAGGGATGGAAGGATGAAATATGGATGTTGGATAATGGATAGGATATTGGAAGACTTGTGGATGAGTGGATCAAAATGTTGGCAAGATCAACATTGGCACACACCTTGAAGGGTGGTGGAGTTGTGAAAGAGAAGTGGATTTTGTATTTCGAGATTTAGATGGAGGAGTGGATGTGGATTTTGGGATATATGTAACTAAAATGGATGGAGGTGATAAAGGTTTATTAGATGGGGTGGAGGACATAGAATTGGATGGAGCTTTTGGATAAGCAAGTTTGGATGCCAACTCTGTTTTTTCTTTGGGATACATTGATTCTATGAGTATTTTTGGAATCCACATGGTTTTTGCCTTTGATTTTTGCTTCATAGGCCTTTGTGGCCTTTGGGATTTAGATTTCTAATTTTGAATCATATTTTTCTTTGTTTTTGCATGTCTTTTTGATGGGGCATGTTTTTCACCTCTGATTTTTGTGGATTTTTGGCTTTATGCATTTGATATTTGACATCCAAATTGCTTCCAAGAGAAATGGTATTAGTGGATGGACATGAAATGTGTGGATGTATTATGGATGGGTTGGTGTAAGTATGATGTTGTAAAAGGTTCGAGGGTGTGTACCTTTGTTGATCTTGATTAGGGATATGAGGTGATGGATAGAAAGGATAATGGGATTTTGGAATAGGAAGGCTAGGTGGTGGAATGTAAGGACCCAAGATGGATGGAGGGGATGAAGGAATTTGTTTTGGGATATAGGGACCCAAAATGGATGGAAGGGATGAAGGGTCCAAGATAGATTTTGAGGATGGGGAATGTGGACATTTGGATTTAAGTGGATGGATTTTAGATTTAGGATGGGTGGAAGGAGTGCCAACGTCTAGAGACTTGTAGCCAATGCCATGATAATTAGGATTTTCTTGGATATGGATGGGTTCTAATATTCCTTGCTCATGTAGGCCTAACCCTTTGCCTTGATAATGCATTTTTTGACAAATCTTTTTGCGAATGGGATACATGTTGTTTTGGAAGCAAGATACGAGTCCATTTTGAGGGGGATATGGAATGGAGTGAATGATATGCTCTTTGAGTAAACCAGCTTGGATGAAAGTGGAGGAACCCAATTGATAAGTAGGGATTTCATGGGTATCTTGGATTTGGGTGATGGGATCTTGCGGAGGATTAGGATCATGACATGAAGATGAAAGGGTGCTTTGATCTTGAATTAAGGTGGGATCATGGGATGGGGTTGATGGTATGGTTTTCTATTGGTTATGTGATGGAAGGGGATCATGACATGGAGATGAAGGGATGATTTGATCTTAAATTAGAGGAAGGGGATCATTACATGGGGTAATGGATGGAAAGCTTTTTTCTTGTAATGGACTAGGGTCATGCCATAGAAATGGTATGATAAGATCATGATATGAGGTGGATATGCTAGGATAATCAAATGGGTTGGATATGGTAAGATTATGAGATGGTATAGGATCATGCAATAGAGTTGATGAACTAGGATTATGGCATGGAGTTGAGAGACTTGGATCATGAGATGGTATGGAATGGATGGCTTGATATTGATATGAAAGGAGATAATTTTGGATTTCTCGATCAATGGTAGGATCTTGATCAAAGATAGGTTTATCTTGGATTTCATTGTAATCTAGAAGGATTTTGTGGATGTACTTAAGGATAGGATCATGAGATGGAATGGGATCATAAGGAGTACTTTGATCTTGACATAAACATGGATCTATGATGCCATGCTTTGGAACAATGAGGTCAAGTGAGTAACATGGTTGACTTTGTGTAGGTTATATAAAGGTGAAAAAACATGAAATGGATGAGCTATATGAGATGGATGAGGTGGATAAACATGGGATGGATGAGGTGGAAGTGGGTGGAACTAGAAGGCTAGGACTAGCATCTTGTGAAATAGGATTTTGTATGAGTTCTTGTATTCCTTTGAGGGAAATTTTTGGTGCTCCTTTGAGGATAAATTTTGGTGGTCCTTTGATGGTGATTTTTAGTGCTCCTTTGATGGTAAGTTTTGGCTTGATGATAGGTTGAATAGGATGTGAAGTGCGTAAGATATGGTCATGGATGGGTGTTGGTTGAACATGCAAGACATTTTGGTTTCCCTTTTCAATGGAGGAAAAGGATGAAATGGAAGGTGCCATGACTTGGGTATAATTTTAAATGGTGACTTGGATGGTGTTTAGGATGATAATGGATTAGGAAAGAATTTTTTTGATCTGGATTATGGAAGGTGGTTATGATAATGATTAGGATCTCTATTAGACAAATTAATGAAGTTTAGGTTCTTAAGTGATGGATTAAAAATGGATGTGGATGATTGAGATACATGGGATGATTTAAATTAGATGATTGGGTATGATTAGAATAATATGAATGATTAGAAAGATTAGGGAGATTAGGATGAAATGATTAGGATGAAGGGGAGATGATAAGATGGAATGTGATTAGGATGAAATGATTAGGATGAAGGGAGTGATTAGGGTGAAAAGGACTGGTTAGGGTGAGGTGATTGGAATGAGATAATGGATGGTTATGATGAATAGGATGGGATAATTGATTTAACTTGGATGACTTGGATAGGATGATTAGGATGGGGAATGGGGACTAGGATGATGAGGAATGATTATGATGACTAGGATGGGATGATTGGGTTGGCTTGGATGACTAGGATAGGATGATTAGGATGGAGAATGAGGATGGGAAGTTTAACTTGGAGATGATGCATGTATAGCTTTACTTGGAGGACACCTAGATTTTTCTATTTTTAAAATGTTTCTAATGTTTTGGATTTTTTTATTTTTTTGATTTTTTTTGGTTTTTTGAGTTTTTTTTTGGTTTATGGTTTTTCTTACTTGATTAATGTTTAGATATTGAATACACATTCACACATGCAAGAAAATATTTGATGCAAGATGCAATGCACATGATCATGATAAGAAGACACTTTCAAGCACAAGAAAAACCTATCAATTATTCAAGAGGGTAGATTGACCAATGGTCTTAAACTAGGATGCACAAGGATCTAGGGATATCCTCTATATAGGTTGAAGGTATGTGAGGCCCAATTCCATGAATTTGAAAGGAGAATAATGCCAAACATCCAGGAGGAGAGGGTAACCCACACTCCACCTTCACTTCCCAAAGGTATAAATTTCTTTGGGGCTTAGCTAAGATTGACAAGATTTTACTTCCAAGAGGTGTGTCTTTAGTTCAACCCCCGCTATTTATACTCCACCAAAACGCTAGAGTGTAGGTTGCCCCTAAAGTGATCACTTCTCTAGGTAGCCCCCCTAAGAAGGTTACACAAAAGTGATGCAAATAATACTTTTGATCTCCCGAGATCATATGAAAATGTGAGGGAAGAGCATACACACCTCCAAGAACAAACAAGATTACAAAGCAATGCAAACACTTGTTCTTTTTAATCCCAAAATGAAAGTATGATTTTAAGAAGACACTTGTTCTTTTTAAGCCCAAACTAAAAGTGTGATTTTGAGAAGAAACTTGTTCTTTTTAGATCCAAATGAAATGTGATGTTGTAAACAAGACTAGGATAAATATATGAGTTGAAAAGTGTGCACCTATATTTTATTTAGCTCCAAGTTTTTGTCCACTTGATCTAATTTTCTGCACATTAACAAAACCAACAACAAAGCAAAATCCTAACAAGATAATTGATCACTAATATTAGAGGGTTAGGTCAAAACCAAAAAATGAAATCAGATTTGATAATGTAAATTAAAAAACTACTGCAAAAAATCTGAAAATAATTTATGATGCAACAAAATAGATGAATATGAAAAAAAATATACTCATCACTAGGTTATAATTCTATTTTTTTTAATTCTTACCTAGTCAAGATAAATCTAATTTTTGGAAATGTTTTTGGCATAAAAAATAAAAACATAGGGAATAGAACCTTATTGAAATTTCAAGAGATTTCCAAAAATGTAAAGAAATTTGAAAACTGATTTGCACCCAAAAATGCATATTTATGAAAAAACCCTAATTAACAAAAATTTGAACTTTTCATAATTATTTTTAACACAAAAATAAATCTACAAAGAATAGAACCCCACTAAAATTTTAGGAGCTTTATGAAAATCTAAAAAATTATGAAAAATTCTTTTATTTTCTTTGAAAAACATAGATTTATGAAGAAACCCTAATTTGATTTTTCATAATTATTTTTAGCTCAAAAATAAATTTGCAAAGAATAAACCTCCATTAAAATTGCAAGAGATATATGAAAATATAAAAATTCTTTGATGTGCTAGAAAAAATGTTAATTTATGAAAAACCATAAAACCACCATAAATTGCCAAAACATAATGACATGACCTTAGTTTTCTTGTGTAGACTCCTTAGATGATTCATAAAATTCAGCTAAAATCCCATAGAAAAATTCATGACCATTTGAAAATTATGCTGAAATATTTGAAACTAGGGTTTTGTCCAAAAATGATGCAAAACCTGCAACAAAAAGCTAAGAAAACCTGCAAAAAAAGCAAGCTAGATCAAGTGAAGTAAGTCCAACTCCAAAATTTCTCAAAATTTCTCAAAATATTGAGCCAAAAATCAGTTAGGGGGTTCGCGTCAGGTTCACCAAAATGTATGCATGTAAAATGGATAGAATAGAAATATGCATAAAAATAGCTTAAATCAAACCAAAATACATGCAAACCTCAAAAGAAATTAGATACATTGCAAACCTCAAAAGATTGAATGAATCATGTTGATTTTTTGAAGATTTAAATGTGGTTGCTCATGATTCTAGTAGCATGACATTAGCATAAAATATGTTGATGTCAAAATGACAATGATAGGCTTCTTTTATAGAAAACCAAAATGTGAATGAAGGGCTAGGATTAAAAGCCAATATGACATGAAAATCAAAGGCCAAGATTGAAAGATGTATATGAAATAGGGTTATGGCTAAATTAGGGAAAAAATAGGACTTAGTTAAGAATGGATGGTTGAGATTAAATTTTAAAATATTTCAATCAAGGGTGGAAATTAAATGAGATGTGAAGAGATAAGAATGACACGGATAAAAAGTTTGGCACAAAAAAAGAGGTTGTTGGAGAAAATTAAATAATTATAACATTGTTTAATTTAGGAGGGAAAGTGAATAATTAAATAAAAATGATTATTTAATTATAGAAGAAAGGGAAATGTTTGACTTTTAATTAAAATAACAATTTAATTAAAAGTGGAGGAAAATGACAAAATATTAAATAATTAAAATAATTATTTAATAGTGGAGGGGAAGGTGGAAAACAATTAAATAAATAAAATTTATTTATTTATAGAAGAAAAAACTAATGAATAATTAAATAATTAAAATAATTATTTAATTATAGTACAAAAACAAAAAATAATTAAATAAAATTGGAATTTATTTAATTATAGAGGAAAAGAGAACTAATTAGTGACATAATTAAATAAATAAAATTTATTTAATTAGTCAAGGGAGGAATAAGGAGAAAATGAATTAATTAGAATTATTTAATTAATAGAGGAATATGATCTTAGAAGATAATTAAATAACTAAAATTATTTAATTATGCAAGTAGAAGGAGGAATTGATATGAAAAATGGTGTTCGTAGACTTAGGACATTTTTTCAGTGTCTACACTCACAACCAAAATGATAACATAAATATGAACAAACTCACATAAAACTTGACACGACACTTCAATATTGAAATACTGCAATAAATCTACTCTTGACTACTCTTGACTTCATAATAATTTCTTGATAATGATCTTCCTTCCAAAATTGTCTCTTCTTGCTAGATAGATCTCAAATGATGCAATGACTAGGTATTTATACACAATAATTCTAATTTCCCACAAATTAGATTCCCATAGTTGACATTTGACATTTGAAATTTAAATAATAAAATTCCTACTTCAACATATTAAAATTTGGAGGAAAAATAGCTATCCCTATTTTGTAGGATGTAAAGTGTTGGGAGAAAAAAATATTAAATGTTTGCCTTGATTTTGCTAATGGGTTTTCTTGGTAAATGTGCAAATGGGCCACATAATGCATAATTTATGACATTAGATGCACAATTAGGTCCAATTACTTAGGTGGAGAAAAATCTAGTGTGAAATTGTCAAGAGTGACAATTTATGACTCTACATTTAGTCCCCACTTTAGTGAGAGTATGAACTTATGCTCAGACTCACACTAAAGTAGAAAATATGTGAAGAGGGTTTTGATTATCTAAATGTTGAAGAGATAGGATGACCATGAATCTAAGGGGAGTGGACAAGTCCCTGGGATTCAAGATCCTATGACAAGACAACATAGCAATAAGGGAACACACATGTGGAGTGAAATGCAATATGATAAACACAAAGTATACAAGACAAAGACACATAACATGATATAATGCAATCATAATATGAACACAAACATGATGCCAACATGATGCAAACACATAACATACAATTAATCACAAAACAAAAACACAAGGTTAGTACTAAAAGGATTCGAGTCAATAAGGAAAAGAGACCTCGGTCTTAAATTTGTCTCAAATACCAAACGTCATTCATCAAATGCACTATCTAAAATGATGCTCTCATAAAGATGGAAGATCACTCTAAGCCACATGGATCTACTAGCTAGAAAGTTGCGTTATGTTAGGTGTCGATGCAATATGATGGGTTTCACAAGGCTAGCAAGCTGCGTTATGTTAAGACACTCATGAAACACATGGCTCCACTAGAAAGAAAGTTGTGTTATTCTAGGAAACCATGTTAAAAAGGGTGCTCAAGTTCATGAATCAAAAAGTTGTGTTATGTCAAATCCATGGAATATCTTGCAAGATCTCACATTTTAATGTTTGAGGGAATGAACAAAATTCACATCAAGAGGTACATAAATTTTAACATCCAAGGAGACACATGAAAAAATACAAGGGGACGAATGATAATCACCTTAGAAGGTGCATAAAATTAAACTTCTAAGGGAACGAATTGATAACCATGTCTCAAGGAGATTTACAAATAATGCCACCACTAAAGGGGTATGCTAATAGGTCAAATATCATAAGATGTGTATGAAATGGATAGGGGTAATATATTCCCCCAATTAAAATGTCAACATACTTGCTATGTTGGTATTTTAAGGAGAAAATAATGAACACCTTGAAAATTGTTATCCTTGCCCTCCAAGTGTGGAGACAAGGACAACCACACAATAAACAACATGTTGTTTCCATAGAAAATATGGTTGCACCTAAGATTGTACCACTATGAATGGAAATGATCAACCACATAAAGCTAAAAATGCCACATAGTGAGGAGCAACACCATAAATTAAAGATCATTATTGCTTAGAAGGATTAGGTGCATCTACACAAAGGAGAGCATCACAATCACAAATTTGTATTTTATTACTCAAGGCTTGAAATTCATTGGTAGAATGACCATGCACTCGATGATATGCCCAAAATGAGTTTATTTTATGTATAGGTGTGAATATTCACCCTTTATGCAAATTCCCCTTTTACACTTCCTCATCTTAGAAAACCAAATTTGAAGGAAAAATTCCACATCAGCCCACTGCCTTCATTCCACTTGGCATTTGTCTTTGCATTGGTAGAAGAATATTTGTCGGGGATGCTTGCACGACAGGAAGATGTTTGTGTAGTGTGCTTACATCCCTAATGGATTCCTACATCTAAAGCTAGCAAAGGTATTACACTTCCCATTAGGGTCAGTTTGTAACATCCCTCTTTGACCAACTGACCGCAAAATGGCAGTTTCTCTCATCCCACCTTCAAAAAAACTCTTCATTCATTTCATCTTCTTCAGACCCTCTAGCAATCTTCTTCACAAGTTCTAGAAATTTCACTCTCATTCTCAAGCATTATCAGGCTTAAAGCAGCAGTTAAGTACTCCATAGCAACAGGAACAACACTCCATCAACTCCATAAAGCAAGTGTGGAACAAGCCATTTCAGCAGGGGCTTGAGGTTTTGCAACACCTACCTATATCATAGTTGAGGCTGTGGTGATTGTTCAAGATTTCTTTCTCCTCCATTAGCTAGTGAGCTCTTGGTGGAGGTGGTAACATTTTCACTCCTCTCCTTTATGATTTGGTTGAATAGCTTAATACTGTTTTGTAGTATTATTTGCTTTTTTTCCATCTCTACTTCTTTATCATACATTTTTCTATTGTTTCTATCTTGGCTATCCATGGAGGTGGAAACACCAAAATGGGGGTCTGATTGAGGCAGATCCCTATACAACCCCCAACAATTTTCCCTCTTTCTTGTGTGTAAGTGGACATGATTTTTGGAGCTAGTTGGTGAACAAGAATCTTTGTGAGATTATCTTTGTCACCTTAGCCTTCATATATTTACTTTATCATATTCGTTTGTATCTTTCCTACTTCATAGTTCTATTTTGTTCCTTTAGAAGTGACTAGCTAGGCCGTTAGCTCATTTTCTGGTGGTTCATACTATATTTTTGGTCCTCTGGTTGTATGGATGCCAACACACTTGAGAGACACCAACACACCACACTATCATCTCAGAACTACACTTCCATCCTTAGGAAGAGAGCTACCTGAGGTGTAGTGTTGAATCCAAAAACTGGCTCGCCTAGCCCCAATCCTAATTTCGGGTCTGAAGAGTTGTTGAAGGGCCTTATAGTCCTCATCATTCTTGTCCCTCATTCGAAACATCACTTTAGAATGAGGTAAGTTAGGGAAGCCTTCCACTCTTGGCTCTCCTTGACGTGGTCGATCCCCCTCTCTTACATTTCTAGTGAACCCGACGTAAACCATTTTGGTTCCATTTTGCGATACTGAAAGCTCCTTTCCTAATATTTTAGGAGTGTTGTAGGTGTGATTTTTGTGAGGTTTTCACCTTACAACCCAACTTGCGACCCCTAGTAGGCGTAGTTGGAAGGTCCTGAAAGTGTTGTGTAACGAAACCTTAATTAGGTCATTGTCCTACTTTGCAACCTTTGGAGGGTCCTAGGAAAGTGTCATCCATTGCATGCGACAACCTCTTTCCTTCATCAAACTATCCCCTCTATGTAGCCTATGAGCAGTGGTACTAGTATAACCTTCACCTTGCAGGATTTGCTGATGGGTTTTAATAGGGAACCATCTCCTCTCTACATCCCTACACGAATCAACAGAAACATTGTAGTAGGTGTTCTCATTGACTCGATGTCTCAAGTGAACATTATAACTGAGGAGATCATGCTAATCAACTTTTTGCACAAAGATGGGTATGATGCACCTATGGGCACCATCTGCATGCATGATAGACTTTCTGTACCTCCTTTGGGTAGTATTGTCTTGTTAGTTTTGGTTGGACCTAAATTTGTGAAGCTTTTGTTTGACATAATCCCTAGATCTGAACTCTTTAGAGTGAAGCTAGGTATCCCTTGGTTAGTATCTATGAATGCAGTACCCTTGGTTGTGCATATATGTTTAAAATTTATCCGTGAGGGTTCGATACATGTAATTCATGACACTAGTTATAAGCCATTGGTTGCCTATGATAGTTACTCCTTGGATTACTCTTGGCCTGTGCTCGTTGGTGCTCTCTGCCTAGGAAGGACCTCCTATATTGAATGTATCAAAATTATAAGAAAGGAATTTTAAGGATGAAAGTGAGATACCCTCCATCACCTTATGTTATGTCACATAGGGAATGTTTAAAAGCTGACAGTGATGCCACCAAGGCATGTAGAAGGGAAGAGGAGAAGCGATCTCAAGATCCTCCTTCCTCTTTTGCTATTCAGCCTGATGCTTCCTATCACCCTGCTATGGTACCATCAGATTCTATTCCGCGTTTGTGAGAGAAACCTATGGTGCCTGCTTGGAAAATGTCTAAGCATCCCATGTTTGAACTTCCTTTTCTACCCACAAAGCCTAGGCCCGTTTAGTATGGCAAGAGAAAAGGCCCCCATGGGGAGTCCTCTTTGTCTTGACCTCCACGGCCTCCCACCGTCCCTGCTTCCAAAGCAATAAATGGGAAGAGGCCCACTACTGAGCAATTAGAGCTAAGTTGCCTCACTGCTTCTCAACCCACTCCTTCTACTCCCGTTCAGGAGTCTGTCCCTCCACTGGAAACAACTATGGAGGACACTCCCATGGTTGAGAAGGAGCCTTTTTTTCCCTCACAACCTTTGGTCTCTAGCTCGAAGAGTCATAGAAACCACCTTACACATGAGCATAAGCATTGGAAAAAGGCTCTCATGGTTGAACATGCCACCTTATAGCGGAAGGAAGAGGAGATGACCACCATTGTATTAGGGCCTCCTACTACATCCTCCTTTCTCCTCCTCTCTGTTTCCATTCAATCTAGCTCTGCATCGCTTCCGGCTTCCACTGTGAGTATGAATATGCTTGACCCTTAAAAGGTGCAATGTTCATCACTCCTTTGGTGGAGCCACATTTGTTGACGTCCCTTTCAGATGTACCACCTTTCCTAAAACCCGTAGATATGATGAACACTTTGGTGGTATCTACTGTGGTTTTCTCTTCATCCTCTTCCTTCGAACCTCTTGCCTCTTCTATGGGGAGTTCATGTCCCCCGATGGAGTAGAAGGTGGAGAGTGGTCCTTCTAGCAACAAAGGATGTAAGAGGAGTCCACCTCCCCCAAAAGGTGGTCCTGCGCAGACTTGTTCTATCTTGGTGACAGAACCATTCTCAACTTCCCTTGAGTTTGTCACCACTCTCGAATCACTTGGTGAGCCTAGCGGTGAATCTCGGGTATAGTTTTCCCCATCCATTGAGGTAAAACATGGCACTCTTGTAAAGTGTACATTTAACTCTTTGGATGAAGTTCCTTCCTTGTCAATGATCTTTGTGAAATTTATGACCTTATCTCCATAAGAGTTGAATGAAGGAGACCTTGCGGGGTCTTCTTCCTTATCCCTTGTTGTGGGAGGGTCAGATGCTCCTCCTCTTAACATTCCACCACTACAGACTCATCCTCCTTCCCCCTACGATGATTTGGAGTGGGAAGTAGATGACCTCTTGGTTGATCAATGTTAGGGGGAGGTCCCTTCTTTATCTTTAGAGTAGATGTGTGCATGCTGTGATGTGTTCCCCTGTGATCATGCTAGGTGTTCCTGGATGACCCTTGTCACCCTTGTTGGTGCTTGGGTACATGCATGATTTTTGTATAGTAAAACTTCTTCTATCTATATCATCATTCTTCCATGTTTGTGATTGATTTTCAGAAAAATTGAGGGTGATGCAAAGCATTGGGGGAATTTAGGCTTCCCTTCCATGTTGACCCATTTTTTTAATTTTTACTTTGTTTTCTCGTGCATTCTTCACATGGTTTGATATAGTAGGGGGTTGATGATAGTTCATTTTATATACTATGATTATACTTATATATATATATATATATATTTATGAGTAGTTCTAGCCCCAAAATATTAGGCTACCCCGGTGCCCTTTGTGTTCATTTCTCTTTTCTTATATTTATCTCTTCATTTCTTGAGTTGTCCCTCTCATGTATGACAACACCATTTCTATGATACTTCAATTTTCAAAAAATAAATTCATTTCCAACAAATATTTTCCTGAGAATCTTCACAAACTTCTTTTCAAAGAATCACATTCTTGACTTGAAACCCTAATGGAACATGTTTCCTTCATCACAAGTTTGTAAAGAAAGAACTTGAGAATCTTCCTCTGAGGCGAAAGCAACTCTGATCTTCCCCTCGTGAGGGGTAATTTTTCTTCCTTTCAAATTCCTTGATGACAAATCGATTCGAGAAAGAAACACCTCTTCCACACTTTCAAACAATGCATTCCTTGAGTAGACCCATTTCTTCACACCAAGTTCCCAAGGGATGCCTTTGAAAGCTTTCCAATCCATCAATAGTTTTCATGATTGTCCGCTTACTTTCCTGAATGGCTGCTTTCAGACATGTTCTATCTGCAGATAAACAAGTCGCTTCACAAGTGTGCTTGTGAAGTTGCTTTCCGACTCTGTGGAGTCCCCCTCCTTTAGGTTTCCTCTATGTGGGAGATCTTGGGTCATGCCTCCTTGTAGGTCTACGGGTTTGTAGGGTGCTTCTTTTGAGCTTCCTCCATGCGAGAGATCTTGGGGGTGGCTCCCTTGTAGGTCTATGGTTCTGTAGGGTGCTTTCTTTGGGTTTCCTTCATGTGAGAAACCTTGGAGGATTCCTTCCCTATAGGTCTACGGGTCTGTAGGGCTCTTTCTTTTGGTTTCCTTCATGTGAGAGATCTTGAAGGACACCTTCCTTGTAGGTCTGTGAGTTTGTAAGGAACTTTCTCAGCTTCCTCCATGTGAGAGATCTTGGGGGACACTTCCTTACAGGCTTGCAGGTCTCTAAGGCGCTCTTTTGGGTATCCTTCATGTGAGAGATCTTGGAGGACACCTTCCTTGCAGGTTTGTAGGCTTGTCAGACACTTACTTCTTGGGGCTTCCTTCATGTGAGAGATCTTGGGGGTCGCCTCCTTGTAGGTCCATGAGCCTGTAAGACGTTTTCATTCTACAACTTCATAGTTATGTGGGGCTATGAAGTCCTTTGCTTGTCTTGTGCTCTTGAGTTCACTAGATTGTAGTCTACTTCCTCGACGGTTCAAGTATACATTTCTAACCTTGCTATCTTTTCGATCTACTTTACCAAAGCACTCATCAGTATTCATGCTCACTAAAATGGGGGAAAAATGTATAGGCGCAAATTTTCACCCCTTACACAAATTCCCCTTTTACATTTCCTCACCTTAGAAAACCAAATCCGAAGGTGAAATTCCACATTAGCTTGGTGCCTTCATTCCAATTGGCATTTTTCTTTTGTGTTGGTAGAAGAATATTTGTCAAGGATTCCCACATGACACACAAACATCCACGTGGCACGCTTACATCCCTGATAGATTCCTGTGTCTGAAGTTGGCAGAGGCATTACACTTCCCATTGGAGTCAGTTTGTAATGTCCCTCTTTGACCAACCGACCCCAAAAATGGAAATTTATCTCATTCCACCTTTAAAAAAAATCTTCCTTCATTCATTTTATCTTCTTCAGATCTTCTTCAAATCCTCCAGCAATGTTCTTCACAAGTTTTAGCAATTTCACTCTCATTCTCAAGCATTCTCAGCCTTCAAGCAATAGTTTGGAAATCCATAATAGCAACAACAACACTCCATCAAATCCATAAAGAAAGTGTGGGACAAGCCATTGTAGCAGGGACTTGAGGTTTTGTAACACCTCCTTTCATCATAGTTGAGGCTGTGGTGATTGTTCAAGCTCTCTTTCTCCTCCATTAGCTAGTGAGCTCTTGGTGGAAGTGGTAACATTTTCACTCCTCTCCTTTATGATGTGGTTGAGTAGATTAATACTGTTTTGTAGTGTTACTTTCTTTTTCTCCTTCTCTACTTCTTTATCATACATTTTTCTATCATTGCTATCTTGGTTGTCTATGGAGGTGGAAAAACCAAAACGGGGGTCTAATTGAGGTAGATCCCTATATAGCCCCCAAAATTTTTCCCTCTTTCTTGTGTGTAGGTGGACGTTGTTTTTGGAGCTAGCTGGTGAATGGGAATCTTTGTAAGATTATATTTTTCACCTTAGCCTTCATATATTTACTTTATCATATTCATTTGTATCTTTCTTACTTCATAGTTCTGTTTTGTTCCTTTAGAAGTAACTAGCTAGGCCATCAAATCATTTTCTAGTTTTTCATACTATATTTTTGGTCCTTTGGTTGTACAGATGCCAGTGCACCTAAGAGACGCCAGCGTGCCATGCTTTCGTCTTAGAACCGTGCTTCTGTCCTTGGGTAGAGAGCTACCTAAGGTGCAGTGTTTAATACGAAAACTGGCTCACCTAGCCCCAATCCTGATTTTGGGTCTGAAGAGTGGTTGTAGGGCCTTATAGTCCTCATCATTCTCGTCCCTCATTTGAAACATCCCTTTAGAGTGAGGTAAGTTAGGGAAGCCTTCCACTCTTGCCTCTCCATGACTTGGGGCCTTGGCATGGTTGATCCCCCTCTCTTACATTTTATAAAATTTATTTCATGTTTTTTGAGGAAAAGTAATCAAGTGGGCATTAAGAAGCCTCAAAATAATATGCTCTTGGTCAGTAGTAGGAGAAATTCCTTTCTCTTGTGAAGAAAAGTTTTCTTTCTTACCACAAGATGTCATAAATGCTATAGGTGATAAAGCATTAGATGAAGATGGGGACAAAGGTTGGAAACCTAGACCTTGTGTAGATGTCATTTTGTTCCATGTTTGCACTATGTCCATTTTTAAAAATAATTTTGTATCCAATCCCATAACATTATTCTAACTTAGTTAAGGAAATCATGTCTACATTCCCCTTGAGAAGAATTGACTTTTTCTTGAGCGCACAAATCCTTTTCAACTTTTTTAAAGTTAGGAATCTTCCACTCATGAGGGACAAAATTCAAAGATCCCCCATCACCATCATGGGGTGATGTTTTTGAATTTGTTGATGTAGAACAAGATAAAACACAAGACTCTTTAGGTTTAGATTGTGAGATTTTGTACTCTCCCATAAAGGAGGATTCAAAATCTAATGAACTCCAATCATCACCAAAACATGTGTTTGAAGATGAAGCAATATTATGATAATCATTTGATTCTCTAGTCTTTTGTGGTGAGATTTTGGACTCCCCTTTGAAACTTTGACCAATGGATTAGCATGGGCTGATTATGCTTGATCCATGAAGAATCAAAGCATAATGAAGCCACTAACGTCAAATCTCAACAAGATCATTCAGATGAAAATTAAACTAAGAATTCATTAAAACTTATTATACTAAACTATGAAAGCTTTAAAATGTCTACTCTAATCCATCTGAAACTTGTTTGTTGGGGGAGTGGTGTTGCATTGATGTGGAACAACAACCCTTTCCCAATCTCATGGATAAATGATGTTGTTCCAGTTAGTTTTATTGAAGAAAAATAATGGAACCACTGATAGAGGTGTATGAAAACATGATTTTAATCTAAATAAGCATGATGCAAGCTAACTTAACATTATTTATGCTAAAATGATCTAGATATGCAAATGCTAAGCTAATTCTAAATGGATTTTAAACTAAAAGATTTAAACCCTAATTAACAAATAAGCTAAATGGATGCATTATGTGATCATGGAAGCCATTAATGGAAGCTTAAAGCTAATTAATGCAATTAAAATAAACTAAAAGAAGCTAAATGTGTGCTAAATATGAGTGTGAGTGTGAGTGATTTTAACAGCTTAACTTTGATGTTAAAAGATGGATCCATTTGTCTCCAAATAGTGACCTATTTATAGGAGAGCAAATGAGAAATGGAGGGTTGAGATAAAAAAGGCTAATTAATGGTCAAGGATGGAAGAAGAATGAAACATAGATCATGGATTGTCATCAATGAATGAGAATGAAAGATGAGATTTATTCAAAGGTTACCATTCCTTCAAACAAACACACTTTTGACGCATATAAGAGGTCACAAGTTAACTTGCACATGAAGCTTTGTAAGAACATTCCCTTTTTCAAATGAGTGAGGAGAGAGAATATTATTTGAAATATTCTCATGGATGAGGGAAAAAGGATAATTTAGTTAATTAAAACTAAATTAAATTGTGTAAAAAGAGGAGGAATATTCGTTGGGAATATTCCTTTTGGAGAAATGTGTAAAGGAGGAATATTCCCTTGCAAGTGGGGGGAATCAAATTAAGATAATTGATAATTAAACAATGCTAATTATGCAATTAGGCGATTAGAAGAATTAGATGATATTCATTAAATAAATGATTTAATGAATTGGGGAAAGGTGGAATGAAATTTAATTAAATAACTTAGGGTTATTTAATTAAATAAGAAGATTTAGGGATTTAAATTAAATAGTTTGATTTATTTAATTTAATGAGATGAAATGTTAGCATGAAAGGGGGGTAATTAACCCAATTAAATTAATTAGGTTAATAGATGCAAATGATTCCATTAATTAATTAGCTAGGTTGATTTAATTAATTAAGCAAAAATAGGATGGGTTTGAGGAGGAAATGATGTTAGTATACCTAATTCGAGTGTATGATATTATTTGAGACAATTTTCAATGTCTACATTTTCCCCCTCTTTGAAGCGAGGTACCTATTATGTTGGTTCAAAGACTAATTCCCTTCAGATGAAGAACTACCGCTTAAATCATAAAATCAATTTTTTTTTTTAATTTTTAGATGCCCCACTATTGCCCTAGTAGAAGTAGTAAGTTGGTTCCCTGCCCCCTGAAGAAATCAGGCAAAAAATTTTGAATTTTGGGTTGATTTCTCGGCAAAGGTTAAAATGCTATGCTAGGGGTTTGAAAAGGCTCCAAGATGCAAAAAACATGCCAAAAATGCAAAAAATGATGCAAAATAAGCTCCAAATTGGCAAGATTGGTGCAATTGATGGAAAACCATAGCTTGATGGTTAAATTAGGGAAAAAAACCCTAATTTGCAAGCATAAATAGGTGAGGAAGGGTCACTTTCAATTCATTTGTGCATTCACATCTTAAGGATTTCTTGCATTTTGAGCTCCAACCCTCTGACAAAATGGTGCAACGAGTGCTCCCATGACACATTTCTGACTAGGTTTGAGAGTACTAGAGGCTTCTAGGCACAAGACCACCGATATGTGATTCAAAACTTGATTTGAAATTTGAAATTTTAGGTGCATTTAATAAATTTTGAAATTTGAACTTTGGTGGTGTCACCATATAGCGTTGTTATTTTTAGAATCGATGACACTATTTTGATTTATAGTGACACATATGTGAATTGCGACATAGCTTGCGATTTAAAATTAGTGTTTCAAATTTTAAATAGCAACACATATGTAAATAGTGACACTACTTGTTATTTGAAATTTAGGGTTAGGGTTTTCCAAAGTCAAATAGTGATGCATATGTGTTTAGCAAAACATATCACAATTTGTAATTTAAATGCTTTGGGCATCACTGTTTAGAATTTGAGTTATAGCGACACTATCATAAATAGCGACACTATTATCATTTTGGGGGATAAATACTCCAAACTTAGCCAGTTTTTTTGAACTTTGATGTCATGCACTTTGTGGGTGCAAGAGGTTATCTTGCCTTTGATGTCCCGCGAGCACCAACTGACTGTTTTGTCCAGACTTGGTGGTTTGTCTAAGTTGTGACAAGAGCACTTGGGAGAGATTGGCTTGTGGTATGCTTCTTACATGCCCATCATTCGAACACACTTGGTGATGATGACAGTGCTGAGTGAGTGATGACACAGTGAGACCTCATCATTCCACTTTCCTACCAGCGAGGTGACAGTGACACTGGAGGATGTATGGTAGATTTTGCGTTTGCTGATACATGGTGAGTGTGTGATCTATGAAATTGACATCAACTATGATACCTGCCATGAGGTGCTTGATTAGGAGGACATTGTTCTGACTAGTCACCTCCTAGATTGGCCTCAAGATGTATAGAGGTTGGGTGTTGACTTTCAGACTATCATTGTGGCAATTATCTCAAGCTTGGTTTCTCTAGATTGACGAAGCAGAGGATTCAACCTGGGATGGGATCTGGCTTGGCACAAGATGCTCTTTCAGAGGAATCAGTATGCATGGGTGCCAATGATGCTATCCTCCATTTACCATGATATGCATGACTTTGTATACTATGATGGAAGGGCTATTGGAACAAGGGTCACCCTTCTTCACATTTGGGCTTGGGAGCACATCATTGTGCTTCCATTGATTGTTCAGATGGCAGATGTAGAGCCAAATGAATCAGTTGTCTATAGATACATTGCAACACACATGGCATCTCAACATTCCATATTGGCATTGAGTCATCGATGATATGACAACATTGAGATGGCGGCCATGGCTTTAGATGCCAACATGGTACGATGATGTGCAAAATTTGTTCTTTGCTCAATAGACTCGATACATGTAGGGTTGAGGGCACACTATCAATGAGAGGTACCTGCTTGATAGGGTTTCTAGATAGTTTGGCGAGAGGTAGGATAGGATTAATGATGCATACACCACTATCTTTCCTAGGTCAACCTGGGAGACAACATGGGGACATATGATCCTAGGCCATGAGGTTGTAGAGGGATTTTGACAATTGGTCACTAGGCCGTGGGCCTATGATTAGGGAAAGGAGGATGCACAGACGATGCTTGTGTATGATGCATGGTTCATTCCCCCTCATTAATTAATAGATCCAATAGGTGCACCCCCACAAGGGATACCGAGAGGGAGGGGTGTAGGTAGAGGCAGAGGGAAGCTAGATGATGGGAAGGGAAAAGGATGGGGACAAGGATAGGATGGACAAGATGGCTAACATCATCAAGATGGATAGGTCTAGGGGCGCCACCAGTGCATCAACAACCTCCACAATAGGCATTGATATAGTAGCAACCTCCATAACAACCATCGATAGGGCCAAATCCTTGTGATGCACAAATACAACAGTTACAATAGCAGTTGTAGGTGGTGACAGGTAAGAGGGATTAGGCTCATCAATAGATTTTGGTTATTACTGGTGAGAGAGACTATCCTAGGAAGCAGGTACATACCTTGACAGTAGAGAGAGACTAGGAGTGTTAGCTCAAGTAGATTGCTAATATGGAGTTAGCACAAGAGGTCAGGCAACACCAACAACTAGAGACTATGATTGTTGCAGCTTAGAGGTAGATAGTGTCTACCTGATTGTATAGAGAGGCCATGATCAAAGCTACCTATTATCGCATGCACTACCATCGAGATGTCCCCACAACACTTAGACAACTAGATTACTTATAGAGAAGTGGGGCACATCCTTGGGCTGAGGATTAGCTAGAGAGATAACCTGGTGAGGGGAGTAGCCATCAGGGCTAGCTCGCTTGTACCGACACTTATTGACTATTTCCCGATTATTTATACAGAGATACATTCATGGGCTCCTTTTTGATAGCCTTGTGGATATTGTAATTTTGATCAATATACATACACTAACTCAGATATTGTATTATGATAGTCACCATTTGTTGATATATATGATATAGATTCGATATGATGTGATGTGTTAATTTTATTTCATGCTTATGAATGTATGGATGCATTTGATATGGATATGATGCGACATGCTTATATATTATCATGTATGGATGCAATTCTTTTATTTATGCTTGTGTGATATGCGATGGTATATGTGATGTAATGTTATGGAACATATGCAATTTTATATTCTTTCTCAATATTTTTTTATGGTATTCCATGGGATGGATAATGCTGATGTTCAGGATTATGATATGATAATGTGATGTATGTTTGTGATATATATGAAATGACTTAAGATGCTTAGAATAAAAAATCTATATTATTCTTCACAACTTAAATGATAATGCAATTGATATGCATTCTACATATTATGACATGCCATGATTTATTCAAGATGTATGCATGCTGATGATTTGTGGATGTAGGATGGATGCATTGATGATTATTTTTGTTGACTGTCATGATACCAAGTTAGTGTGGAGAGAAGATAGAAGAAACAAGATGATTTGACCATTGATTTTGATGATTGATTCAAAAAGTCCAACAAGTCTATGATCCACCAAGACTTTATTAGAGATGGTGATGAGAAATGCATGATGATGATGATTTTGTTAAAAGGCACAGGACAACTGAGGGGGGGGTGAATCAGTTGTCACCAAATTCAAACATAAAACTCCTAACACTTATCAACTTCACAACTACACTATTCTGTTATTAAGTATGAACATGAAATACAAATAACAAAATGTAAAATCAACACAATGAACACCAGATTTTATGTGGAAAACCAAATAAGGGAAAAACTATGGTGAGGATTAACTCACAATATAAAGTGATAGAAAAATTGAATACAAGAGGCTCACTACCCAGAATAGGACTCACTGCCTAGATACAAAGGCTCATTGCCTATATAAATGACTCATTGTCCAATAGGGAGGCTCACTTCCTGGAAAAGGATTGCAAAAAAAAATTGACCTCACAACTGAAATGAACTAATGAGAGTGCACCTAACAAGTGATGATACAATTCCATTGATTCTCAATAGAATGACTTAACACACTTCATCATTTTTTCACTTCTTCACATTTACATAAGTGTCATTCCACACTCTCTCCTTTTTTCTTCTTTCTCAATCTTCAAAAATGTCCAACATATATACTTGATCCATCCATAAGCATTAATTAGGTCGGCCTAATTAGATGCAAGCCTTGTTTACCAAAAACACCAACTTTCAGATTCAGTCATTCATAAAATCTTTCTAGATAATAAATCAAAATGTGTAACACACTTTATAATGTCAACATAGACCTAAGATAGGTCACACATATAACTATACAAAAATTAATTCACCACATCACCAATTATCCATGAAGTCAGCTAGAGATAGGCTTAATAAAAAAAATGCAATCAACAAAATGATACCGATACAGCATACGAGAACTAGAGAATGAGATATTTTGAATGTACATGCTTTCAATATCCATAGACTATTTCCAAAAACTACAAGTAGCAACTATCAATTGTGGAGGATTGTAGACCAAAATACCAGAGGGCGTAAACTGTATACCATTTTAGATACTGGACCAAAATACCAGATCAAACACTAACTTAGTCTTGCAATCACAACTTGTATAGCATGGTGACATCAATGACAACACAAAACTGTATAGTTAGCCATTCTTTTTCATTCTTCCAACAATATCCCCCTGTGTCATTGATGGCAACATGTGCCAAAATTTTACAAAAACAACATTCTTTCCCTTTATCATCATTTTCCTTTTTACTCCTTTAAAGGTACTCTTCTCTCCCCCTTTGAAATCAATGGAAAAGGGCCACCAAAAATAGGATGTGTATGGTATATACAAAGGTGATTCCAAATCCCCATTTCAAACATTCAAGTGAAAATTTCCTTTTTTTACATGAAATATTTTCTTGTACCTATATCTTATTGTCTGGTCTGAAGACATACATTGACGTTCACAATCTTCTGCATCAGAGGGTATTCTGAAGAGATGATCCAACCAAACCTCAACATGTTCCTTAACCAACCAGAAGGTTTTAACCAGATCTTCTCTTTGCCTCTGAGTAATCAACAACTCCACTTGTAATTCACCAACTCTTATTCTTTGTTTTCCATTCTTGTCTTTTAAGAAATCAAAACTTTTTCCAATACTATTCATCTCAAATTTGATGGCTTCAATTTTGCTTCTGAAATTGTCAATAGCTATCGGCCACCAGTGACAATAGTTGTAGATGTCAGATATTTCTTTGATGCATTCTCTTGTCTCATTCATATGTTTAGATAACACTTGTTTGGATTTGGTACATATTCTTTCAACCATAGCTTTCAACTTATGACCTTCGGGTCCTTCCAACAATGTTCTCTCTTCAATAATCTCTACTAGATCACTTGGAAAAGAATTAGACACATCTGAAACTGAGATACCTCTATTGAGCAAATAATCAACTAGTATATCATCAGTTTTAAGCTTCTCAATCAGAGAGCATGCATTCCACATTTCACCAATCTTCTTCATTTCACCCTTGTCTAGCATCATCAGTATATCCTTTGGATCAAATGAGTTAGATCTAGAAAAAAATTCTTCTTCATTCTTCTTTTCTTCTGAGACATTTGTTACAAATTTTTTCCTTCTTTTAGATTCCAGAGGGGACTTGCCAATGATAACTTCCAACTCTTTCTTACCAGAGGATGATAACTAGACCGCTCCTACATTCTTTAGCCCAAATGGCATCACGTTCCAATAGTATGTCCCCCATAGACAAGTGAATGCAATTTTGTGTTGATCCTCCTTGGTGATCATGATTTGATTATAGCTTGAAAAACCATCCATAAGTGATAGCATTTCATGCCCAACTATTAAGTCTAGTATGATGTCAATGTTAGGGAGAGGGAAATCATCCTTTAGACATGCCTTGTTCAAATCTCTGAAATCATTGCAAATTCTGATGCCCCCAGTGGGTTTGGAGACTAGTATCGAGTTTGAAACCCACTTAGGATAATCTATTGGTTAGACAAATCCAAAATCAAGAAGCTTTTGTAAATCGAGTTTGACCAAGAGTGCTATCTGAGGGTGCATCTTCCTTAGCTTTTGTTTTACTAGTTTGGCTTCAGGATAGATTGCTAGATGATGCATGACCACTTCAGGATCGAGCCCTGGCATACGAGTGTATGACCATGCAAATTTGGCTCTTCTCTCTTTCATGAATGCTGCTAGGTTCTTCTGTTCTTCATCCAACAAGGATTCAACATAGAAAGTGATCTTGGGTGCTTCTTTTGTTCCCATGTTGACTAGAGTAGCCTTCCCTGCTAAGACTATTGATTTTTTTGGATGCATAGCACTAAGTGGGAGATTGAATCCCTCATCCTTGGGAACCTCAAAGATATTTTCACCCTCGGATATACCTTTTATTTTTACTATTTTAGGATTAGAGAGTGCCACAGTGTGGTTTTCACTCAAAGATCTGCATGTTAGTTGTATTTCGTCAATTTTATGACTAAAGGATTCAATTATCTCCCCGTAATACACTCCTGTGTCTAGCTCTATGTCAAAACTTGCCTTGTGATCTTGCCAGGGTAAGTTGTCATGGAGTCCCATGAATTTTGAGATCACTTCATCATTTTCAAATAAATCTAGAATCGACAGTCCTTATTGGTCCGAGTCAATGAGTTGTAGGTATACTAGGCATATTTCATTTGGCTGGTTTCTTAGGATGAAGGTTGATGTGGATATCATGAAGAGGGAATTATTCTGAAATAGGTCAGCAACATCAAGGGGGAAGTCATCTAGGGTAGTATCACACAATGTTGGTAACCAAGAAAAATCCTTAGCCCATTTAGTGGAAGTACCTATGCCAATAAGGGTAACCTTGCTAGTACTACAACCTAGGCCAAGATTCTTTGGACGTTTTTGAGGAATGATAGGTTCTAAAAAACCATTTTCATTTTGTCCTAGTTTTTCATTCTTGGTATACCCCATTCCCTTCATCTTCCATGGGAAGAACGAGGATAGGTCTTTTGTCCTGATATATTAGTTTAAAGACATCTTCCTCATTAACATCTTCTTTGTTCAGGCCCCCCCACTTGGTGAAGGTAGTAGCTTACATTTTGATTGATTCCAAGATTTTGTTGCTAGGTGTGGGCTTACCATGAGATTTGGGAGAAATAGGTAACTCTCCCAACACAAAAGTATCCTTCTTTAGCTTATAGTTTCCACAACCATCATCTTGGATCATTGCTTTTATGTCAGGTTTGTTCTACACAATGAGTGCTTTCATTTCAGAGGTAGATGCAAGGGATGATGGGTCAACAAATGAGGTATAAGGTGTAGGCCTTTCACCATTTTTGTGTATTTTGAGGATTTAATAGAACTTGGCTTCAAGATTCTTGCAGTTGTAAAAAGGCTCAGGACCTCCATGGATAGTAACTTCTCTACCCTCAAAAGGAAACTTTACACACTAATGGTAGGTTGAAGCTACAACTTTAAGGCATGGATCCAGGGTTGACCAAGCAGTATGTTGTAGGGAAGATCAAGTTCTGACACTTAGCATGTAGTTTCTATGATGAGGGGGCCCACTTGGATGGGTAGTGTGATGATGCCTTGTGATACCTGTTCTTGGTCGTCATATGCCCTGATGGTGGTGCTTTTTTTATTCTCAATAGTATCCTTTGAATAGCCCAATTTTTTGCTTAACTGAAGGGTACAAATGTTCAGACCAACACCTCTATCTACTAAACTCTTTTAAACTTATTCTTATGAATGATAACCTCAAGGTGTAAAGCATAATTATGAGATGGCTGCGATGGTAGGTCTTGTTCTGAGAAGGTGAGGAGATGATTAGTGATATGCCTTACCATAGCTTGAAACTATTCGGTATCTATATCCCTGGGAACAGATGATGTAGATAGAGTTTCCTCTAGGATTTCCCTATGTGTAGGTGATAGCCTCAATAGTCCTAAGATAGAGATCTATGCAGGGGTCTTTTTGAGATGATCTAAGAGATTATACTTGCTAGTGCTTGTCATTGACTGAGTAGGGTGTGCCCTAGATTGGGATGGGACTCCTTGGATGGTGACCTTACCACGTCATGTGGTGACTCCACACTCTGCACTATGCCCTTTTATGGTGACAATGGTAATGATGCTATCACAGGAAGCAACTACATTGGAATAGGTATGTTTCACATTTGTGTAATTCTTAGCTTTGCCATTGTTTTTCCCTTTGCCATGATCTGATATGGGGTTCTTGTATATCTTAAGATCCTAATTACTAGCTAGTACCTTAATAGATATGATATCATTCTCTATAAAGTTTTGGATATTATTCTTGAGCCTCATATAGTTTTCCATTATGTGTCCTTTGATTTTGTGAAAGTCAAAAAGATCGTTCTCATTGTACCAGGATGGTTTCTCCTGTGGTTCCAGGTAGTTTTCAAAGTTTGGAAGTGTTATCAAGTTTGACTCTACCAATTTCTTCATGATGGTATTGATAGGTTCTAACAATTGTGTACTTGAATTTCAAATATTTGTTCTTGTTAGGAGTTTTCTATTGTGTTTCGGTGTTGTTGATTTGATTGTTCTAAGGGGGTGTTGTTTTCTACAAAGTTGGTTGAATGTTAGCAACTTGATTGTTGTTTGGTCTAGGAGCACTTAGGACTACCTTACCATCTACCACACCATAATTGTTATGTTTTTGTTTCCTAGCCCAAACACGAGGCTTGTCATTTGAACTAGTTGATGGCCGATTGTCTTTGTAAGCTTGGGTATTTCCCTATAAGATTAGAGCTCTCTCGATGTTAAGCACTCTAGGGAAAATATCATCATAAGATGTGATGCAATGCATTTTCAAGTGGAAGGTAGATCTAGATCTATATTTTCTATGATAATCCCCACTTGCTATTCATCAGGAAGGGGCCACTTGCTCTTACTAGCTCTTTGTCTCCACCATTGTAAGAAATTAGCGAAATATTCTCCTTTGTTTTGTCTGAGAGTGTACAATTCTTCTAGGCTTATGTCCATGTCAAGATTAAAGGAGAAATTATTTATGAATTTATCAATAATTTATTGAAACCTTTTGATATCGGGAGGCATTTGAGAAAACCAATCCATAGCAGGACATATTAGACTTCAGGGGAAGAGGCACATTAAATAAGAATCATTGTAAGCAACCTCCATACACATAACATTGAACTCTTTGACATGGTCCATAGGACTTCCTCTCCCTTTGTATTTGTCGAATTTGGGTATTTCAAAATTGGAAGGGAACGATACCATTGAGATGTTTTGATCGAATGGATAGGGACATAGGTTCTATGTATGGGGCTTCTTTTTCTTTCCCATTCGAAGGTCCTACATTTCTTATGAAAATGCCTTAAGTTGTGATGCTAGATCGCCTTGCAAGTTTGGTGGAGGAACATATGGTGGGATGATGGATGGGTTCTGATATGAAAAAGTGTTGTATGGGTTGTATGGTGGTGTGAGATTTTGTGAAGGTGATTGAGGTGTTGATGCATATGTTCCTAATGCATTTGTATTGATGATGTTTTTTTGAGGGTTATAATAGGAACTTTGATGTTGTTGTGCATACTTCTAAGCTAGTAAGACTTGTTGTTGTTGTTGCACCACTAGGGCTTGTTGTTGGGCCTAGTATTGCTGCTATGCTAGTAAGGTTGCTTGATGGGCTTGATGTTGTTGTTGTTGTACTGCTAAGGATTCTTGTTGTGTGTGATGTTTTTTTTTTGTTGCTAGGGTTGCTTGCTATTGTTTTTGTTGTTGTTGTTGTTTCGCTACTAAGGTCGCATGTTGTTTTTGTTGTTGTTGGATGGCTTTTTGATAAGCTTGTTATGCTTGTAATGTAAGATCAGGTGGTTGTTGAGACATCTATGATGGGTTTTGAGTGGTGATGTTTTGTGTGGCTGGTGGATTGCTAATGAGATGTTGGGAGTTCCCTTGGTTCAACATTCCTTGTAAGATAGTGGATTGGTGTGGATGAATGTAAGTTTGAGGTCCCATTTTATTTTGCATGAATTGAGGGACAAACAAAAAAGATGAGGATGGAAACATAAGATTTTGTGACATTAAGGGTATATTAGGACCTTGGGTCCATTGATTGGAAGGGTTCCCTTGATTGATGTTTTGGAGATTCCCTTGTGTTTGAGATGTGGTCAATGTATTACCTTGGCTGATGGGGTTTGTGACCAAGGGATTTTTATGATGTGGGTTGATGATGGATGGGATAGATGTGTTTTGGACAACCATTGTGATTGATGTATCCATGGGAGGATTGGATAAAGATGTCCCATGTGGTGTTAAAGGCTGATTTTTCATAATGGTACTTCCTTGCTCTTTTAGGTCCAGTTGGTCCACATTACCCTACATGATGTTGGGAACACTTGTGGTACTTGTAGGTATAGGTGAAGAGGGGTGTCCTCAGTATGTTGAAGTTGTTGTGGAGTAATAAAGTGTAAGTGGTTTTTATGGATGTTTTGGATCTTCAGGAATGGAAGGAGCACAAAATATTGGTGTCCAAGTGGTCATTTGGGATGGAGGATTGGTTTCAAGGGTACCCACAAGTGTGCTGCTTTCAAATGGAAGATTATGGACAAAGTCCTTAGCAAGACTAGTTGTAATACTAGGTGTTGATGTTTGATTCAGCCCCAGGGATGGAGTTGTTGGAATAGTGGATAACATTAAGTCTTGTGTCAATGATTGTGCAATAAAGGATGAGGAGTTGGGAACTATGTTCTCTAAGGCTTGATGCTCCATGATTTCTTCCCTAGTAAGTCCAAATGGATTGATTGTGATGTCTTCTATCTCATATGTCCCTGATGGTGACGAAGGTTGTTGTGATGGAGTAATGTGACTTCTCAGATTAAATTCTAGAGGATTTGGATCACTTGAGATAAATGTGACTTTGGTTTTCTCCATGATTCTCTTGTGTTGTGATCTAGTTTTTACCATAAATTTTGTGTCACCTCTGGGAGAGTTGTGTGATGATTTGCAATGTTTGAACTCTCTAGTTAACCCAAATCTAGGTAAAAGGGATACTCTAAGTCTTTTTGGAGCAATGGTGATAATGAGAGATGAAAAGATGAATGATATGGGGAGTGATATTTGCAAACATTTTGGGACAACACTTTTGACTTAAGTTTGAAATTTTGATGTTGGGATAAAGGATGTTGATGAACTTGGAAATATTTAGGGTAGACTCATGACCTTCAAGATGAACTAGTTCAAAGATGATAACTAACATAGAAAAAGGCATGGAATATGATTCATTTCACATAAAAAGTAGCTGAGGTAGGGGTTGGTTAGATAGATGTTTCAGTCAAAAGGTGTTGGTGTATTTGAAAATTTTGCAAAGTTTGGTGAAGTGAAGGATGATTTTTTTTTATGAAGGGATGAACAAAATGTTTGACCTAATGTTGAACTAAATTGAACCTTTGTTTGATAAGACCAAGGTAGTGAGAAACATGCTAGACCTCTAAATTTTTCAAATCCTGGAGACCTAATGTTTTAGATAGGTTCATTATCATGAAAAAGACTAGGATTTTGATCGAAAAAAGAAAATATACAAGTTTAGGTTGTTCCTTGAAGCACATTTGTAGAAGTTGTATACCAACCTGGTTCTATTTTGATGTAGTGCTAAAAGGTGTTTCTTGAGAGATTTTAGACTAAAATTCTTAAATTTAAAGTGATGACCTGTATACCTTATATTGGGGATTCTGATTTTGTGTGAGATCATTTAAGACAAGACTAAGATTTTAAAAGACCAATGTTTTTATTTGAATGAGAGGTTTGTATTGAGCATACATGTCTAGATTATTTAGTGGGATAAGTTTATAAAACCTTGTTTCTAATTTTTTCTTGTTGTGGTATTGTTTTTGGATACATCTCCTAGTTTATTTTAAACTATGATCTCTAAGTTTGAAATAGTGGCATGTAGACCTTATCTTGGGGATTTTGATTTTGCATTAGATAATTTAGAGAAGTTAACATTTATGGAAGAAAAGGGGATATTTATTGCCATGCAGGTGGTGGTAATATGGGTCTTCCAGCCACAATATCTACTTGCTCATCTTCTTCATCTAATATTGTTGTTGTGTTTCTCCATTGAATGGGTGTTTCTCTAGTTTCAAAAGTGAATCTTCTCAAACTACTAATTATGTTAGTTTTTTCTCTCTTAATTAGTTCAAAGTTTGGTTCAATGATAGAACCTTCAAGGTTGGGTTGTTCAATGGGAGTGATCGATCTCAAAATAGTCATGCGGGGTTCAATTTTGTCAAGTTATCTTGCTTAAGTGAATTTCTTTTACCACAAACACTTGTCTTGATTAAGTTTCAAACTAATATGTTTATGTCAAAATAATCATAAATTTCACAAGATCCATTTTTGTGAAAAGGATGAAATTCAAGCCATACTTGCCTATGTTAATTTTGGGAAAAATGGATTGAGATATAAACCAAAATACTTAGAAGCCTCTAAGAATAAATTCATAGGAAAAACATTAATATCAAGGTTTTATCAAAGGATATCCATATTTAGACCAAAGGGTTTAAAATTTTGAAAAGACTTTGTTGATGTTTGTCTGTAATGTTTTGGAACCAAGCAAAGTATTAAATTGACTCACAAGCATTTACAACCTTAGGTTTTGTAGACATCCAAATTTGACCACTCCCATATGGTCAAACCCATCTCCTTTATTCGTCTACTTCATCAGTATTAATTAAATGATTTATTTAATTACTATTCTCCCTTTTCCTGAGGTTTCTAAAGTATTTAATTATTTACCTTTCATCCTTTCCTCTCTGAATTAAATAAATATATCAATTTATTTAATTTAGTCATTTAACCTTTTTGAATTTAAATTAATTTTAAATTCCCCTTTTTCTCTCTCCTTGTCACATCCTCCATAACCTTCTTCTAATCTGGATTAGTCTAATTAATCCATGATTAGGATATGCACACCTTGAATTAGGATTAATCTCACATCCTCCATATTTGTCTACTTGCCTCTAATCCCTCATTAATCTTCTTAATCACCTATTTGCACAACCTTAATCTAATCAGATATCATCTTTGACATGTCCTCCAAGTCAACCTTTCATAAGTGGTTTCTTTATTTAGCCTTGATTTCTTCCCTATGTGAATTAAAAATTCACATTTATTCATCCAAGGTTCTCCTCTTCCCTATGTGGGTCTCATGTGTCACATCACTCACATGGGACAAGGAACTCCTTTATGAGGACCTTGTTTTATCCTCTAGACAACTCCCAATCATGTGAATTTTAAATTCACATTTATTGCCCCAAAAAATTCTCTCATCCCCATGATGATAAGAGAGGACTTTCTAAAATTCCTCACTTGTCACCATCATCCTCATATGGGGATAAGAACTTCCTTTTTAAGGAGATCTTCCCCTAATTCCAAGGTACTTGCAAGTACCTCCACCTCACATATCCCTTTTCCACCTCATTTGTTGTTGTGACATCTCATCCTCCACATGGAAAGATGTAAGGGCTTGTGAGTCCTCAACTCACCACAACCCTTCATCTTGCTCATGTTGGCAAAATCTTGACTGTCCATTTCTCTAGAGATTCTTCCCTTAAAATGGAATATTTTCTCTCAATTCTCTCATTAGGAATTCATCACATTTTCAATTCAAGCTCAAACTCTCACAAGTCACAAGCACTCAACATACTTGCATTTTGCACTCATAACCTCCATTATTGAATCTTCAAGCTTCCATTTTGGATGCATTCTACCCACTCATCAAAATACCCACCTTTATCATTTGAATCCTCATTGCATTCTCTCCATTTTGCATCCATTTTCATCACATTTTCCATCAAGGAGCACACATTTATCAACTATGAAAGGGCCAACCAAGGAGCAACTCATACAAGGTATAAATCTGGTTTTATCTTTCTTTGTTTGAGTTTAACGTAGCCCAATCTTGAGGTTTTGAAGTGTTGTTTCCTTATTTTGCAGTCTATTTTACATCATTTAGGTTAGGTGACTAACGCTACATCACATTTCTAGCACGCTTGGTGGGAACCACAAACGGGTCTCTTTCTTTCACATTTGCTGTTGTTTGATGTTTTGCAGGTTTAGGTTGTAGAGAGGCAACTCCACAGATAACAAAGATGACCCCATCCCCAGTTGGGAAACCCTGCCCTAAGTTGGGTGAACCTACCCCAACTTGGGTGAACGTACCCTCAACAAGTGCGATTCTACCTTACAAAATCACCCATCTGTGAAAAATAAAGAATCTATCTTCAGTTTTCTATACAGGCGACCTTGGCCCAAAGAGGGACGAACCTGCCCCAGAGAGGGGTAAACCTGACCTTGACAGGGGTGAACCCGCCTTAAACGGGGGTGACCCTGTCTAGACAGAGGTGTCTGTGAGGTAAAACAGTGACCTGGCTTCATTTTTAGAGTCTGTTTCTTGCTGTTTTGCTTAATACCGACCCCCTAACTCATCTTGTCTTTGAGTGTGCATGTTTTTCCTAACATTTGTGCAGCTTGTTTCATGCTTGTTGAAGATTGGAGATAAAAACTACCAACACTTTTCTTGCAAAATGGTAATTCCCAGCTTTGTTAGTTTAGTTTGTTTTTATTTTTCGCTTATTAATCTAGGAACATAGGTCTAATTAGGGGGAGTCAACATACTATTTTCTATGTTTGAAAGTCCTTTGTGTCACCCAAGGGGTGCTACATTGTTTAATGTTCTCCCCTTGCACTTCATGTGAGCTTGAGGAGTAGCCAAAAATGGTTAGTGTTCTCTTTTTAGCGGAACTTGCTTGGGGATCTCATCACCCCAAGGGATGATCCCAACCACGTGTACCAGTGGGGTATATAAAGGTGGGAGAGCCAAAGCTATACTCCAATCCAGTCACATCATGTCTGGTGGAGCATCAAAGCTAGGGTGATACCTAGATAAGATGTGAAGAGTTGGTTTGAGCCTTCAGTATCTCACTGGGGTTCCTGACTCATGCTTGTAGATAGGCTGGTGTTCATGGTTGTGCCTCATGTACCATACGTATATCGAGGACTCCATATTTTTTATTGTTCAACCTAGTTAGAGGAATATGTTGGTCATACCCTTTTCACTAATCTTAGGATTGTGCTATTTGAACTATCTTTTTTGTGCTAAACCAGTACATTTCTATTTGGTCAATCAACCTTTGCTTTCTACTTACTGTTTGCTATGTTTTGGGTCCTTTTCCATAGCCATTTCATCCGAATTAAGTCTAGGTCTACTGACAGAGGTGACCTCGCCTCTAGTTGGGCGACCTTGCCCTCAATAGGGGCCACTCTACCCTTTTCCCAAGTCACTGTTAGTCAAACAACCTGTTTCACCAAGTTGGGAAACCCTGCCCCAACTTGGGCGACCCTAACCTTAAGTTGGGTGAACCTACCCCAACTTGGGTGAACCTGTCCCAAGTTGGGTGACCCTACCCCAAGTTGGGTGATTTTTCCCCTTAAACAACCAATTTCAACTTCCATTAAATAGTCATTCCGAGCATTTGTTTCCCTATTCTGAGCCTCTATTTCCTCATTCTGAGCATTTTTTTCCCTTTCGAGCATCTGTCCCCCATTCCAAGCATCTGTTTGCCTATTCTAAACATCTGTTTGCCTATTCTAAGCATTCATTTTCCCATTCCAAGCATTTGTCTCCCTATTTCGAGCATCCTTTTCATTTTTTTGAGCATTCATTTTCACGTTCTGAGCATTCAATTCCTCATTTTGAGCATCCATCCCCCATTCTGAGCATCTGTCTCCCTATTCTAAGCATCCATTTCCTCGTTCTGAGCATCTATTTTCCTATTCTGAGCATCCATTTAACCCCTTCTTCTGATTTAGAAAAGTCTAAAAACTAACTTGGGTGACCTTGCCCAGCAGATAGGCGACGTTGCCCAGTGGATAGGTGACCTTTCCTAGTAGATAGGTGAACCTACCCAGTAGATAGGCAACCTTGTCTAGTGGATAGGTGAACCTGCCCAATAGATAGGCAACCTTGCCCAATGGATAGGCGAACCTGCCCAATAGATAGACAAACCTGCCAAACAGATAGGTGACCTTGCCTAGTGGATAGTCAAACCCACCTAGTAGTCAGTTGACTATGCCTAGTGGATAGGTGAATTTTCCTAGTAGATAGGTGATCTTTCCTTCCAGTGGATGTGTGACCTTGCCCAATAGATAGGTGACCTTGCCTAGTGGATAGGCGACCTTGCCCCGGAGATAGGAGACCTTGCCCCAAAGATAGGAGACCTTGCCCCATAGATAGGCGACCTTGACCTAGAGATAGGTGACCTTGCCCCAGAGATAGGTGACTTTGCCCCCCAGATAGGTGACCTTTCCCCAAGTTGGGTGACTTTTCCCCCTGGTTGGACGACCTTGCACCCCAGATAGGAAAATTTTCCCAAAAGCAGACCTTCATCCATCTTCCTATCATCGTTGTTTTTGTTCATCAAAATTTTCCAAAAGTCATTGTTTCATCAAAAAAATCACATAGGTTCATCTTAGAACATGATTAGAGTCCATATCCATCATCAAATTATCCATCCCAATCACCTAGACTTTGTTTCAGGGGTTTTTATTTTGATGCAGAAACTTCCAGAGGCCATAACTTTTGACTCGGGTGTCCATTTGGGCTGAAATTTTATGGGTGGTTGCATTATGAGGTAACAGACAAGGCCAAATGGTTTAGACCTTCTTCTCTTCAAGTACTGCTAGACCTAGGTGGGTTTACCTATAAGAATGAAGCAGACTTAAATGACGTGACTTGATTGATTTGATGGATCTATTACAATGGCACAAAGTGTAATAGATGAAAGTTTGTTGAATGCTCCTATTCCTAATATTGAAATGTGAATGTTTTTGAATAAAGATTTAATAGAATTCTAAGACGTGGATGGTGTGACCAGTGCCTACTTATGTTGGGCTAATGGAGTCAAGATTTGTATAATGGGTGACTTGCTTAATGGCTATAATTCAAATTACTTGGCAGTTTTATGTTTATAACTTGTATAAATAGGAAAGAGTGCAATTATTAGATTCTTCTTAATATTCCAAATGTCCTTTTCTAGATTAATATGATTAATTAGAAGGATTTAATCCTGTCTTGCAGGAACCACACAAGAGCAGCAAGTGTGCTTTGATAAATTGAAGAATATCCTTGATATTTCAAGTTAAATAATCAAGAAGTGACAACCTTGGAGACAACCAAATAATATTTTCAAAGAATTCGACAAACAATTAACACCATAATTGGATCGCTAGATAAATATGTTCTTCTCCATTATATAATTTTAAAAGATTTTACAATGTACAACATGATATTTATTTCGGCGATAGTTCACCCTATCCAACTACCTAACCTACTTATTTCTCCTAAATCTCTTTTTCTTTTGATTTCATTTGACATATATACATTATTTTAGGGTTACAACCCTTCACATTATCCACCTAAAGTGACTTCATTTTGATGTAGCTCCTCGTTGAATTATCTTCGGCAAAATAAAATATTTAATTAATTGCCTTTTGGCAAATTAAATATTTTAACTTTAATCTTTATTTTCATTCTTGTGAATTATCCTTTGCTGGCAATCTTTACCCTTCACCTCCTTAAAATAATTACACGCCTCATCCCATTTTTATCTTGTGTGGTTGAAAATTTTCACCCAATTAATAGATCACTCCTTGAGTAAAACAATTACCCTCTTCATAATCTTCAAATGATTTCTTGGAGGAATGTTTTAATCCTTAGTGAAAAAAATTGTGTTTTAAATAACCTCTCGTGAATTATAATTGCAAATTTATTTTATCAATAAAATTCCATTATGATCATTATTTTAAACAAATCTCCGTTTGTATTTACACCTAGTAAATACATATTACCCACTCTGGTAACTCCTTTAGTGCAAATTGTTATAATTTTTTACCCTTTATAATTTTTTGTGGGTGAAATAAATATCCTTATAACCCCTTAGTAAAAACATGAAGTTTATACTCCTCAAAATAATATTTTCATCGGCGTTACATATTCACTCGAGAAAACTTACTCCGACCTCCCTTCTCTTGCCCATAAATTTCTTCATTGCTTATTTATTTTCCAAATATTTTACAAAGTTTAAACTTTATAAAACACTAAAATATTTAGGGTTTTGAAAGCATCCATATTCATTTTAAAACATACCTAATGTTTTAAAATATATGTCATTTGAACTTTAGAACTTAAGAAATAATTTTTCAATTTCAGCTAGAGAGCAAATAAATTAATTTCACCGCAGGCACATGGAGCATCTTGGAACCACAAAAATTTGTAAGTGACCGTGACCAATTATTTTGGAAGTGGGTTTTTTACGGATTTTGAACAGCTCGGCAAATCAAGGTACTTCCTTTATAAACTGGCCCTACCGGAGCATATATCAAGAAAAATGAAATTTTAAATTACTGAACCAAATGAGCTTAGTATCCAACAAAATTGAAATTGGAGACATTTGAGGCCAAAACACCAACTGGGTCGTTCTTAGAATTTCAAAATTTGCAAATTTTTCGGAGTGCCAAATCTAGCCCAGGAGCAGTGGTGAAACAATTAAAAAGCATATCAGAACTCTGAACATACATGTTGAGTTGTGATAGGAGAGTATGCTCATAAAATGGTTTGGAATGAAGTTGTTAGAAATGAAAACTATAAATTCCCAAAGTTGCTTACTTAACATTTTCTGAAAATTACCACTGTCAAGCTCAATTGAAACCTTCCATTTGCCCCTTTTGAAAAAATATCAAATTTGATCTTGGGAAGCTATAACTTTGGACATTAACTCATTTAGGCATGGTGAACATGTGTGAAAGATAGTTTTTCACCAATAATCTTCATTCATGAAATATCAAACATCAAAGTTGACCATTTTGCAACTATTCTAGAAATGCAGTTTCCAAACTGTGTAAAATCCATTTGGATTTGATCTTGGAAAAATATCAAACGATGTTCTGAAGCCTTGAAAATTGACATGGAAGTAGATTTTAGTGTAGAGAATCAAAGGCACCAATCAGTTTGTTATGAAACCATTTCAATTGTTTAATATTTACCCTCAAAGTGGGCCACTAACAGATTTCATTGTGCTGACAACATATTTCTCAAAAAAGTCTTCAACTTGGCCTTCTGAAACTTTGTCAAAACTGATCGTATGAAGCTAAAAATTTGCAGAGATACTCCCATATGATAAATGAACTTGTCTGCAAAGTGATTTCGCTTGAAATTGTATTGACTTCGTTCTGTGATTTTTCAAAGTGAGCCATTTAAGCAAATTTTTCAACTGAGTTTTTGAGTGCCAAAATCAATTTTTTGAATATGGGAGCCTAAAATTTGCATGAAATTTTAGGCTCCAACAGAATGGCTGGGTGAACAGGGGTTTGGAATGGATGAACGATAACTCAGAATGAGTAAATGGATGTTAGATGGCAGAGATTGACCTTGAGGATGGGGAGATGAATGCTCAGAATGGATGAACAGTCACTTAGAATGGGAAAACGGTTAATCAGAATGAAGGAACGACACCCAGAATGACCAAATGGAGGATGGAAAAAGCTATATGAAGGGAAAGTCCACCACTGGAAAGGGTCAGGTCCACCCTTGGAGGTTAGGTCCACCCCTACTAGGGCAAGTACACCCCTGGTAGTGAAAATAGACAAAAACAACTGTTTGAAACTGGAAGACGGATAAAAAATAGTTGTTTGAAACAAGTGAATGAGCACACGAGACAAGGAAATGAATGCTCAGATCGAGGGGAGGAATGTTCGGGATGAGGAATGGATTCTCAGAATGGGTGTACAAATGTTCAAAATGAGGAAATGAGTGATCAAAATGGAAAAATGAGCGCTCGAAATGATGAAATGGGTGTTCAGAATGATGAAACGGGTGATACAACTGACTGTTCAAGGGAAAGGTACACCCTTGACAAAGGTCAAGTCCACCCCTAGAGGTTGGGTCCACCCCTGAAAGAGGTCAAGTCCACCCCCGGAGGTCAGGTATGCCTATTTGACTAAAGGTTGGACAAAATTGATTGAAACAGGTTGAGAAGGGGCTAGTTTAGAGGGCAAGTCTGCCCCTGAAAAAGGTCAGGTCCACCCCTAGAGGGAAGGTCCACCCCTGGATAGGTCTAAACTTGGTTTTTGAAAAAAAATGACTAAGAGAAAGGACCCAAAACACAAAAAATAGTAATCAGAGGATAAAGCTGACTCGACTAAACATATAATTACTGGTTTTGCATAAGGAAAATAGTTCAAGCAACACGATCCTAAGATTAGTAGAATGGGTATGGCCAAAAAAGTCTTCTATTATAGGATAAACATGGTTGCTAGGGAGTCTTCAATATACACCCAGTACGTGAGGCCCAAACCATGAACACTAGTCCATCACAAGCATGAGTCGGGAACCTTAGCGAGATATTGAAGGCTTAGACCAACTCTTCACATCATCCCGACGCTTTGCTAAGTACGACATGGCTAGATTGGGGTAAAAATTTGGCTCTCTGCCCTTTATATACCCTACCAGTACACGTGTTTGGGATTGTCCTTTGGGGTGATGAAATCCCCAAGCAGGTCCCATAAGAAAAATAAAAAATTGGTGACTCAAAAGGACTTGGTAAGCTACGATTTCTCATCACCCAGGATTTCCAAATGGTGCAAGGGGATTGGATACGTCAATAGCCTACCACAAACATGACACATAATGTATATTGACACGCCCTAGTTAATCTATGTGCCTGAATTAATGAGAAACAACAACAAACAACTAATAAATGTTTTGAACAGATAGCCCTACAAAAAAACTTGTTAGAACTTTTTATTTTCTATTTTCCACCAAATGCTAGTTAGATCCTCGAATATACACAAACAATAAATGTTAGGGGGTTAGAAATACCCAAAATAACTAAAAAAAAGTGCTTAAACTTTAGTTCACCTTCTGTAAAAAATTGTTTGGTCAGGCCCGCCCTTAGAGGTCAGGTCTGCCCCTGGAAAAGGTCAGGTCCACCCCTGAAAAAGGTTAGGTCTGCCTCTGGAGGTCAGGTCCATCCCTTTGTGAAAAAACTGTAAATATTCTATTTTTGGACTCTATGGAGGGTAGGTCCGCCCCTGGCCAAGGTCAGGTCTGCCCCTCTACTAGGTTAGGTCCACCCCTAGAGGTCAAGTATGCCCCTGGAAAAGGTCAGGTCCACCTCTGGAGGTCAGGTCCGCCCCTGGATGGGCAGGTCCGCCCCTTTGCAGCCTTCAGCTACAAATAGTAAAAAAAATAGTAAACATGAAATAACAAGACTCGTTTGTGGGTCCCATTGGGTGTGCTAGAAATGTGTTCAGGTGAAAATATTGTTTCAAAGATGAGTAGCAACAAAAGAAATGGAAGAGGGAAAGTAAGCACCTAACACCTCAAGATAGGGAAAAAATGTTGAACTTAACAAAATAGACGAAATGGTTATACCTTGCTAAGTTGCTCCTTTGGTTGGCCTTGATTTTTGATGTTGTGTTTGCTCCTTTGGATGACAAAAGATGCAAAAATAGGATACAAAATGGATAAAAAGTGGATGAGAATGCTATGGTGAATGCAATAAATGTAAATTTTGGCTAAGTATGGCTCAAATGTGAGATTGGCAAAAGTTTGGTAGTAAAATCATGAACTCCCTAAATGAGAAAAAAAGGGGGTATTTATAGAGGAATTTGAATTCTCTAGAGAATTAAATGGTTGAGATTTATCCAAAAAGGCCAAGATGAAGGGCTATGGTGAGTTGAGGACTCAAAAACTCTCACATCTTGACATGTGGAATGTGAAGTGGCTAAGGATGTGATGATGTGTAAGTGAGGTGGAAGAAAAGTACATGATGTGGAGGAAGGACAAGTACTTTGAAAATACCTTGGGGGATGAGAAGATTAACTTAAAAGGAAATTTCTTGTTCCCAAATGGTTGGAAAGTGACATGAGGGAAATTTTAGTATTCCTCAAAAATCTCCATGGAGAAGAGGAAAGTAGTTGGGAAAATAAGTGTGAATTAAAAATTCACATGCTTGGAAGAATCTCATGGACAAGACAAGGTTCCAAAAAGGGAAGCATTTGTCCACATGTGATTTGATGTGACAAGTCAAAATATTCTAGAAGATGCATGGGAAAGGGGGATTCTAGGAGGAATAAATGTGAATTTTAAATTCACATGGGAAAGAGGGTCAATGCCAAGAAAGGAAAATGAAAAGGTTTACTAAAAAGGCATGCTAAATGTGGCTAATGACTTTGATTAAGGTTGTGAAAACACATGATTAGGAGGATTAATGAAATATTAAGGAGAAATTGGAAGATGTGACATTAAATTTTAATTAATGTGTGCACATCTTGATCCATAATTAATTAAATTAATTTGGATTAGAAGAAGGTTATGGAGTAATAAAAGTGAATTTTTAATTCACATGGGGAAGATAAAAAGGAATTAAAAATTCCTTGGGGGATGGGGAGGATTGATTAGACTGACTAATCAATAATTAGAAGATAGTTAGTGGCTAATGAAGATTAGAAGCCAACTTGCAAAAGTTGGAGGATGTGACACATCCTAATCAAGGATTAGGCATGTGCAAATCCCTAATAAAGGAATTAGGAGGATGATTAGGATAAAGAAAAAGTGATGGAGGATGAGAGAGAAAAAGAGGAATTAAAAATTGACATAAAATCAAATAGGTCACATGACTAAATTAAATAAAGTGATGTATTTATTTAATTTAGAGAGGAAAGAAGTGAAAGGTAAATATATTTAATTATTGAATTAAATACTTTAGGAACCTTATACTGACAATGAAACATTAATTGAATGAGTGATTTAATTAATACTGACAAAGAGGATGAAATACACGAGTAAAGGGATGAATAAGGAGACGAGTTTGACCATGTGGAAGTGGTCAAATTTGGATGTCTACACCTGCCATCCCATTTGGTCCACCTCAAGATCATAGTCCTGCATTCACTTTAGTGTATGATCCCCTTATCACTCAAGATCCAATCACTCCATCACATGGGCCCTTACCACTCATTTCTCCTGATCAAGATCCTACCATCCCACATAGCCCACCTCAAGATCATAGCCTCCCATCCATTCCATCCCATGATCCCCTTGACACTCAAGATCCAACTTCTCCATCTCAGGAGCCCTTATCACTCGCTGTTATAAATACAGATCCTATCATATCACCTAATCCCTCTCTTGATACCTTACCACTCACTCCTCCCGATCAAGATGTTGTTTCCCCATCATCTCCATCTCATGATCCTCCATCGTTGTCTAACCCCACTATACCCACACCACTTTTATATTCCCTCGGTACTCTCACATTCATCTATGGTGGTTTCCTTGCAGATGAGGAACCAAGCATATACACCACCTATCGTCCTCCACCTAATAATGGACTTGTATCATTCTTCCAAAATAATAAGAATCCTACCATAGATCGAATGATCAAGAGTACGAACTATCAAGGAAAAGGTTCAGGCCTTCATGAGAAAGGTATTTTGGAGCCCATCCATGTCAAAGAAAATTGCATACACAAGGTATCAGATATATCTCTCAAGACTCGCAATCCAAAAATGTTGGTACAACCTCTATCCGTCCTCAATGAGCCTCCTCCAAAAGAATAATAGGCTCTTCCTATCACTCCACAAAACCATTTGCTGCCATCCCCCCTCCATCATATCACCTCAAAACAACTATCCATATTTCTCCCTCATCTTCCAAATCCATTTTGGGTCCTGATGTCCCTCCATCCACTGTCACACATCCTCGAGCTACTAAGTCCATTTTGGGCCCTTATATCCCAAAATTACCTCCTCCATCTCGTCCTATCCATATCACCTATAATAAACATCCCACTCTCATGTTACCTAATCAAGATCAATAAAGGCACACACCTACACATCTTCCATCCACATATCATCTCCAAAATCCAACCTCCATCACTCCACATCATCCATGTCCTTACACCCATCCCATTGCTATTGGGAGCATTTTGGATGCCAAAGTAAAAATGCATAAATCTAAACATCCACATGAATCTAAAGATCCTTATGTCCCCTTCAAAATAAATGTTGACGAAAAGAAAAATAAAATCCAAAATCAAAATCATACCCATCGGCCACAAAGGCCCACCAAAGCATAGATCAAAACCATGTGGATCCCAAAGAAAAAAGATGCAATGCCTTCAAATGAAAATTTGTAATAACATCCAAATTTGCTAATACAAAAGCTACACATCCTCAACCTCCATCTCCTAAATCTATTTTGGGTCCTTATGTCCAAAATTTTACTATCCCATCTCCTCCATTATCCCCACATCAGTCTCCATCCATTAATCCTTCCATCCTTTCACATCCACCACCATATGTGTCAATGTTGGTCTTGAAAATATTACCCCATCACCTACCCCATCATCCCATCCATACACTCTCCAACATCCCATACATTATCTTTCATATCTCCCCCATCAAATCCCTTTCATCCATCCTCTTGCATGATCCATTTATCCTAATAAGGTTGTACCAACATCCAATAGTCATTTCACACATGGGCTCTTAATACCTCATATGAAACTTGATGCTTGAATCCTTTATCCATCTCCTTATCACATGTCTTCAAAATCCACTTATCCACATTCCTATCCTTATCCATATTCATCCACATACTATCAAAAAAATCCACAAAAATCCACAAAAATCCAAAAAAATCCAAAAAAATCCAAAAAATCCAAAAAATCCAAAAATCCAAAAAATCCAAAAAAGTCAAAACAAAAAAAAAAGTAAAGAGAAAAATTTGTCCAATGGTGAGAACTTGGAAAACAAGTGCCTTGGATAAGTATCATGATAAAAACTTGGCAAACATGCATCATGTGTAAACTCCCCCATCCGGTTTACTTTTGCACTTGGGGGCAACTGCATCCCTTTCACCCATCTCCTCCATCCAACCTATCTTACACATCCTACCATCATATCCCATTTATTCCCCATCACTCCATCCACCTTGTGATATTGATATAGATAGGGGAAAACATATATAAATGCTTTGGATACCTCTTGGCATAGATTCCCCTCATCCATATGCCTTCCTTTTCCACCTATCATGCTACCATCAATCTACCTTTCTTATCGAGGCATCCAATCTACACCCATCATATCCTCCTCCATTTATCTCATTTATCTTCCCATCCAACCATCTTCCATCCCTCCTGCTTCATCATGCATGACATATCTAGAGTGGGGGCACCTCCTTCTTTGTGAAATTGTCCTTGGAGACATCATTCATCCATCATAGCAATCCCTTCCATCTCCCCATCCTTACCTTCCTATCCATCTAAAAAATCCCTTCCATCTCCCCATCCTTGTCTTCCTATCCATCCACCATAGCATCCCTTCCATCTTCCCATCCTTATCTTCCTATCCATCCATCATAGCATCCCTTCCATCTCCTCATCCTTATCTTCCTATCCATCTAAATAATCCCTTTCATCTCCCCATTATTATCTCCTTACCCATCCAAAAAAAAAATTCATCTCCCCATCCTTATCTTCCTATCCATATAAACAATCATTTTCTATCTCCCCATCCTTATCTTCCCATCCCTCAATCCAATAATCCTTTTCCATCTTCCCATCCTTATCTTTCCATCCCACAATCCACTAATCCCTTCTATCTTCCCATCCTTATCTTCCTATGTTTATCTATCCATCCCTTCATCTTTATCCTCATCCCATCTCATAACCCCTTGTCATTGGTATCTGGCTATAAGCTTCCCCTCATGCAACCCAATTCCATCTATCTCATCGTCATCACTTCCACTTCTTTCACACATCTTTTCAATCTCCTCTCACTTTTCGTCATTTATCTATCCATCATATCATCATCCTAATTCATCTTTTTCTTATCATTTGAGCTCCCATCCCTGTGCTTTGTGTGATCACCATCATCCTATCTTATCCAATAGGTCTATCTTGTCTCATCATGTTGGTCCCATCATTTTATCCCCTTATCCTGGTTATCTCATCATCCTTTATCCATTTTCTATCTTTGGCCTTTTGTCGAACTACATTTCCCTTGCACTTTCATGTAGGAAAGGTTGATCATTTGATCTACCCCTAGGGCTTTTGTCCGTCTAGTCTTTTTCTTCTATCATAGGTCTTCATTGTCCCCTTTTCACTTTTTTCCATGGTCTTTTATTGAACTACGAGGGCTCTGCACTTTCACATAGGCAAGGCTAATCTTTGATTGGCCCCCAAGCCCCTAGGTCTTTAGGGTGTGTCAGTCTTGTGTCTGGTGTCTCATGTCAGTCTTGTTCTTAACAAGCAAGATCCACTGGTATCCTGAAGTTCAATCAGTTTCGAGTGTCCTATGTCATGTCAATCACCTAGTTTAGTCTCCATCTTTGGTCTCAACAGGATGCATCCTTCCCCATCAGACCACATCACTCCCATCCATCCTCTCGATCATATGGAAAAGGATGCTTGAAATTGATTGTGATCTTTTGATACTTTTGGCTTTTGTTTATCCTTTGAGCTCCCTATTACAACTTGTCAAAGCTGCTATGATCTATCATATTATGGTGTGTTTTGATTGGTTAACATAGGGACATATCTTGATATGTTTTCTTTGTTGTTATCTTCTTGGTTGTCCCACATAGTATCCACCAAGATCCCTAAGGTCTTGTGTTACACTGGGGCATCTTTTTATGCTTATGGTTATCCCAATGCCTAGCCCGACCAAGGTCTTTACGAATTTGAGGTGTTGGGATAGCCTTCTTGTCTATTGTGTTTGTTTTATGCATTAGACACTAATTCACCTTGATTTACATACCCTAATTCCTAGTGTGTTATACTATAGCAAAAATAATTGCTCTGAAAATGGAAATTACATTAGGATTGCATTTCATAATAAACTCCGTTGCATTGCATCCATACCTGACCTATGACCCATGATTTTGGTTTTGAAAACATTCATCCCTTCCACATTCTCTTCTTCTTAGGATACCTATGGTTCTTGATAGGTGCAGTTTCACACCCATCTTCCCTTAATTTTGTAATGATTATAGGGAAAGTGCTTTCCAATAAACTAAGGCAAGTGTAATATGCCTACCATCAACCCTCATTACTATGCAAATCCCTATTTAAAATCATGTTAATGTTGCATTCCATTTCATATTAGGCCATCTCACATCTCCACCCAATCTTAATCCACCCAATCTTAATCCATTCAATCTAACACAAATCATCTAATCACATCCCTACTCTTATTCCTAGCCTTGCTACAAGCCTTAATCCAATCATCATCATCGTCATCATAATCGAGATGTATCCTTCCCTATCCTTCGGTTTTTTCTTGGGATGTATCCTTCCCTCATCAACAACACTTTCATCATCATAATCAAGATGTATCCTTTCCTCATCAACACCACTTTCATCATCATAATCGAGATGTATCCTTCCCTCATCAACAACACTTTCATCATCATCGTCATCAGGATGTATCCTCCCCTATCCTTTGGTGTTGTTTTGGGATGTATCCTTCACTCATCAACAACACTTTCATCATCCTAATCAAGATGTATCCTTCCCTCATCAACAATGATCCATCTATCATCAACCCATTTTGTCTTGTAGCTTGATTGGGGAAACAACACCTTTGTCCTTAAATCCATTTTTGCTTCCTAATCTCCTATCACTTATCATCCTCTCTTATCCATCACTTTGCATCATCTTCCTCATATCCCCTTTCATCGTCTCCTGCATTTCGAGAGCACACCTGTGTTCTCTTGAACCTACATGTCCTCTTGAGGGGGCATCCTTAATCCCTAATCTTCATCTCCACTCCCATCATCCTTCTTCCTAGTCACTCCTTTGATGACTGGGGCATCTTTCCCAATCTAATCATCTTCTTCTTGGTGCTATCTTTTAATCTTCTTTGAAATGATGGTACTTCGTAGCACCATCTCAAAGAGGGGAAAAAATGTAGACATCCAAATTTGACGACTCCTATATGATCAAACCCATCTCCTTTATTCATCTACTTCATCAATATTAATTAAATGATTTATTTAATTAATATTCTCCCTTTTCCTAAGGTTTCTAAAGTATTTAATTTAATAATTAAATACTTTACCTTTCATCCCTTCCTCTCTGAATTAAATAAATATATCCATTTATTTAATTTAGTCATTTAACCTAGCCGGTATTGGCATGGTGTATTGGTTTATAGGTGGTATTGTTGTTCTTGCCACCAAGGTTCAAACCCCATTGGGGTGGTATTGTTGAATGGTTGTATTTCGCTTCATAGCTCCGGTCAAAAGCGTTTACCCCTTGAATAATTTTTTTTTTAGTCATTTAACCTTTTTGAATTTAAATCAATTTTAAATTCTCATTTTTCTCTCTCCTTGTCACATCCTCCATAACCTTCTTCTAATCTAGATTAGTATAATTAATCCATGATTAGGATGTACACACCTTTAATCAAGATTAATGTCACATCCTGCATATTTTTTCACTTGCCTCTAATCCCTCATTAATCTTCTTAATCATCTATTTGCACAACCTTAATCTAATTACATGCCATCTTTGGCATGTCCTCCAAGTCAACTTTTCATAAGTGCTTTCTTTATTTAGCCTTGACCTCTTTCGCATGTGAATTAAAAATTCACATTTATTCATCCAAGGTTCTCCTCTTCCCTATGTGGGTCTCATGTGTCACATCACTCACATGGGACAAGGACCTCCTTTATGAGGACCTTGTTTTATCCTCTAGACAACTTCCAATCATGTGAATTTTACATTCACATTTATGTTAGTGTAATTAATTAATTATTACACTAGCATAAGTTAACTTAAGTCTTGCATTTAATTAATTAAGTCCTAGGTTGCATTATTAGATAAATAATTTAATAAATGGGATAATATTCCCTTCCTTATTTGTAGGAGATAAGATTCCTTCTAGAAGATGAGTTGTCCTTCTAGAACTTATCTCAACATTTAATGATCATCTAGATAGGGTTCTCATGTTGTCACATGTTGTTAGATCAAGACACATGGAAACATCTCATGCATATTAGGGTTTAGCTCTTGCCTATATAATCAGGCATCTTGTTCATTTGTAACATATCCAATATCATTTTTCATCATATCAATAGAATCTTTAATCAAGCATTCCATAGTTGCAACACTTTCTGGGTGGTTGATTATCTTTCTTATCTCAAAGGTCCTCCATCGAAGACTGTAGCTTCAAGGACTGTGCATCCATAATCTCAACATGGTATCATAGCTTGTCTAGTGAAGCATCAACCCTCGATCAAGAAAGTTGGTGTGCGAGATTTTCGCAGGCTTGAAGGTTTCCATTGAAGGCTACTTGACTCCACTAGGGGACCAAGCTGATTTCTGAAGCAGATAGAGTTAGATCCGAGCTCGCCATTGTCTTCAGAAGGCCTCGAAACCCTAGGATCGCTGCCCATTCATCAAAATCGGATACATCAACCCGGGAGCTTCAAAGGTTTTTTTAGGGTTTGCAAAATCAATCGTACTATCCGTACAATTTGTAGCAAAAAAATCTCCCCTTGTAGTTGTCCTCTGAGGATTTTTTTTTTTATAAGCAGGCACTTTTCTATTTCAAAAAAATTGGGCAATTTCTATATTTTTTTGGCAAAAAAATATTATTTGGGAATTTCTATAGTTTGCAAAAAAATCATACCGACTTCATATTAAATTTTAGGTCGGCATCAAATGGTTTTTTAATTTTTGCAGACTATAATTCCTCCATCAGCATTTTTATTAAGAATTGTGGGGTTATTTTTTTGGTCAGCATCTAATGTTTTTTGCAGATTAAATATTATATTTATCGACCTTATTAAATTTTGAATTGCATAGTCTGCAATATTCAAAATTTAGATTTGTCGGCCCCTTTGAATATTTCAAGTCTGTAGAAAAGGGTTCCGTTAGCTGCTTTAATCATTCCTGCAGGGTGGTACCTATTTTTTCCTTCTCTGCCGTCGGGCTCCTCAACCGTTGCTGTACTGGGCGCCTGTCACATCAAACAGGGCCCACTTGGCCCTTTTCCGGCTACCGACCATGGGGTTTCCTTCCCGCCGTTCTGCTTGGGTCCTCTCTCCATCACTAGTAGTTGCTCCCATTGACCATCGCTGACTGTCTTTCTCGGCTGCTTCATCACCGACCATCCTGCTGACGCTGACATCCTTTTCTCTGGCCAATACCACCAATTGCGGGTTACTTGTCCCCGCCGGTGACCGAAGGGTTGAGCCACTAGCGGCGCTCCCCGACCGCCGCTCATCTGCCGCTCTGCCGCCGCCAGGGCTGGTGGCACTTGTTTTTTCCATATTTACAGCTACGGTCACATGAGCGACCATGTTTTAGTGCCTGGGTGCTTATGTTTTGCACCTCGTTAGCCTACAAGTTGCCTAATCAGGGCATTTTTTTCATTTGATCACAACTTTCACCCAGGATATCTAATTTTTGCAAATGATATACCGTTAGAAAGGGAATTTTGCATACTTTCCAGTGGTGACATTAGTTCTACAAAATTTTGCTTGCAGAAAATTTCTACATTCAACTGAAGTCCAAACCCTAATTTGGACATAAAGGCTCATAACTTTGCAACCGCTCATCGGATTTCGGTGATTCCAGCAGCATTAGGAAGAATTTTCAGAGCTTTTTTCATCAGTCCAGATCCTTTGATCAGTTTCAGCTCTAGGTACTCTTGCATTGATTTTTTTAGTTTGGTGCATTTGTTCAATAACCTGGACATCCTGAAGCTTGGGAATTTTTTTTTTGATTCGGGTTGCATCACTTCAGTTGTCCATCATATTTGGAAGTCTTTATTTGCTGTTGAAGGTCATTTGTCTTTGTGTTTGTGGAGAAATTTTCATTATGGGGCTTGCATATTACTCTCCTTCTTTGGTTATGTTGCACAAGGGTAACTATTAGCAATGGCGAGATGGGATCTGCCACCATCTTCATTCACTTGATTTGTTGCCACATCTATTTGGTATAGTTCCTCATCCGAGTGAAGGTATTCATGAACTTGCTTGGAGTTGTAGTAGGTACACCGTCTTGGAGATCATTTCTATGCAAGTTGATTGTGATGTTTTGAGTTCTATTGATCATTGTGCTTGTCCTCACATCCTATGGATTAAACGATGATAAGAGAAGACTTTCTAAAATTCCTCACTTGTCACCATCATCCTCATATGGGGACAAGGACTTCCTTTTTAAGGAGATCTTCCCCTAATCCCAAGGTACTTGCAAGTACCTCCACCTCACATGTCCCTTTTATACCTCACTTGTCCTTGTGACATCTCATCCTCCACATGGCAAGATGTGAGAGCTTGTGAGTCCTCAACTCACCACATCCCTTCATCTTGCCCATGTTGGAAAAATATTGACTATCCATTTCTTTAGAGATTCTTCCCTTAAAATGGAATATTTTCTCTCAATTCTCTCATTAGGCATTCATCACATTTGCAATTCAAGCTCAAACTCTCACAACTCACAAGCACTCAACATACTTGCATTTTGCACTCATAACCTCCATTGTTGAGTCTCCAAGCTTCCATTTTGCATGCATTCTACTCACTCATCAAAATACCCATCTTTATAATTTGAATCCTCATTGCATCCTCTCCATTTTGCATCCATTTTCATCACATTTTCCATCAAGGAGCATGTGCATTTATCAACTATCAAAGGGCCAACCAAGGAGCAACTCATACAAGCTATAAATATGGTTTTATCTTTCTTTGTTTGAGTTTAATGTAGCCCAATCTTGAGGTGTTGAAGTGTTGTTTCCTTCTTTTTCATTCTATTTTGCATCATTTAGGTTAGGTAAATAATGCTGCATCACAGGTTCAAAAGATACTACTTGCTGAATCCTCACTTGGATTTCTCCAAACACTAAGACAATGCAAATAGATAGAAATTTGGTGACACAAGCTCTCCTCCACGACACACACTTCTTGGGACCACCAAATCTCAAATCCTAAAGATTCGAAGATCCTAAGGATTTTCTTGTTTCACCAATTGAATGGTAAAATGTGGGGTAGCTTTAGAACGACCGTTCTTGCACTAACAAGCATAAAGGTTTCTAGCTTTTAAATAGTTGGTTTTTAATAAGGGCTTTCATTCAAGGTGGCCAACATGTGTCAAGATTAGCTTAAGATTATGGTCAATCATAAGGCCTCCTTGTCTCTTCCTAAGAAAATATTTTAATGTATCACACAAATACTAAGGGTGAAACTTGTTGGTGTGACACATCCACACCTTTTGTTTATGAATTTCACCACAAACACATTATTTACATAGTGGCTTGAAAGAGCTTGGCTTTAGCTTGTTTCTGCTTGGGTCGTTCCCTCCTTTTGAAGTGAGGGGGAAGTCCCTCTAAAGATAAACAAAAGAAAGGAAGTACATTTGTAGTTCAATCTCCCAGTTTGCATGAAACAAGGAGATACCACACACCACGCCTTTTTCCTACACTAGCATGGGGTTCATTTTAATCCAAATTGAAAGATGTGGGTGAGTATACAGAGTGTCAAGGAATGTTTCTATTTCTCAAGATCATCGAGTAGTGCAAGAGAATTGCATACACATTTGATAATAAAGATGTAAATCACAAACATAGCAAACACTCATTAATTTTAACCCCTAAAGCTAAGATGGATTCATTTTATGCACCAAATGAAGTGTTAAGTTGTATTGTTCAATTTCAAACCCAAAGTAAAATGATGAAGTGAGGGTTCAATTTTAGTCCTGTTTGAGTGTTCTTTTTAAGACCCAATTGAAAATTAGTGTGGTCCTAAAGCATAAAATGAAAAGCATAGTAAATGGATTATAATTTCCCCAAAAGCATCAAAACGCTTGTTACAATTATAAGTTTTTAAGATGAAATGCTTCTTCACTTCAACTTTTATCATCCAACATGCAAAACCCACAGCCTAAAGCCTAGAAAAATGTTAGAGGTATGTTAATGATCTGATGAAGTAAAAGAATTAAAGCATATGCTAAAAATTGATCATCATTTTTCTTACCAGAATAGGGCATTGTTGTTTACAATAGCATTGCTTTGGTGAATTGGAGCATCTCTCTAGTGAATTTGGGCATCACTCTATAGAAAACCAGTGACGACAATAACATCACCATTTATGGAGCATCACCATTGATAAATATTCGATACCTATAAAAGTATTCAACATTTCCATTTGATTTAATCAACGTCGGGGTATTAAATAGGTGTCGTTGTTTACAATGACAATAGCATCACTATATGGCGATGCCTAACAAAGGATTCATTAAAATTCCTTTGAGTGTCACTGTATCCTGCAAGAATCACAAAAAATGGAATTCGAGATAAAAATTGATTAAATTTGATTGGTTCAAGCCTTGCTTCTAGTGCTATAATGTGATCGATGGATTAGCATCGGTTGATTACACTCGATCCATTAAGAATCAAAGCATAATGAAGCCACTAATGTCAAATCTCAACAAGATCATTCAAATAAAAATTAAACTAAGCATCCATTAAAACTTATTATACTAAACTATGAAAGCTTTAAAATTCCTACTCTAATCCATTTAAAACTTATCTGTTGGGGGAGTGGTGTTGTGTTGATGTGGAATGACAAACCTTTCCCAATCCCGTGGACAAATGAGCTTGTTCCAGTCAATTTTATGAAAGAAAATTGATGAAACCACTAATAGATGTGTATGAAAACATGATTTTAATCTAAATAAGGATGATGCAAGCTAACTTAACATGATTTATGCTAAAATGATCTAGATATGCAAATGCTAAGATAATTCTAAATGGATTTTAAACTAAAAGATTCAAACCCTAATTAACAAATAAGCTAAATGGATGCATTATGTGATCATGGAAGCCATTAATGGAAGCTTTAAGCTAATTAATGCAATTAAAATAAATTAAAATATGTTAAATGTGTGCTAAATATGACTGAGTGTGAGTGATTTTAACATCATAACTCTAATATTAAAAGATGGATCCATTTGTCTCCAAATAGTGACCTATTTATAGGAGAGCAAATGAGAAATGGAGGGTTGTGATAAAAAATGCTAATCAACAGTCAAGGATGGAAGAAGAATGAAACATGGATCATGGATTCTCATCAACAAATGAGAATAAAAGATGAGATTTAATCAAGGGTTACCATTCCTTCAAACAAACACATTTTTGACCTATATAAGAGGTCACAAGTTAACTTGCACATGAAGCTTTGTAAGAATATTCCCTTTTTCAAATGAGTGAGGAGAGATAATATTCTTTGGAATATTCTCATGGGTGAGGGAAAAAGGATAATTTAGTTAATTAAAACTAAATTAAATTGTGCAAAAGGAGGAGGAATATTCCTTTTGGAGGAACGTGCAAAGGAGGAATATTCCCTTGCAAGTGGGGGGAATTAGATTAAGGAAATTGATAATTAAACAATGCTAATTTTGTAATTAGGGGATTAGAAGAATTAGATGATATTCATTAAATAAAATGATTTAATGAATGGGGGAAAGGTGGAATGACATTTAATTAAATAAGAAGATTTAGGGATTTAAATTAAATTGTTTGATTTATTTAATTTAATGAGACAAAATGTTAACACGAAAGGTGGGGAATCAACCCGATTAAATTAATTAGGGTAATAGATGCAAATGATGCCATTAATTAATTAGCTATGCTAATTTAATTAATTAAGCGAAAAGAGGACGGGTGTGAGGAGGAAATGATATTATAACTGATTCGAGTGTATGATATAATTTAGGACATTTTCAGTGTCTGGAGAACAAGGTGTAAATCTAATGGCCTCCAATCATCATCTAAGCATTTTGTTGTAGGCAGAATAAAATCATGATTATCATCAACATGTAGAGGTTTTACTTTTGAAGTTGGAATATAAGTATTAAAGGAGTTAGAAGTGTTATGTTCATCTTCAACTTGCGAATTATAACTTTTGTGTCTGCTTTAACAGTATATGTCTTGTTATTATATTTATACTTCAGCTCATAGTGAAGAGTAGACATGAGTCCCTTCATATCATGAATCCATGGTATACCTAGGAGAAGATTATATGAAAGAGGTCCTAGCATGATATGGATAGGTGTTTGTAAAATCATGAGCCATACCTTAATGGATAGTGTGATCAATCCTAATGGTTTCTTATTAATATTATCAAAGAAACAAATATTAATGTCAATAGGCTCTATAAGATTCTTGTCCACACAAATTTTATCTAGAAGATCAATGTTGCAAACATTAAGACCCGATCCATTGTCTATGAGGGTACACTTAACTCTAGTTTTATTAATGACTTCGATTATCATTAAGGCTTCATGTTTATTTTGGATCTCAAGCAAGGGTAATTCATGTTAAGGGAATGAAATACCCAAATTTTTCACTTGCATACAATCAAACAAGGTGGCTACATCATTTGATTTAACAAAAAATATTTTTGGAACATCAATTTCTTTTGCAAAGCCTCTTGGAGCATCCCACAGTATGTAGGTGATGTTTGAATCAAGTTCCAAAGGGAAATCATGGTTGGAGTATTACAAAGTTGCTCAAAAAGATCATATTATTTATCACTATGCTAAGGGATATTAGGTGGGGGTGGAATATATTGTTGAGGTAATGTAATGGTTGTTAGTGTGTTTTTTTTCTTGCTTATTATTTCTAGTATTATCTGTGCGAGCAACTGCATGATAACTTGGTTGTTGCGACACATGACTACTAGTGAGTTCTTTTGCAATGTTTAGGATATGGCCAAGAGGATTAAGAGGTCCTATAATGAGAGGTGACTTAGGAGGTCTAATAATTAGGAGTCTTGGGAGGTCCAATAATTAAAGGAGATCTAATTGTCAATTTGTATTCATAACCTCAACTAAGTTAATCACTTGTTGATGATCTTCTATCAATGGGGGATCTAATGTCACCTTAGTATCTTCATCTATGCAATCCATCTTACTATCTTTTGAAAGAAATGTATCAATGATGTCATCCTCTTGTGCCACAATATCTTTCCAAGTGGGAGAGGTATTGGTAGAGAAACAAACAAGATTCTCATGACACTAAATGATTGGATCTTCTAACACAACGATACCTTCTTCACAAGTAGGTGAGGTATCAGTAGAAGAACAACTATTATTGTCATGATTGTTCATGATTGTCCATGATTGCATCTTCTTGCACAAAAACATTCTCACAAGTAGGAGAGATATGGGGAGAAGAACAAATATGATTGCCAATGTTTTCATTTTGTCTCCTTAGGTTGTTCTCATAGGTAGAAAAATTATAGTTATAGAATCCATTTGTTATCATATACAACCACATATTTGAAAAGGAAACATGTTTTTATTTTACCTATGGATAAAATAATCAAAATTAGATAGGTTTGAAAACTATATTTCCAAGACATAAATTATATCTAGACAGAGGACACACAAATGGATTTTCACAAATTTTTAGCTCAAAATAACTAGACAAGGGTACTCAAGACACCTATGTCCAAAAAGTGTTTTTTTATGAAACTTAACATTTGGGAATGATATTTAGTGTCTTAGGGTCCTATGTCTTAGAGGTTTAGGTTTGAATGTCAACAAATTTCTAGAAATGCGCCAAAAACCTAATTTTTCTATATAAAGCACATGTATGCATGCAATTTTGGATATTTTAGGAAAATTGAATATGTTCAAATGATAATTTCTAGAAATTAAATATTGTAATTGACTGATTTTTCCAAAAATACAAAAAATTAATGCTTTTTGATCTTTTGGAATAAAAATAATATGCAATTTTGTTGCTTTTTTAATGTTTTTCATCAAAATATTTAATCATAAATGATCAAATAATTTTGCAATTAATTTTCTCAATTAAAATGACTCAAATCTAAGCCCTAAACATACAAAACCAGATTTGAATTCTTTTACAAATTTTTCCAAATTATTTTCCAATTTTTTATGATGAAAACTAATGAAAATGGATAGTTTTTTGAAAATAAATGCAAATTATCAACAATATTTTAAACAACCTAGATTTGAATTCAATTTTTAAGATTATATGCAATGAAAAATTATAAAAATTGCAAGTGTAAGCTTTTTTAGGTTCACCAAAATGTTTTGATGAAAAAGGGATCCTAGGTCTAATGCGTAGATCACTAAGATCAATCCTTTTTCAATGAACATTATGATGCAAATCAACAAGGGAATTAGACTGAACTTCAACCTCAAAGGTGAGTCAAATCAACCATGGATCTAATCCTTTAATGCCTTAGAAATTTATTGAAAAATTATTTTCTTTTATTGACTTAGTAAAGCTATGCGACCTAATATGTAATTGTAACTTTTCATAAACAAGGAAACTGTAAAACCAAATTTCAACAATAGATTTGGGAAGTCACCAAAATATAATGTGAGAAAAGTGATCCTATGGTTTTACTAGGATTATCCACCTTTCAATAGAAACATTAGACTATATATTTGCAAGGGAATTAGATTGAATTCCAACCTTGAAGGTGAGGAAATCAACCTTGGATTTGAATTATTAGTGGGGTTTGAAATGGATTTTGTATGAAATGAAATTATTTGAACAAAAAATGATGTAAATAACCTATTCTGATGTAGAAACAACAAATTTGGAAATTCACAGACAAATTTGATGTTAAAAAACAAACTGAGTAGAGTTCTATGCACTTGGCATATAAATCTGGAGGTTGAATTTGGAGGACCAAGTCACGTAGGGTGACTATGTCCTAGTATTTGAAACTAAAATCTATCTTCACACTCCTTTGGTGTTTGATCAAAGCCTTCTTCCTTTCAAGTTTCACTATCAGATCTTCATTGGTTTATGAGATATTCGAGTTTTTCGTATCTTGTCCAATTGTAGGGTGGTTGAATGCAACAATGAGAAAATGATCTTCAATCTTCCTCCAATATTTCTTAGATCTGAAACTTGCACATTTAAAGAGAGGGAAAGGGTCCCTTGTCAAACCCCATGTTGGTGTTTGTACCTCCACAATGGAAAATTTGATAAAAGAGAGCTTATCCTTTTGAGGGATAGAGGCTAAATGACAAATGAATGATGAATCAAAAATACATTGCAACTCACCACCCAAATCTAATTTCCTTCAAGGAATGAAGTCATGCACATCACCTCAAGGCTTGATTGCTTGGAAGACCTTCAAGGGTTAGTCTTCATAAAAAAAATGATAACATAAACATGAATAAACTCACATAAAACTTGACATGACACTTCAATATTAAAATGCTACAATAAATTTACTCTTGACTTCTCTTGACTTGATATAATAATTGATTGATAATGATCTTGCTTCCAAAATTTCATCTTCTTGCTAGATCGATCTCAAATGATGCAATGACTAGGTATTTATACATAATAATTATAATTTCCCACAAATCAGATTCCCATAGCCAATATTTGACATTTGAAATTCAAATAATAAAATTCCAACTCCAACATATTAAATTTTGGAGGAAAAATAGGGGGAACCAAGTCACCTAGGGCGACTTTTTCCTATCCCTATTTGCAGGATGTAAAGTGTCAAGTGCAAAGTATTAAATTTTTTCCTTGGTTTTGGAAATGGGTTTTCTTGGTAAATGTCCTAATGGGCGACAAAAAACATAATTTAGGACATTAGATGCATAATTAGGTCCAATTACTTAGGGGGAGAAAAATCTAATGTGTAATTGTCAAGGGTGACAATTTACGATGGTACAATGAGAAGCATTTTGTTGATGCATTGTTGGTCTATGAACCTTTCCTAGCCAACTGCTCATCCATGTTTGTTATGTTTGAATCTATTGGATTGCAACTTGATTTGGTTTGATAATACTCATGTGAGGCAACGATGGACAATACTGTGGGAAATGAATAGAAACCAAGTCCTTGAAAATTGCATGTTGTTCTAGCAAGGGATTTAAAGGATTTCTTAGACACCTTTCCCTTACTAGCTCTTTTCTAGCCCTTTCCAATTCTCTCTTTTTAGTAGCTTCCTGTTCAATCCTTTTTTGCTCCTTTTTTGTTCTTTATATTTCCTTTGTTGATCTCTTTGTACCTGAGCTTCTTATTGTTGGTATTTTTCAATTCTTATTTACTCCTTTAGGTCCCTTGTCACAATTCTTTCAAGCTTCTATTGTTCAATATACTCTTTCTTCTTATATTTCAACTATTGATTTCCTTCTTCCTCTCCTCTTGCTCTATTAGTATCTTCATGTAGTCATATGTGGTGAGGAGCTATGATTGCCTACTTAGTTGAATCCCATAGTCAACTAGATGCTTGGTAATATCTTTAATTAGATGAACAATTAATTTCAAGAATTGAGAGATATTTAAATTGATTTGGCTTCCCAATGGCTCATTGCAATCTTGTTCATTTTCAACTTGCACCTCACTAATAGTTTCATAAACATCCTCGCCTCCTCCCAATTAGCATAAAAATGCAATAAGGAAGATGGTCCCATGCTATTTGGTGGAGATGGAATTGATAGACTTTGGTTTTTATCCACATTCAAATCAATACCAAGATTTGTAACCCCATCCAACAACCATGATGGGTTGTCTGCTACACTGGGTAGAGAAAGTGACATGTTCACATCATTATGCTAGTTTTCCAAATCAGGTGTTCCTATTGGAGTATGCTAGTTTACCAAATAAAGTGTTCCTATTGGAGTATGTTGTTCTAAGAAAATAGGTATTTCAATTGGTCCATAAATTTCTTCTATCAGTGGGTTAACTATGTTGTCCACAAGGTTACCATGTGTCCCTTCAACCTCTGACTGTGGTACAACAATACTGGATAGACTTAGAATATTTTTAGTGGCTTAAGCTTCCTCAAGGGTAGTAAATTGGAATGTCTCACTTGGCTTCATATCCTCCATTAATGCATCTAGATTTAGGGGCCAATTACCTATCGTTTAAAAACCCAATTTTATGTTATCAATAGTCAATGCTTTTTGAAATGTAAAACTACCAAGTGTTTCCAACTTTGTCGTGTTAATATTTAGATTAGGATACTTACTCATCCATGTTGCTCGTTCCTTCTTAAAATATGATTTGAATGATGCAAAGATGCTAACATCTAGTGGATAGAACTTGTGAGATGTGTGGGTTGGTAGGGTTAGTAGTTCAATTCCTAGTGACCTTGGTTCGTGAATAGTTGAGAAGGAAACATGGTTGCCATGGCCATCAAATATCAACAAGTGTCTATTAGTGGGTGACATACCTTTAGATGCATAAGCAAAAAAATGGTGCAACCAATTGAAAAAGGGGTCTTTTATCATCGAAGTGTAGGGCTGAACAGACATACATGCATCTAGTTCACAATGAGCTATATTATTCTTTTGATATTTTTTCTCTTTGGTATAATGCATTAAACATTTTTACTGCCCTTTTTTGCAAGCACTCACATTGCATCATTTCTACCAGATTGAATGTCAGCCTCATCATAGTTCCAAATATTCAATAGACCAGATGAATTATTTGTGTAGGAATTTGAAAATGTATCATAGAATGTGACAACCACTGTAAGCCTCAAATTCACTACTCGATCTTTGTCTTGTCCTTGTGTTGTCCTTAAAGTGAGATCATGATGTCTTTTTTGAAGCCTATCCACCAAGACTTACCAGTAACTCCATTCTTAATTGGATTTGGCCTCGTTTGACATATCTGTGATACTTCAGAATTCAAATTCATAATTTCCAATACATGGCCAACTGTAGCCATCTCCTTGCACCATTAACCGACCTTGTCCTCTTCATCTTCGTTCAAAATAGTTGGGGGCCCTTTCCTCTTTGTGGAAGTAACACCGGTCAAATAGTTCATCAATGTGGTTGTTGGAAGTCCACACTTCATTGTTTCCCCCTTGTTTACATTTGATTTTCTTCAATGTCTCTCATGGAAGATTACATAACATCTGTAGACCATTCCCATTGCACTAAAACCTTTTTGTTGTAATATTTTCATTTAATTAGATTACAGGGTTGATTGGTCGTGGAATCAGAATAAATTCATCCTCTTCACATTCTAGTAGCCTCACACCTCTCTTGTGTGGAGGAAATTCTATTTGTGCTCTTTGTTTAGTTCTATCTTGTACTTTATTCTTCATCTACAGAAAGAAAAATATAAGAAGCATATAAGTAGACACACACACACACACACATATATTGTAGAGAGATATATATAATATGTACAAATATTGAATATATATATTGAAATTAAGAGAGAGGGTCAGATGGTGGCGATGGAAAAGTTGTGTGAGGGGTCCACATCAATAGAGGACACGCTGGAAAAAACCTTGAATGCTATGATGTAGAGGGTCTAGTTCAAAACTCAAAAAAATTGGTAGACATACATATAATGGACTGCCAAAACCATAAAAAGATTGAAATGAAAAAAGGTTTTTCATAACCATACAAAATTTTTGAAGGTAAAGGTATTTATGATTTATTTTTATATAAAAAAGGACATATACACAACCATATATATATATATATTAGTTAATCAGTTTCAAAAAGTCCATTATGTATATACATATATTGCAAATGCAAACAATTGGCTTTATTTCGTAGCTACTGACATTTGGTTATATGGAACATGATGAGCTTCTTTAAATGTTTATAGAATAGTTTGACATATCTAAGAAAGTGTAATAATATAGGGTAGAATCCATGATGGTGGTGTGGGCTATGGTAGTGTAGTGGTGTGGCGGTAAAAAGGTAAGATAGAAATAGGCGTCCATTGCCTTCTCATTGTAGGAAACAACTTAGCTACTATTGTATATTTTTTGTATCAAATTTAAAAAATATTTTGAAGTGGATTTAGTTGAAAGAATGATGAAGGAACCCTTTGATGAGTTGTCATTGATGGTAACATTAATTATTGACAGTTTGTTGAATTTGGTAAACAAAATGGAGACATCTTAATCTAGTAATTTGGTCCAGAATTGCTCATGTTATAAGATCAACTTATGATGTTTTAGTATGTTATTCAATACTACTAAATGTATCTATGATCAAGGTTTCAATGATTTTGGTTGAATAGGATAAAAGTTACAAGTAACTAAAGTTTGACATATAGTTTTGGCTTTATATAGGGTAAATGAGTGAGTGTAATCTACTTTGTATTCCTCTAATATTTGGATTCAATCTTTACATTTTTGGGAGATGGTTTATAGATGTTATTACATTATATATTCTATATGGTGAGCATTTAAATAATCAAATGGATCATTGGCGTGTGATCAATTGGCTTATTTTGTGATTTAGTCTAATTCCTGGCCGATCTAATACTTGATATGTGTTGAGAAAATTAAATATGCATTGCAGATGTTAAGGGGATATATTTTAGGTCCATACTGACTTGAATTAAGTATTGTATGGTTTATTTGAGCAAGAAGAAGTTTTTGGTTCAAGTATAAAGCTGAAAAAGTAGTGATGAATTGAAATAGGGCTACATCTAATTAGGCTGACCTAATTGATGTATGTAGATGTAATTAGGTATACATGTGAGATATTTTTGAGATGTAGGATACATGAAATGACATGATGTGTGATATAATGCAAACATGCAAATTTGTATGTATATGATCTGAATGATAACATAATTGTTGTGAATATTGAGCAACTATAAGGAAGAGAATTATTTTTTGTATTCATAGCTTCAAAGGAACTGAATTCAACACAAGGAAGGTGTACTTTGTATCAATTCACATTTTGGCTGTGTAGCCATTTCTGTTTTGTATCTAATTTTGGCTATGATCCTTATAAGGACAACATGTCCTTGCAATGAGCCCCTGTAATATCTTATAACCAGTTATAATATATTGTGAGCTAATCCTCACCATGGTTTTTCCCATTTTGGGTTTTCCATGTAGGGTGATCCCACAATACTGGTTTACAATTTTTGGCCAAACGAGACACTAAACTAATTTTTTTTTAGCTAAATCTTCACTTTCGAGCACCTATAGCGGCTAAACCATGAGGAATTTGAAGATGATGAAAACTAGTGATTTGTGACATTTTTTCTATAGATTGTAAATATGTTTTTTTTCAAAAAATTTGGAATCAGATTGCAATTCTATTTCCATCTCCTTTAAAAACTAATTTTTATTAGTAAACGCCATTTTTAAGGAGTGATCCTCACTATATACAACGTAAATTTTTTCTGTGAAGGATAATTTTTATTTTTTTTTCAAATTGAGATTTATAACTATGATATCTAACCCTTTCATTTGGTTTCATAGTGTTTTATTGAATATTTTTTCCTTTTAAATCAAGTTTCAAAGTCAAACTAATTACAATTCAGACATAGGTGGGCCATATACAACATAACTTTATTTGTAAGTATCAAAATTCAATTTTTTTTACTAGATCAAGGACATCCATACCTAGTCTGCACATATTTTTTAGAATTCTATTTTGATAATTTGCTATTTTTCCACATGTGCAGAACAAAGAGCTTTATTTTCGGTGAAAAACCTATGTTTAATCAAACTAAAAAAAAAATACATAATAAAACCAAAACATATTAAAATTATATTTGATGGATAACTCATTCTGAGGACTACCATCATCTAGTTGGGTCTATGAAGTCTCCTCCATTTTCATCCTCAACTTGAGCTTCGAAGGGAAAAATTCTATAGAAATTTGGTGCCAGAGGGGGAGAAGGGGGAAAATGGGGGGTTCTAGTGAACTAGGGGGTTCGCTCGAACCCCCCATTCTAGCGAACTCCCCTTTAATGCAATTAAAAAATAAAACCCATTAAAGGGGGGTTCTAGTGAACACCCCTAGTTCTAGCAAGCCCCCTAAACTGTTTTTCATCTGAAAATGCATTTTTCCTTCCTCAATGGAATTGTAAACCAGTTTTGTGGGTTTACCCTATAAGATTTCTAGTGTTCATGTGTTATGTGATCTTGTGGTTCCTTTCATGCTTTCATTCATTATTGTAGTTAAATATTTTTTGATTCTTGGATGGATTATGGTTAAATGGTTTAATAGAATACTGATTCACCCCCCCTCTCAATATTCTAGGTGTTTAACCATTGGTATCAGAGTTTGGTTCCTTATGAGAAGCCTAACAACTTGAGGAAGATCTTGGAGTTTGAACACATGGCTGATAAAAAGTTTCCTATTCCTTTGGAAGAAATTTATGCAATTGAATATGTAGAAAATTACTACATGTTTGACAAAGAAGAACTTAGAGGTTCTCTTGAAGATCTTGATAGATTTGAACGTGAATTTTTTTTTTTGAAGGAAAACCTAGGGGAAGCAAATGAATGTAAACTTCTTGATTTGTTCTCTCAACTTTTTGATACATTCATTTACTTCCCCTAGGTTTTCCTTCAGAATATTTCAATGGTTACTATTATAAATGTAATGTATTTGGACACAAGGCTAAATAGTGCAGATCAAGAATGAATGGAAACCAATTTAGTCAAAAAAATGTTGTTGTATGTTACAATTGCAACAAACTTGGACACATTTCATAAGTTTGCAGAAGCAAAAATGGAAGGTAGGCTAATCCAGAACAGAGGAATGAACCTTTAAAGAAATTTGATCATATTGAAGTAAAGAAGGGGATAGAGAAGATTTGGAGAAATAAAGAGGAACTTGAGAACAAATATGAATCAAATGCATTTGTATCTCTCTCTGGTGTAGATAATTCCATTGGAAATTTAACCTAGGCATGGGCTTAGGGGGAGCAATAATAGAAAAATCCAACAACCCCTTGGAAATATGAGATGTGAAGCAATGAAATGAATATATATGGTGTAAGATGACAAGCTTAAGCTTATAGAAAAGAAACCAGTAGAAAATATGCAAATCTAAAGAAATGTGGAGAATTTTATAGTTTACAGTGTATTAGCGAAGTGTTTACCAGATTTTTGGAACTTGAAGCATTTAATGTGAAATTAGGGAAAATCAAAAAGGCATAAGGCGAGATTCTAAGTTGATTCTAATCACTTTTACATATTTGGAGAAGAAAAAAATGGATTGAAAGAGTGTTGAAGGAAATTCAAAGTAATTTGGTGTAGAGCATTCAAACCCTAGATCCTGTCATGCGTATATAAGGTATTTACAACTATTAGTGCTTTGTGGGTTTGAAATAGAAGAGATTTTATAAGTGATTGAAATTAAATTGAAGTTATAATGGCTACACTGACTGTAGTTAACATCATTGAAAGACCTAGATCTAGATTTAAGAGATATTCATGGAAGATCTTTGAAAATGACCCCAAAAGTGCTTTTTTCAAAGATTCATCCTAGGGTTTTACCCATTGAGGAAACAAGGGTTTAAATTCATAGAAAATTGGATGAATACGATCACTAGAAAATCAAGGATATATGGACTAAGGAGTTTATTGAGATGATTTCTTGATAAAACTAAAATATGTTAAACTAGTATGAAAGAAATTGGATATTTGGAACTAGTTTCCCATCTATAGTTTTGGATGAAAATTATGTGAGGATTGGATTGAGAAGAATACATAATAAATTCATGTGGAGAAATATACCTGAACTCATCTATAAGGAAGTAATTAAAGTTGTAACTGGATTGTGTGATACTAGAACTGTACCAGTACTAAAGTTTGTGAATGGGAAGCATTATGACTTATGTGAGTTGCTCTAGAAAAAACAAAAAAAAAATCTAAAACAAACAAGAGAGAAGAAATACACATTTAATTTTGGAACTCTGATTGTGTGTTTACTATTTTAATTTTTGAGGGAGCTACTAAGAAGAAGAGACATTGTTTGGGATAGAAGCAAACCAATGGGTCATCAAATTTTTGATTATATCCACAACATTTGTGACTACAAGGCTTAGGATAATGCATTGGATGCATTCTTTGTAACATTTTAAAATAATATGCATGATAGAGAGAGGATTCCTTAGAATCTTGTGGAGAATTATGTCAAGGAAATAACTTTCTTTGTATCTATAGATGTATGCATAATTGAGGCTGTTGAACCAAGGACAACATGGATTGAGCCTCTCAGTTATGAAGTTTCAAAGAAAGATGTTGAAGGATATGTGGAATTATTGTTGAAGAGTCCTAAGGACCCCTCTTTGCAAATACATGGTACATTTTAAGAGAAATCATCAGAGGTGCACTTGGAAACATCAACACCTGCAAGGAACAAAAGAGTAACAAAACAAGTAAATCAATGCTTTGTGTTATATGGAATTTCAGAAGGTGAAGTAGGTAGGTTAAGGGAAATTGTTATAGAAAGGGATTCCAAAGTAGTTGGTATATCCTCCATACCATGAAGATTGGGATGAACAACTTCCACCCTTGCCTTTACATTTCCAAAACCATCTAGTATATCTACCATTAAAGGAAAGAAAGTGGAGCTCAATGCTCTGGTAATAGAAGATGCAACTACACCCTATGAATCCAACACCCAAACTACAAAAAGGAAAAATGTACCTCTAGTAGCACCCCTACTACCTATGGAAGGAGGAAGAAACAAAAAGAATTTAGAGGAAAGAACTTGAGTGATTTTGTGGAAGAAGAAATCGAGCTTGGATTGGAGAAAGAGCATCTTACTAGAAAAAGAAGAAGCAACACCACTACAAGTAGTGAAGGTGGATCTCAAGAAGTAGGCACCCAAGTAAAGAAACCTAAAACTTATATCTTGGGCACTTCAGAAGAAGAGGAGATAGAGTTGAAAAAAGAGGCTTTCATAGTGCACATCCATAAGAAGCCTGAGAAGAAGAAATAAAGAAATTAGAAGAAGGCTCTTTGGAGAAAAAGGAGAAGAAGAAAACAAAATCATCTTTGGTAAGAGCTCATTCCCCAATTAAGAAACATGTTTTGGTTAGTAACATGTTAGATCATGATGATTTATTAGAAGGAACTGCTAAATTGTATAATGAAGTGGATGAGGAAGACAAGAAAACAATAATTGAGGCCATCATGTATAGTATATCATTATTTTAGATGTTGATATGAATAAATTTAGGAAGAAAGTGCCTAATGTTGTATGGGAATCCTTGGTAGAAAGAAGGCATGAAGCAATAGAAGTTTATGACAAGATGAGATCCGATGATTTAGAGGAAATTGGATCCTCTCTATCTGAGAATGATAAAGCTACACTGATTGAGGTGTATACAAAAGAGTTCAAAATGAAGAAAAGGGTCACAACACTTATGGGAAAAGAAAAGGATATTGTAGATAAGTTGAAGTAAGAAATAGAAAATACTATTAGAGATATCACAAAAAAAATTGGAATGATTGTTGCTTCATTGTCCAGAATTTCTCAAGGTAAGGAGCTTGATAAAGATAAAGTTACTGGTGTAGAGGAAAATATTCCTCCTCAAACAAATTTTCTTGTATTCAAAATGAATGTAGAAGAAATGGAAAAAATGAATGAAAACATTGTTGAAGAGACTCCATAATTTGATGTTTTAGGGAATGTGGTTGATGATACTGAACCATAAATTTTTGGGGATATGCACTCTTACACTTCTAGGGTTTTGCACCTAAAAGGAGAAAGGTATCCCACAAAAACTTAGGGGGTTTACTCAAGACTAATGTAAATATGATTGAAATATAAATTCTAAATAGAATTCCCTAAATGCAAAGAATTGATAAAAGAGATGAATTATTAATGCAAAACTAAGGAAATGCACTTTGTTTAAAAACACACTGTAATATGCAAAATGAACTAAAAACACAAACAAACTATAACAAAAATAAATGAGACTAGAGAGGTGCACCTGGAAACTAGAATGTGATGCAGAGGAGTTATGGAATCTTGTAGAATTTTTTGTTGAAGCCAACTGGGACACTTACACCAAGCTAGGTGACTTAGTCCTATTTTGGGGAGATTATTCTAGAATAGGTTTCAACCAAAAGGGTATCCAGAATTGCAGAAAATGCTTTTCAAGCCTGGCAGTGGGACTAATTCACCACTAATGGTGACTTATTCCACCTTTAGCTTTCAAGAATTTTGAAGATGCAATCTGTAGCTCTTGGTCTACACTTCAGTTCCTAATAGGTTTTTGGATCCGAAAATGCAGAATCTAGTTTGTAGGTGATCTCCAAGCTTCTTTTAGGGTTTTGTTCACTTTGAAAGACTTTGGTGAATTTTTGAAACCTTTTAACACCTTTCTCTTTGACAAATTTGCATATAATACCTTCAAAACAAACATGCAAAGAGGGAAAAAAGGGTTAAGGGTTAGTGAATAGGGGTTTGCCTTGGTCAAACCCCGGTTTAGTAATTAAACCCTTGAAAATGAAATGAAAGAGAAAGAGAATGTTGAATGAACAACATGCAGTGCTACAACTCACCAAACCCTTGAAGTAGAAATATGAAGATATGCAAGTAGAAGCTCCAATGGATGTATTCTTAAGAATTCCTAGAATGCTTGAGAATAATTAAGTGAATGAATTAGTGAGTGAATGAATGTATGGGGGTGAAAATGAGAGGAAAAACCTTTATTTATAAATGATTATACAAAATTTCCCAAAAATACCACATCATAGGCCGACCTCAAGGTTTAGAAGATAATATCTCGCCAAAACTTTGAAATAATCTTGATTTTTGTGCCAAGTGAGACTAAGTCACCCCTAGTGGTGACTTGGTCCCACTAGGGAAATTTTAATTGGTGTTGAGAATTAAAGTGTATTAAATGATGTTTAACAGGATTATTCTCTGAAACACACTTAAGTAGGGCTTGTAAGTGTATTAAGGGGTCATTTAAACATAAGAAAGGGTTAAATTATTGATGAAAATCCTAGAAAAGTGTGAAAGTTTGTTACAACTCTTTACAACACTTTGAAATAAGGATTGGTAAGTGATGAAAATAAGTTATTTAAGTGAATTATAATAAAAAGGTCCTATAAAAGTGTGAAAGTGGGTTACAACATTTCACAACACTTTTACAAGACATCATAGAATTCTTATTGATTCACAAGGGTCCAAGACCTAATGTGAATGTGTTGACCACATTACAACATTAAATCTAGGAAAAACTAGACCAACATCCATAAGAAAGATCCAAATGAGTATGAAAATGTCTAGGGATAATTTTTTTTGTGCTACATTTAGCCCCCACTTTAGTGAGAGGATGAACTTGCTCCAAACTCACACTAAAGTAGTCAAACATGCATATCAAGAGGGATCCAAATGCACTCGTGCTGGAAAGATGAGACAACAACACTCGATAGGGGTGATCAAGCCCCTAGGATCAAGATCCCATGGCAAACCAAGCATTAGCACAAAGGAACACACAAGAGAATGATGTAAAGAATGAAATTGAGAGAAGAAGGAAAAAGAGAATCTGATCAAGCTTTGATCATTTGTCCATCTCGTTGTGGATCAAATCTAGGTCATTTTTTTGGAAAACACATACTCACTATGAGGTGACAAAACTCATGATTGTCCGCCGAGTGAGAAAGCCCAAAAGGTGAGAAACATACACTCATGGCTGGTATGCACTCACACACACATAGGTGGCTATGGAGAAAGTCATGCCTCAGAATGGGCTTCCCGCTCAACCATACCAAAGTTATACCTCCTAATAACTTTAATAAGGTGCCACCAAAAAAAAAAGACTTTTCAAGCTTCACGAGACAAGAAAAACTTCATATGCTTGGAGCTCATGAACAAACACAATGACACCACAAGCATGCAAGGTGTGCTATACTAGGTGGTCATATATCAAAATGCAAAATGTAACATGCAAAAGAATGTTCAAAGGAGTCTTGATTAATTCATGCGAGGTCTATAACTTAAGGAACATTATGTCTAATGTCTCCAAGAGAGGACCAATCAAAGAATAGAAAATTTACAACTTAGGGGATGCAGTGTGTCACATCAAGCCACTAAGAGGAATGTAATATGATACGATAGATCACACTCATGAAGGACATTGATGGAACTTCAAATTTTTTGCTCCTTGTGTTCCATTCCTGCCCTGCCTTATGTTACTTGTCTTTAATGGTGTTGGAATTTTTTCCGTGGGTTGAGGTTTAGCTTTATTTTCATGAAAAACCCTTGTGTTTATTTTACGCCTTGGTTGGGATCTTTTCCATTGTTACCTTTTTGAAGGGTTTTAAAACGACTTATGTCCTATCATTTCATCTTGGCTGAGTCCTTTTGGTATTAATAATTTATTTCCTCCGCGGGGTTTTATTTTCCTAAGTATTGGTTAGCCCTGTGTTTCACCATTTAAAAACAACTTATGTTGTTGTTTACCATCTGCCTAGTGATGTCCCCTTGTCCTTTTAATAAATTTTTTATTTTGTAGAGGGATAAAATTCGTGCGACCGTTGATCAATTGTCGTTTGATCTCAGCCGCTTCCCACCATCTCGTGATGACCCCACCACACTACTTTGGTTGATCACGATATCATGGGTGGGTGCCACATGTCCTATCTGGTGAGGCCGAAGGGGATAATGTTTAAGTGATCGTTGATCAAATATTGTCAGATCTCAATAGTTGCTCGCCATCGCGTGATCAAAAATTACAAGGTTTTTATTCATCACAATATCACGGGTGGGCACCACATGTCTCATCTATTGAGGGAATAAAGGAAATACCATGGTAAATTAACCTGACCTTAATACATTAAAAGGTGAGTTACTAAAGTGTTCTAGAGATGCACATGTTTTAAATCAACGGATATGTTATAATCTTGATGAAAAAGATGCTTGATGGTTACTGATAAGGCTAGTGACTGTGTTGAAGGAACGAGATCACTGATGCTCAGGAGCTATAGTTACTCGCCATCACATGATCCGAAGTTGCAGGATCTTTACTGATTGTGATATCGCGGGTGACCACCACGTGGACTTCCTTGGTAGCATATGGTATGGTGGGCCCCTTATTGACATCTTGGCAATTGTGTCAACTTTTTTTAAAGGTGGTCGTTTGATGATTTGATCTAACTGAAAGATCGACAGCTCGAATTTAAATCTGCATCAACTATGGTTGGAGCCGTTTGTGCAGTGCGCAAGTGAGCTTTAATGGCAGATGAGATGCTTGTTGGCATGATTTGATCGAAATAAAATTAATTCTCCCATTTTATTTGTATCACAAGGTATTCAAGTATTTTGTGAAGTAGTCTTAGAGCCGAAAGCCAAGTTGCGAGCCCTGGCAGCTAGAATTTGGGATTTCTGTGAACAAAGCCGTGAGTTAATTTTTGTGTGTCCCGCTCATCCTACACTTAAATTTGGGAAAAGATTTGTTGTACTTATCATAGGGCTTGTTGATAAACATTTTAGGGCTATAGTTTATTTAAATTGTGAGAAATTATAGTGTTTTGTTCTGTAATTTCATATCTCTAGTTAATCCTAGCTATTTGAAGTGTGAAGTTATAAGGAGGCCCTAGTTTATCCAAGATGTCACCACCAAAGTAACATTCTGGCCAAGTTGATTATTTAAGAAGAAACTTGTATGATGATTTCCTGGATCAATTGCCCTTGTCAACAAATGATAGAAAGAAGGGATTGGTTTTGATGTGAGGGAAAATCCTGGGGGAAGGGCTAGTATATAATTGCTCCAACAGAGCCGATGCTAGGGTTCCTCTCATAGGCTTGGAGATGTTCAGATTGTGGTATGGAAAGAGGAATTTTCCTCACCCTTTTTCAAATGGCTAGATGTATGATTTGGGAAAGCTGGTGGTCCCAAACGTGTTCCTTGATATAGATTTACTTAGGGTAGTGGCCGCAAGATATGACCCTGTCACATGAGTAATAAGAGATAATGATGGAAGGGATATGCTGAGCATTAACAGAGAAGTCATCCAACAAATTTTTGACTTGAGTGAACTGAGTGAAGACTTGGTTCCTATCAATCTTGAGGAAATGAAGCAGGAATATGTAAAGTTGAAGTCTCTTTTTAGAGCTAAGTTGCTTCCACCTCATTTGGCTAAGGCAGGGGGTTCAAGATTTCATATTAGCCCTAGTGACCAAGAACTTTTCAGATTGAACTGTTTTGCAAACCATTTCTTGGCCACTTTCAATTCATTGTGTCAGATTTTGAGTTTCAGTCCTGGTGAGGTGATGCCTATTGCATATATGTTCATGGGGGTACAAATACAACACTCGAACTTCTCTATGACATATGGCTTTTCCCCTTTCTTGGTTGAGAGGATACATGAAAGGTTGTCAAAGTTTCAAAAAAATGATACCAACACTTAATTCTTTTGGTATTCTATGCTGATGCATATGTTCTTGTTCAAGGATGCTGACTTTTTCTCTGAAAAGATGGAATTAAGGAAATCAGTCGATGGAGAAAGATTTCTAGTACAATTATGGGTTGCAGATTTATCTTGCAATAAGGAAAGCACTAGTTATGTGCAATTTGATAATTTCTTTGCTTCTAGATTGAGGGCTAGACTGATGGTGAATGTACCCAAGATCCCTGAGGAATTGCATTATTTCCTCAAGCCAAAGGGGAGGAAGCTAGAATTGAAATTTTTCCATAACTAGGGTGACATTATCCCATACCCAGTTAGCACTATTTTGAGAGTATACGGTTTTCAAGGAACCCCCCATATACTACCATACAATGTGCCACCAAGAGTGGGGTTTGCATAAGTTATGTGGAAAATAGGTTGTTCCCATGAGGAAAACCTCACAGGGAGGGGTAAGGGAACATTTTTCCCAGATTATACAGTGGGGTCTGACTTTAGCTTTTCAAAAGGAGGCTGGGTGTATTTTGAGAAATTCTTTGATGAGCACCATTTGAGGTGTGGTCCAAAGCGGCAAAATGATCTCGAGGGTTTGTTTTCCATTTTCAGAAAAAGAATAAAAGCTTGCAAATTTGTGCATGAGTTCAACTTTCCTAAGGATTTGATTAGAAATGAATTTGATCTAAATAGGCAGGAGTTGAACAAGGAGAAATGGATAGCTTATGATAAGCTATTAGATATTGTGCACAAAATGGATCCAAACTATAATCCATTGTTGGAGTTCAATCCATACCATTAGAAAATTGACTTTCTAATGGAGAACTTCAAAGAAATTATGGGCACATTGAGGACCAAAAAGATAAATTTAGAACTGAGTCTGGGTGTACAAGAACAAGGTGCCAGGCCAATTGAAACAAGGCCAACATACCAGCCTACAGAAAGGTGGCCTATTTATAGGAGGAAAAAAGATGATAGCAGTGATGAAGAAGAATTGGACAGAAAAGGAAAGCAAATAATGAAGTTTCCTTCACAACCAGGTCCAAAATTCAAAGTGCCTAGGGCAATTAAAATCATTGATTTAGAATCGTCATCAGAAGATAGTCCCTCATCACCACCATATGATCCAAGCCCTAAAAGACAAAGAATTGATCAACCACAACAGGCTCTGATGGATGAAATTATTGTTACTGATTAGGACATGTAGGTTGGTATGCCTTCCCCATCTAGGCCAGTTGAATTGGTTTTATCTGATTTAGATATGAAAGGAAAAAAGTGTACAAGATGCAAGAATGGAAGCATGTAAGGAGTTTCTAGATGACAATACATTTGTAAAAACTCCTGTATTCTTGCAATTGGTATGGAGGATGAAATTTGAAGAATATCAAGATAAATGTAAGAAGAGAAGAGGACTAAGGCCTGATAGGTCAGACCAGAAGAATGATGAGGAGGTAAAAGCTGGATTAATGAAAGAATTTAAGAACATCACTCCTAAGGAAGGAAGAAAACTGGTGAGTCAGGCTGGTGTATTGATTCTGCCATAATGGGACATTGTAGATGTTGTAGCATTTAATGCTATTCTAAAGTCCAAGCATCCATTGCAAGACTCTGAAGAAGAAGTCAAGGCAACATTGCAAGATTCTTCTTTCAGTGAGGAATATGAAACTTTGGCAATTTGTGCATTGGCCCCTCAAGGAAGAAATCCAAATGTTATAGATATTAATCCAAATTTCAGAGGAGGATTAATAATAAATAGAGCTTCAGAGATATCAACCACCAAGGCCACTAATTTGACTGTGAATGTGGCCAAATTGGCCCAAAAGACTGCTAAAAGGGAGGATGCTGAAAAGAAGAGCCTAATGGAGAAGTATAACCTTTTGATTGAGGAATACAACAAGATGCAGTAGAAGAATGTTGAGTTGTAGACTGAGGTGGAAAGGTTTAGGTATAAACAGATTGGGGAGACATCAAGTGCTCTGAGGACCAGTGCATTACCTTCCATAATAGGTTTAGTGCCTCATGCTTCTCCAATTGTTTCCACACCAGGGTCTCCCAGTCAGAATCCTTCCTTCACCCCTTCTTTAGAGGAAATTGATGAAGAAATAGAATGTTCTGTTGATCCTACAAAGAAGTAGCTCATGCACAAAATTGATGAGTTATAGAAATCTTTGAAGATAAGTGAGGAAGGATCTCTTTCAAAGAAAAAGGAGATTGTTACTACTATCTTGAGACATTTAAATGAGAGGGTTGATAATAAATTTCCATCTATACATTCTTTATATTATTTATTATTAGATACAATAAAGAATATTGATAGGGATCAGGAGGAAGTGATACCATTGATTGAAAATTGGATCCCTAGGGCCAGTGATTTAGATGTAATGTATAAGGCCTCAAGGTTTGATATAAGTAATAGGCCCCAATCATCAAAGCCTACTCAAGCATTAGTTAAATCACTACAAGGTTTTCAGACCCTGCTAGATGATTTGAGTAGGAAAATCAGGGAATTGGTGAAGAATTTTAATGATTGGGGTAACACATTATCACCTGATGTAATTGATGAGTAGGGGAAAGTTAGGTCACTCCAGCAATGGTAGGATCAAGCAAGTGGAGTCATCAATGATCAAATTAAATTAATTTATGATGACTTAGATTATGATTTGTTGGTGAGCTGTATGGATAAAATCATTAGTACCAACTCATTTGTGGAATCTTTTGAAGGAGATGCAAATCAGGTAGTGGTAAAATACACACCTTATAGTACCAAGGTGAATGAGGTGATTAATTTTGACTGGCCGACTGATGAAGAATACCAGAAATGGGTAACTAAATATTTGACTGAAGAAGAGTAAAATGAATGATTTGCTAATGGGTGGTAAATCAGATGTTGTAGTTACAACAGTTTCTAGTCTTGCTTCAGTGGTAGTCTTGGTGCAGGTTTCTTATGGTTTTTTGTTGCTGCATCAACTTTTCTTTGCATGCATGATGAACAAGAATATTCTCTAGGGTGATTGTTGTTGTAAGGATTTTTGGAATGTCACCAGTGCTCCAATTGGCTGGTGACATGTGTATTTTCTGGCCCAACGCTTGTTTGCTCCTTCATTTTCTATAAGAAGGATTTCAAGGCCAGAAGTACGAGTTAGCAAGTTAGATAATTTTTGGGTCGAGTCTAGGTGAAGTTGCAGAGCAAATTGTAAAGTTCGACAGTTTTAGAGAAAAATGCAATTTAGGTTTTGAGTCATTCTGTAACAGGTTTTGAATTCATGGGGATTTAATGTTGTATGATAGTACTAGCATTCGAGTTGAAATGATAAATTCAAACTCATGTCTCTCCACTGTATTTGCATATCTAAATTATGAATAAGATGACTAAGGGTTTTTTCATTTATCTCACTGTTGTGGTGTGTATGATCCTTATTTTAGCTTTAATTCAAGGAATTAATTAAAATGCTTGAATGGGGTTATAGGCAGATATGTTCTGTATAAGGATTTGATAAGTAGTATTGAGTTAGAATACATACTGATGAGATTACAATGCAATGTCGTCATTGATTTCATATGTTATGTGTTAAATCTGTCATATACCCTTTAGATGCTTATGAATTTGACTCCTACAATGGATATATGGCACCAATCTAAGTTGTAATTACCCGTATGATCTAGTACTTCTTTGTCTTTTCTTAGAGCTTTCTAAAAATTGCAAATCAATGACTATCTTATGCCATGGATTGTGTTGTAGTTATCTCATGCTCCAGATAGTTGATATTATCGATGAATATCCAATTCTATTCGATATTATCCTATCATGTTGAGCTATTAAGTGAGATTATTTGTTATTGTTAATGTTGTTTATAATAATGGTGCAGAGGTTTTAAACACATTAAGGGATTACCCTCCCAAGTCTTGTAGAGCTCGAAGTGTAGGAGGCTTTTTTAAAATTCCTCGTCAGTTGGTCCAGGTCCTTCGAGCTGCCTTTGATTGGAGTTGGAAATTCCATAGGTAGATTAGAAGACAAACCTAGTTACATTGTAAAGCAGAACCAATAGTCATCACACCCAATGTCATCCATAAAGTGACAAATGCATCATATGAAGTAAGAAGGTCGCACTAAGAACCAAGAAAAAGAAAAAAAATGAAAAATGATAATTCCAATTTGTATTCCTCCACTTTAAAAGAATTGCTACACACCGTTATGTGAGCAATTAATTTAAAGTAGCAAATGAAAAATGTAAACTAGAAAGAATACATGAGAGCCAGCTTGGAAAGCCCTTATGCCAAGTCATATGTTTCCAAGTAAGGCTACTTCATGTGAAGGAAAGTAAAAAGAAAAGGAAGAGGTTACCCCCAAAATGAAAACACCAAACACATAAGGAATCTATGGATTTGGGGCTAGTATGTTCTTTGTTGCAATGTTGTTTAGAGAGAGCTTAGAATTGTTATCATCCCCCAAATACATAGAACTAGAAGAATGACACAAAGAGAGAGAAAACAAAGAAAAAAAAGAACTTGTTGGGTCAACATGGAAGAGACATAGGGTGTCTTGACACTTTGCGTCATCCCCAAAAGCAAAATGCACGCAAATGAAAATGAAAAGGTGAAAGAAAATGGAAAATCTTTTGGGTCAACATGGAGGAGACATGGAATGTCTCAATGCCTTGCATCATCCCCAAAAGGAAACTACACAAAAAAGAAAAAATAGAAAGGTAAAGAAAAGGAAAATGCCTTTCTGGGTCAACATGAAAGAGACATGAATGTCTCAATGCCTTGCATCATTCCCAAAAGGAAAACACAAGAAATGAAAATGAAAGGAAAAAGAAAAGATCAATCAAAAGGAAAAGTTATACGACATTGAAAAATGAAGGTACAAATAGAGGAATGCCACAAAGAGAAGGAACATCAAACAAAATATCACAGGGGATCACAATATGCACACACAAACACACAAAAAAAAAAGAAAAAGAAAAAGAAAGTGAAAAATACTATTAAGGATAATGTGATTCAACCATCAAGCAAGTCATCCACCTCTTAGTCTCAGTCAGTATAAGTAGAAGGTGAATAACGCAACTGAGGGACAATGACAAATGCATTACTAGGACAAGGCTAGCAGCTCCTTGCCCCCACTAGGTGCAAGGAATTAATGAGCTGAGGTAAGTTATGGGAAAGGTCATGTAATAGTGAGAAGATAATGTTCTACAACTATTATATGATAAGAGTTGGAGGGTGATTTATGGAATTATTGGATAGAAATTATCACCATCGAAATGATACTTGCTTAGTATTTCTTTCAATTGATGACACTCATTGCTTCTATGTCCAAGAACGTGATGATATGCACAATGTGGAATGTTAGCATCTTTAGGATATTTCACCAACCCATTCATAGGTGGTAATTTAGTAGGAGTCTTTTTTTTTAAAGTATTTTCAATTTCCTTTCACATTAAGGTGGTGGACAGAGAGGAAACTTTAGTTTTTGTAACTTGTAAGGCCTCTTGCATTTGCTAGATTCACCCTTTTCTCGAATTGAAGGAGGACCTAGAGTGATCCTCTAATCCTTGCCAATGTTATCCAATAAGGGTTTCTCTCGAGGAAGGAGGACATTAAGATCGGGAGGGGAATCAAAGATCACCATGCCATCATCACAAAGCCTCTAATATTCTATAGGAGACTTGCTATTATGAGAGGGATCTTGGTAACCTAATCCTGTGGTGTTGTCATCTTTTGGATTTTACTCTGAGAGTTGATGAATGTCATGTTTAGTTGTGTTAAATCCTTGTTTGCTCAAAATGGTAAAACCTTTTCCATAGGTTTCTTCAAGGTTGATTGGAGTATTTTTTTACTTTGTTATCATAAAATGGTTGAGGGGTTGTTTGTTTAGAAGAACTAGGTTCACCTGGTGGAGGGAACTTAGGTTCTTTGTTTGTTTTAGGATGTAAGTAACCAAACATATCAAGAGGTGGTACTATAGGAAGGTCATGTTGTTTCATGGATGGATAAAAGGATGCATTAGCTTCAAGGTTACGAAGCCATTCATTTAGGAACTTATGCATGCTATCATCATCTTCTCCAATGATGTTGACATTATGAGGAGGACATTCATAAGGAGTTGAAGGAGAATGTGGAAGTTCAATGTCATTAGGATTAGTTCCAAAAGCACAACTTGACATATCAAGTAAGGATTTTAATGAATTCCAAAATTTATTAAAACACATAGCCATGATGCAAATGAATGAAAGGAAACTAAGTGCAAGAAATTGACTAAAACAACAAATTTGGAAATAGTAATAGAAATGTAATGACAGAAAATAGAAATGTAGAAAATGTTCAAGAAATGACAAAAATTATAGTGTAGACTATGCAACTGGACTAAGTCGCCCAAGGTGGCGAATAAGTCTAGGTAGTGATTTTTTTAATTGGATTTTATGATTTTTTAGGTTTTCAAATGATATGAAAATGTAATTTTTTTGATGAAATGCAATGCAAAAATGCAAGCTAAATGAGCTTTTCATTAATGCAAAGTATGAAACCCTATAAAGAAAATTAAACAATGTAAAATGCAATGCAATGTCAATGCAAGCTATTCCTAGGATGCAAATGCACTTAAAATATGAAATAGAATGCTCAAAATGTAGGTTAACCAAAATGAGCTGTAATTTTTTTGGGGATAGGCACTCTCTTACACTTCTAGGGTTTTGCACCTAAAAGGAGAAAGGTATCCCACAAAAAATTAGGGGTTTCACTCAAGAATCATGCAAATATGATTGAAATATGTCTAAATAGAATTCCCAAAATGCAAAGAACTGATAAAAGAGATGAATTGTTAATGCAAAACTAAGGAAATGCACTTTGTTTGAAAACACACTGTTATATGCAAAATGAACTAAAAATGCAAACAAACTATAACATAAATGAATGACACTGGAGAGGTGCACAGGTCTAGAAACTGGAATGTAATGCAAAGGAGCTCTAGAATCCTATAGAATTTTCTATTGAAGTCAACTGGGACACTTATACCAAGCTGGGGGACTTAGTTCTATTTCAGGGAGATTCTGCTAGAATAGGTTTCAGCCAAAAGGGTATCCAGAACTGTAGAATTTTTTTTTTAGGCCTAGTAGTGGGACTACTTCACCACTGATGGTGACTTAGTCCAACTTCAGCTTTTAGGAATTTTGAAGATGCAATCTATAGCTTTTGGTCTACACTTCAGTTCCTGACATGTTTCTAGATCTGAATCTGCAAAATCTAGTCTATATGTGATCTCCAAGCTTCTTTTAGGGTTTTGTTGACTTTGAAAGACTTTGATGAATTTTTGACACCTTTTAACACTTTTCTCTTTGACAAATCTACATTCAAGACATGCAAAACAAACATGCAAAGAGGGAAAAAAGGGTTAAGGGTTAGTGAATAGGGGTTTGCCTTGGTCAAATGTTAGTTTGGTAGTCAAACCCTTGAAAATGAAATGAAATGGAAAGAGAATGATGAATGAACATGCAATGCTACAAATCACCAAACCCTTGAAGCAGAAATCTGAATATATGCAAGTAGAAGCTCAAATGGATGTATGCTTAAGAATGCCTAGAATAATTGAGAATGATTAAGTGAATGAATTAGTGAGTGAATGAATGTATGGGGGTGAAAATGAGAGGAAAGCCCTATATTTATACATGATTATACAAAATTTCCTGAAAATACCCCATCATAGGCCAACCTCAAGGCTTAGAAAATAATATCTTGCCAGAATTTTGAAATAATTTTTATTTTTGTGCCAAGTGGGACTAAGTCACCCCTAGTGGTAACTTGGTCCCTCCAAGGAAATTTTAATGGGTGTTGGGAATTAAAGTGTATTAAATGATGTTTAATGGGATTATTCTCTGAAACACACTTAAGTAGGTCCTCTAAGTGTATTAAGGGGTCATTTAAACATAAGAAAGGGTTAATTTATTGATGAAAAGCCTATAAAAGCATGAAAGTTTGTTACAACACTTTGAAATAAGGCTTGGTAAGTGATAAAAAGAAGTTTTTAAAGTGAATTATAATAAAAAAGGTCCTAGAAAAGTGTGAAAGTGGGTTACAACACTTCACAACACTTTTACAAGACATCATAGAATTCTTATTGATTCAGAAGGGTCCAAGACCTAATGTGAATGTGTTGACCACATTACAACATTAAATCTAGGAAAAACTAGACCAACATCCATAAGAAAGATCAAAAGGAGTGTCAAAATGTCTAGTGATACATTGTTTTGCACTACAAATACAAATGCTCCTTCAAAGATTACCACTCCTTTGAAAGACACAGATACTACCACCAGTGATAATAATGAAAGTCAGAATGTTGAACAAGGACATGAAAATGAAAAGAATGCTAATGATGGTGGTGAAGACCACCTTGACAGACAAAATGAAAATCTTGGAAATGAAGAAGGTCAAGGAGAAAAAGAAAAAGATGAAAAGAAGAAAGATGATAAGGAAAAGGAGGATGAAAATAAAGACAAGAAAAAGAAACAACTCTCCGATGGAGAAGATGAAGAAGAAAAAGAGAAGAATAAAGAAGAAATAGAGGTTGGACAGAATGAAGAAGAACCTCAAAATACTATGGAGATAACAAAGACATTTGGAGAATCCTTTGGTAATTCACTCAAGGTTCTTTTGACAAGATAGATGAGGTTCCAACCAACCATTCCTCCCTAGTTGATACAAATCTCGTTGCACTAAGTTAGTGTGGATCTAAATAAGATATCACCTATATTCAAAAGTTGGAGCTCGAAGACATATTCCATGCCTTTGGAAGAAAATAAATTACAGAGAATCATCAGAAGGGGAGTGAACTAATTAATGATGCAATCAAGTCTCTACAAGACACTACCCTTGGTGCTACAGTTGACAATTCATTGTATCTTGTATAAATTGTAAAGTTTCTAGTTGATACACTCAAGGAGTATGCATCTAGTTTGAAGGAGAAAATTGAGAAAGAAGTGGAATCAAGATTTGCAGAAAAGAGGTTACTTGAGTTGCAGGATAGATGTGGATCTGCACATGAGAAGGCAAAGGAATGTCTAAAGGAAGTACGTGAATGTGAAGATGAAGCCAAGACACTATTATTGTATTACATGAGGTGGCTGGATGCTAGTCAAGGTATTAAGGACTTAATCAACTCAATAGAGTCACAAATATCTAATTCCTCTAGTACCTTTGACCTTGCACAAGATAGAGATTACATCTCTTGGAATTCCATTACAGATTTACAAAACAAGATTTTTAGTCTTCAATGGTAGAAAGAAGATATAATAATGAGATTTGGAAAACTTGGGGACTTAGTGAAGACCAAGCATATACTAGTATCTAGTGCCCTTGACGATGCTGAAAGGCTTGAGAAGATAAATCCTAATCCAAGTACTCTAGAAGAAGGAGAGGAGAGCTTAGTTGAATTGGAACCAATGTATAAGTCATTTTCTACAACTAAGAAGATCTGGAATGAAGGAAAATCTACATGGAAAGCAATCCTTAAAGAGCTTGAAGGTTCCTACTCCTCTAAGTGAACATATTTCACTTGTATATTATTTCATTGTTTTAATTTTTTCAGTTTCTCTATGTACATATGCTCAAATCCAAATTTTTGGGATAACTCCCCAAGGGGGAGTCAATTCAGTTTATTTCAGTTATTTTCTTGTACAAATACATCAAGTTGTAGATCTTACATGTGTGTTATCGACACACCCTTTATCCTTGATGCCAAAGGGGGAGAAGAATTGGGTAAGAATTGAGAATAATTGGGTTGATGTTTTGGTGATGGAGAAGTTGGAATGTTTTTGGAGAAGTTTGATGTATGTTTGAAAAGGGGAGTTCATGCAAGTTTTGAAGATAGTTTTTGATGATGCTAATCCGATTTTTGGAGATTCATTTTTGGAACATGTTGCCATCAATGACAAAGGGACTACTAAATGCATCTACAATGAAGGTTTCAATTATTTTTGTTGAACAAGTTGAAAGTTATGAGTAATAGAAGTTCAACATATAATTTTGGCTTTATACAGGGTAAATGAGTGAGTGTAATATGGCCCACATTCCTCCAATAATTGGATTCAATCTTTAAATTTTTGGGAGATGGATTATAGATGTTAATAAACTATATATTCCAGATGGTGAGCATTTATATGATCAAATGGATCGTTGGTGTGTGATTAGTTGGCTTGTTTTGTGATTTTCTCTAATTCCTGGCCGACCTAATACTTGGTATATGTTGAGAAAATTAGATATGCATTGTGGATGTTAAGGGGATCTATTTTAGGTCCATTCTGAATTGAATTAAGTATTTTATGGTTTATTTGAGTGTGAAGAAGTTTTTGGTTCAAGTATGAAGCCAACAAAGTAGTGATGAATTGTAATAGGGCTACATCTAATTAGGCCGACCTAATTGATGTATGCAGATGTAATTGGGTATATATGTGATACATTTTTGACATGTAGGATACATGAAATGACATGATGTGTGATATAATACGAACATGCAAATTTGTAAGTATATGATCCAAATGATAGTAGAATTGTTGTAAATATTGAACGACTGCAAGGTAGAGCAAAGTTTTTGTATTTAGAGCTTCAAAGGAATTGAATTTAGCACAAGGAAGGTGCACTTTGTATCAGTTCACATTTTGGATGTGTAGCAATTTTTGTTTTGTATCTAATTTTGGTTGTGAGCCTTATAAGGATAGTGTGTCCTGGCAGTGAGCCCCTGCAATATCTTATAACCAGTTATAATATATTGTGAGCTAATTGTCACAATGTTAACATCACAATATCCATATTTAAACATTTTAGTAAGATTATAGTTCAAATACCAAAGTTAATAGTGCCTTTGATCTATCTTAAACTATATTACCATTTTCTAATGCTAAACATTAAGTTCTTTCATGAATCGTGATGTTATACCTACTACATAGGTAATGTTAGGATGATATATTATGAGATAAACCATGCTCCCAACTAATTGATGATAAATAATAGGTTTAATTTTTTCACAAGGGCAGTGTGAATCAAGTTTAACACCAATTTCAATAGGCATGATTTTTGGTTTATAGTTAGTTATATTAAATTTAAAAATTATTTTTTGCTCAGCACATTTTTCTTGATATATGAGGATAGGTTGATGATATTAGAAGATTTCCATACTGAGGAAATGATGAAGATAAGCTAAATTAATCATTTCAAAGTTATGTTTTAATTTATGTTTGTTCATTAATTAATAATATAAGAGTGCTTGTGATGAGTAAGTCATCCACATAAAGTACAATGATAGTAATCTAATTATTTTCATATCTAAGGAAAATATAATATCAAATTTATAATTGGATAACTACATGTTTTTAAAGAGTATTTATTTTGGTATAGCAAGCTCAAGGTACTTGTTTGAGTCCATAAAGAGATATTTGAGTTTACAAACATATTTTCTTTACTAAATAGTTACAAAAAACCTTAAATGGTTAATTCATATGTATTTATTCTTGCAAAATGCTATTCAAGAAGTAATTTTAACATCCATTTGATGAATTTATCATCAATTTTGGTTAGCAAAGGTAAGGAGAAAATGATTATTACTCATCTTTACCATTGGAGAAAATGTTACATCATAGTCTATGCCATGTTGTTTATAAAATCCTTTAGCTATTAGGTAATCTAACTTTATATTTATCAATATTTCTATGAGAATCTATTTAAGTTTATAAATTGAAAACAATAGTTGATAATGTTTCAATTAAAGAGTGGTGGAACAAGTTCCCAAGTGTTATTTTTATGAGATCATTGTATTCTAATTGTATGATTTTTTTTAATTTCAATTTTTATTAGCTTCTACAAAATATTGAGGCTTGATTTCATAGAAATTCATTAAAGCGGCATACACATGTTGAATTCTAGTTATTTTAGGAAAAAAGGATGGAATTGAATTTAAATCTTTTTTTTGTTTTAAATAAAAGTGGTTGTGCCACTGAAATATTTTATTAATTTTGGATTAAAAGTATCACACAATGTCCTGTTTCAAGGGAGCATACCAGTAGGAAAGAACTAGGAGAAGAAAACCTCTGATTATAGCTCCAAGAGATACAAATGATAGATTACAAAATATAATCCATGGATCAATCCAAACAGTGATCCTAGATACAATCAATTCTACCCTAAGAAAAAGAAATCCAAATAAAAAAAATCAACAAAGATCATGTACAACACCATCCACCCTAGGATTTGAGCTGGCTTCGTAATAGGATAGTGGCCATACATGAACCAATGAGAACTTCTTCCTTGTCTTCACAACTGATGGAGAGACACTGTCAGATCTTGCATCAACATCAAATAATAAGTGAGGAGTAAGGAGAAGATTTACCCCAGCAGAAAGAACCACAGGAGGAAGCTTAATAGTGAGGAAATTGTATCCAAATGTCATTTCTTCAAAGTTATCATTCTCAATGCCGGACCCAATGAGTACATAGCCAAAGATTCCTTGTGAATAGGAGAAGAAATGTCCTCATCATCAAGGACAAAAAGCTGATCAAGACAAAATGTGACTGGAGAAGTCGACACCACATTGTTCATTGAGCCAACAACCAAATCACCCAACATAGAAGCACCAAACTAACCTTTCCCTGCAATCACCATAGATTTTGGCATTGCAAACGTATCATTGACACAATTCTCAAAGGTTCTAAACTACACACTATGAATAATTTGAAATTTCCAGTTGTTTCTCAGCCCAAACCAGAATATCATTATAAGTGCTCTACCACCATATGCCTGAAGATCTTGCACAGTCCTGTTGTCTGCAATTCTTTAGAATCACTCATTGGCTTTGGAAACCCCAAACTACTAGGAACATCCTTTCCTTTCACAAACATAGTAGATAGACTTTCCCTCCTCCATGGTTGGAGGTAACTGAAGAAGAAAGCAAACAACCCACTTTTGCACTTCTTTCCAAACATTTGATCGAACTTGCCAATTTTCACAATGTAAGCTCATTTACATTTTGTCAAACAATTGGCAATCAGAAAATATTTCTGAATTTCATAATTAGGAGCAGCTACAACTTATTCACACATATATTGACATTTTAACAAACAGTCATCAATCACAACTTATAATGTAAATAATGAAAGTCTACTATATTTCTAATTGCAAATTCCTTGTAAACATTCTATGATGTTAGTTAGAGAATGTAGATATGAGAAGTTTATACCTGCTGTTATGGAAATCAGAAATACATAACACTGAAATTTATTTTTCTAACCTTATGATAAATATAAAAAAAAAAATTATTTTTCTAACAATTAAATTTGAATCTTGAATTAAATATTGAGCCCACTTGAATCTTTGAAAGTAGAATTATGATAAATATAAAAAAGAAGAAGATTATTTTTCTTCAGAAGTAGAAGATTCAACAATGTTATCAATATGACAATAATTGAATAAGGAAGATTCTAGGATGTGAACATGTTTTGACTTAGAATAATAACCATTTTGGAAATACCATAAATTCTAAGACCTTTTATTTTTCTTCCATGCCCAATAACAATATAGTGAGAAGATGGGAAATTGATATATATATATTTTAAGAATAAGAACAAATGCAAGGTTCCCAAAAATTCTAAGATAGAGACTTCCCAAAGATTCTAAGATGAGATATATTATATTTTAATTAGATTCTTTTTCTAAGGGAGTTGACAATTGTAAATATTTTACATGTAGAAAGTCTATTTAGAATATATATAGCTATTTTCATGGCTTCATCCCATAGAAATTTAGATGCATTCAATGAATATATCATGGATTTGACCATTTTTACAATAATTCAATTTTTTCTTTTTGTTTATACCATTTTGTTGAGGAGAATACGAGAAATTTAATTCTCTTTGTATCCCAATAAGATACATAAATTGTCAAAATATTTTATTTTTATTTAGTGTCATTATTTTGTTCAATTAGATTGATTTTTAACGAAGGATTTGAATTCCTCAAGTTAATAAAAACATCATTATAGAATAATTATTCTAGAATAGCCATCAATAATTATAGGGGCATAGAGAGACCCATTGAGAGAGGAACATGAAAAGGCCCCACTAAGTCACCATGAAATCATTCTAAATGTTCAAATAAAATTTGATTATGAATTTTATTAAAGGGTAGGGTATGTTGTTTACCTATGAGACATCCAAGTCACAATTTTCTAATTTGTTATCAATTTTAAGTAATACAATTACAAGATTATGGTGAGACATTTAATTATACTTTTGATATTTAGGTGTTTTAGTATTTCATTCTATAATTGAGTTTTAGTTTTTACTTGCATAAGTAAAAAAATCCTTTTGAGATATTAAAATTAAAGAGACTAATTTTTGGAATGTCTTTATAAACAAAAAGTTTACTTTGATTTTTGATGTAGTGACTACCTTTAGTAAAAAAAAATTGCAATATTTATTAAGTTAAAAACATTTTTTTCTTAATTTTGAAACAAGCACTACATTTGTAATAGTTTCATTGAAATTTTAACTTTCCCTTTTCTTACTTCTATTATAAAATTATATATTATAATTTAACCATTTTTTTCTCCTTTATCATAATCTTCTATACAAAATAGTTGTTTCCATTGAACATATGTATTATATGTTGATTTTGAAAAATATATAAATCTACATTTTTGTCTAGATTTATATATTTTATCACAACAAAATTATATATATATATATATGATTGGAAAGAAAAATATCATAATATATTAGTCCATTTTTCTATTTCCTAGTAATAATCTTAACATATACTACATGCTAAAATGCTTGATTTAAAAATAAAATGAATACACTATATCTAAACCAATTATATATTATCAATGTTAATATATAATTTTAAATTCTATATTTAAATATTTAATAATACTAAAAAGAATAAACTACCATTAAGATTAGAGGTCGAGGGTGGGCTAGCATAAAAAATATTACTTATTATAGCAATTAGGGTTTCTCTTGTTTTTTTTAAGGATTATATATTCCTCTTTGGGGAAGAAAGGTCTACAATGCCTTCAATGTACAACTAGTAACTTATTTTCTATTGAGAAAGGGCCGAGGAAAACTTGTTTTTAGTGAGAAAGACTAGTTTTTACAAGAGACTAAGGAGTAAAGGTGTCCACAATATTTTCTTCCTAAACAAGAATATGATTAAAAGAAGAGGCAAAGTTTTTAAAAAAAAAAAATCCATTTCTTCATAAATCTAAGAGAGGATTAAATTTCTTTAATTATATATATTATATTTATTTAATCATTGTATAATGAGAAAATTACAATTATTTATAATATACATTTTTTTTAAATAAAAAATATGGAATAGCGAGTTTACAATAGAGAGTTTATTCATTCAATTATTATACAATAGAAAATGATACTTGAAGATATACACAATTTTTCTTATACTAATTATTTTATTTTTAAGGATTGTGTTTGTGCTCAATATTATTATTAAACATGTCTTTATATTTTCTTAAGTTTGACATAAATCATTAAGGAAGTCTTATAGTTTTTGAGGAAACATTGTATGATTTTCTTTTGGTAGGAAATACATTATTTGATTTATGTTTGATTTTGTAGACATTGAAAAATGTCCTAATCGATGTCATACACTTAAATCAGAGTTACTAATATCATTTTCTCTTTAATCCATCATCTTTTCACTTAATTAATTTAATTAGCCTAGCTAATTAATTAATTGCATCATTTTCATCCATTAGCCTAATTAATTAAATCGGGTTAATTCATCTCTTTTCGCACTAACACTTCATCTCATTAAATTAGATAAATCAAAATATTTAATTTAAGCTCCTAAGTCATCTTATTTAATTAAATAACCCTATGTTATATAATTAAATATCATTTCACCCCTCCCCTATTTATTAAATCATTTAATTTAATAAATGTCTCTTAATTCTTCTAATTCCCTAATTGCATAAATTAAACCTTGTTTAATTAGCAATTAAACTAATCTTCCTCTAATCAAAGGGAATATTCCCATGGAATATTCCTTATCCCTTTTTTGCACAATTAAAACTTTGTTTTAATTTGTAAATTACCTTTTTTCCTCACCCAAAGGAGTATTCTCTCTCCTCCAATCAACTCACTTGGCTTCTTGGACAAGCTAAACCTTCAACCTCTTTAGCAAGTTACCTTTGACCTATGTGAGTAGGTCAAAAGTGTATTTGTTTGAGGCAAGTGTGAATATTTGATTAACTTTCATCATGCATGGATGAGAATCCATGATCCATGCTTCTCATCCCCTTCATCTTGAATTGTTGATTAAGCTTTTTGATCTCAACCATTCATTCCTCATTTGCTCTCCTATAAATAGATCACTATTTGGAGACAAATGCATCCATCTTTTATTGCAAACTTATGTTGTTAAATTTACTCACATGCACACTCATCTTTTACTCACTTTTTAGCTTGTTTTATTTCATTTTAATTGCATAATATCTTAGACCATCCATTAATGGCTTCCACACATCTATCTTAGTTTGTAAATAAATTAGGGTTTTCATCTTTTAGCATAATTTTAGCTTAGATTAGCTTAGCATTGCATAATTAGATCATTTGTAGCATAAAATCATGGTAACTTAGCTTGCATCATGTTCATTTTAGCATAAATTAGGTTTTTCATACATCAATCACTATGGTTTCATCGATTCTCTTCCATAGAATTGACTGAAATAAGCTCACTAATCACGAGATTAGGAAAGGTTCGTCATTCCACATCAACACGACACCAATTCCACAACAAAATAAGTTTTAGATGGACTAGAATAGATGTTTTAAAAGCTTTCATAGTTTAGTATGTTATGTTTTGATGAAATGTTTAAATTCAATTCTATTTGATTGATCTTGTTGAGATTAGAGTATTGGTGGCTCAATTATGCTTCAATTCTTCATGGATCAATTGTAATTTGGCCCATACCGGTATTTTCGTATCACATATTTAATAGAATATGACATCTCTAATATGATTTGATTACAAAAATATCTATTTCTATAAAATTCTATAAATTCTAGTGAGGCCTTCACTATATTTGATTCTGATGGAGATATATTCTTCATAATGGACAAATATTCCCTTGCTTCCAATAATCCTATACATCACAAAGAATATACATCATTTTTACATTTTGTTCTACATATTTTTGTTCTTTAATTAATTGTATGATTATATACCTTTCTTTGCAACTTCTCAATCTACACTAGAGATGAGAAAGCTATCTTGAAGATAAAATGTATGTCGAAAACCCCTCGTTATGATGAAGCCTTTGATTTTACTATTGAAAGAGTGCCTATTTTTTTTCTTAACTGTCTTTGTAAGATCTAAATTCTTTTTAACTTTCTAATAAAAAGATATTGTGCAAGAACATACTTAATAAGGATACATAATACATTTAATAAGATGCACATTTTACTTCATTTACCACATAATTAAAAACTTGATCATAAAAATATGATCTTTTTAACAAAATTTTACTTGAACTTAAAAAATTAATAACATGCCCACTATAGATCCAATCGCTAACTTATTTTATATTAAATATTTTAGTAAAACACATTCTAAATTCAACACACACCTAACTCAAGTTTGAAATTTGTTCTCCCTATTAAAAAATTATTCTAGGCAAAATGCTTAAAATATTCACTCTTTTCTCTCCATAAATGTAGGCAATCCACATTTTTATCATCACTTTAGAAACCTATAATAAAGTCGAGATGAATTAGAATGGGAAGTTGTTTTGTTCTAAGAATCCAAGGAGAAAAGATGTTCTAAATTTTCATCCTCGACCAATACTTCGGTCGGCATTTGCGGTAGGTAATAAAGATTGGGGAATATATTATTTTATTTTTATCCTTTATGCAATGGACGGTGGAATTTGATTTCGACCTTTTTCATGCACGGCTACAACTGTACGGTTCCATCATATCTCCCACTAGACAATTCACATTTTAAGATCAAATGTCATTTGAGTTTTTTAATAGTCATGAAGTTGCTTCATAATTATATTTTAATATAAAGATGAAACGTAGTCTAGTTTAATATATTTTTAAAATTCTTTTTAATTTTTTAATAAATATTATAATAATTTTTTTGACTTTAGACATGAACTTTTAAATTTTATAATGTATAAATTTTTCAAATTTCAAACCTCTCAACTTTACTTTAATTCATATCATTGGATTATTTCACATGTTATCATATCTATAATAATATCATTTATTGTATAGTAGCATTTACAATGTTTGAAAGGTAGATTATTCTCATTATTTGTCTTTTTATTAGTAGGAGGAATATTAATGTACATGTTAGGTTTTATTAGTTGGTATCAAAAAAATCAATGAGTTATAATTAAAATAGTTTGATTAAATTTTGTAATGTATATTTTTCTTCAAATTTATTTTAAAATATCAAAATTAATTTATTTATTCTTATATCAGATGATAGTTGTGAATAGTATTATTAGTGTGATGTAAGCTATATAATCTCTTTTTTTATTGGAAGAAAAACTTTATTAAAAATAAATCAACATTTACAATTCAACATAGGCAAACTAGTAAACAAGATTGACAACCAAACAAAGTATGGACATCAGCATTGAAACAACAACATCTAACATAGTAATACATTGCAATAATAAAATAGCCAACCACAACCTCAAGAATCAACACAACTGAATTAATAGACGATTCAACCTTATTCGGATTGATGGAATCTCTTAACTTTTTTTAATTTTAACTATAAAAAGTTAATAGCGCAAACTTATTTTCATATCACTTTTTGTTTGATTTTTTATCCTATTTAATAAGGACATTATTTTTATTCAAAGGATTGTGGGTCAATGAATACAATTTTATTTTATTTTTGTCATATTTTAGTCCATTTTAATTTATTTCTTTTATTAGTTTAGCCAATGAACATATAGGATAAAAAAACTGAGAAACAATCATATAGTCTACATTTAATTTCTATTTTAAATAATTGCAAACATGTCATTTATCTTTCTTTCTATTGATTCATGTTGGGAATAGTCAATATAAAAATTTAAATTTTCTTTATTTCTTTTGTAAATTACATGTCTAATCCAATGCATTTAATTTATATTAAATTAAATTTCAAGTCTATTAATGCCTTGAATGACATGAACACTAATATATACATAATAATCATTTTCTATGTGATGAGGTAAATTAATATGAAAATAAAAGTTTACCTTATTAAAATTAGCTTTAAAATTATTTTATCTCCTTAAATGATGTTTCTAATGCCAGTCAATTTATTAGACACAACAAAATTCATTACACTGACTACAACATTGGCTGAAACTTGACATAATGTGTCTTCTTTCAATTGATACTTTGTTTATATGTATGTGCTCAAATGGTGATGAACATTCATAGAACTACTTATTCATGCGCGAATGTATAACAAGTAACACACAATAATACAAGCAATGAAAATAGATAGAAATATACATAAAAGGTTGATATCTTAAGAAAAAAAATAGTTGTAGTTATTTCTATATTTTTTAAAATTGCATTCACATATATTCTAGCACTTCTATTCCAACACAAGTTTTAAGGTTTTGAATCATTTAAATCTCATTAAATTTTTGACATGGGTTTTGTTATGATGTAGGAGCATCCTACTATGTAAGAGAAATCTTACATCAACCAAAAATAATTTATTTTACTTGTTGATTTTATTTGTAGATTTTTATTTACATTTCAGTTCCTAGTCAATCTTTGATGATTTTATTGTATTTCATTGTAACTTCATACATAAAATTATGCTTAGAAGAGACATATGTTATACTATGATATTTCAATATCGCATTCACTTTTTAAAAGTTTGTAATTGTCAAATTAATACCAATTAGTTTCTGAACATTACCAAACTTGTGAAGATTCTACCCAATTCGACAATGGCTTGCAATAACTCTTTGAAGTTAATGCCAATATAGAATACATGGAAATGTACATTTGACTGAGTAGTACTTATGGTGTGCATTACATGAAGATACATCATTGCCACATTCAAATTGGGAGATTTAGCTATACATCTAGTTGATTACATGTTTCATGTGGCTTTGAAATTTTTACTACCATGCAGTCAATTGAGATCATTCTTATGATTGGGAGTAAATACATATACACTCTCAAAATTAGAAGGTAGTGAATAAAGTAGAATACATTTGGGAATGGTATTATATTTCCATATCCTTCAAATTTTATAATTCAAATATTGTAAGTGGTTAGTTGATCCCTAGTCTATTTGAAGCCCATCATGGTATATTATAATGTTATTGCAATTTTAATGAAATAAAAATCTATTGCTTGCTACTATATTGAGTTGTTGTGAGTTTGTTTATTAGGATACATGGTTAGGTAATCCTTCATTGGACACTCTTGCAACAACTAAATTAGATGTTATCAAAGCATGGTTGATTTATGCATATTTAAAGAATGAGTTTGACAAGGAGAAAGGATAACGTGCACACTAACTTAGAGTAGGATTCATGATTCATGATGTGAGGTTCATAACTAAAAAATATTAAGGAGTGTTAACTGTGTACATACTACTAAACATCTATATTTTTTTTATATTTTATGGGAATTAAATAATGTATATCTAGCAAGAAGGGTTTAGCTATGAATTGATTGCTGCATTGAGGCAACAAACAAGAAAATTGCAAATAGATTATCAACTATGAGGTAGTTTACATGGGTAATTATGGGACAATCATTGACCTAAGGTAGTTTACACCAAACCCCAAATATTGACATGGAAAGGAAATGGTATTATTAATTTTATTAGGAGGATGAAAGAGATGCTTGATATAGTGAATGCTATGAAGATCCAAATGGATGCTTTTTAGGAGGAATAAAGAAGAAACCTTAACCTCAGAAATGATGAAAGTGATGAAGAAAATGAATTCAACCCTAATAAATAGAGTGAAAGTAAATGAGATAAACATGAAGAAATAATGTTAAAGGCTATATAAAGGATTGACAAGAAAACTAGAGTACTTTTTCCTAATTATTTTGGTATTCTAAATCCAATAGAGTTGACAGATTGGATAACTAACTTGGAAGAATATTTTGAGTATGAAAATATCGATGATCTAGATAGAGTTTAAAATTTTTTGATACTAAGTTAATGGTCATGATGTCATTTGGTAGAAGGAAGTATAGTTAGTTCAAATGGGAAAGGTAAACCTAGTACTAGGAGTGTAGACACCTAAATTTATCCATACCCAACAATAATTCACTTAAACCCATTCTAGCCACTAATTAAATAAATAATCACTAGTTATCTAATTAATTAATTCATCATTCACTTTTTCTCTCACCCTTGAATAAATAAATTTATATTTATTTAATTAAGTTCAACCTTATCCCCCAAATCCTCAAACTAAATCAATTAATTAATACCTACTTAATTAATTGATTTAGGCTAATCAATATTCATTACCATTTCCTCTAATATTTAAATTTTCATCACCCTTAATCCTCATTAATTTAATCATATCCATTAGAAATATCTACATGGATCAAAATCCAAAGTTTCCATTAATTGACATGTGTCCCTATCCCCTCATTCTCCCACATGTGTGAGCATGTAAAGGTTACTTCATAGAAACCCTACTTCTTATACGTGTCATGAAGTAACCACTGTAACCTTTCCATTTTTATTCACTTATATCATTTACAAGAAACCCTATTCCTTACACATGGTGTAATCATAGTTTTATGCCTTTGTTACTCTTGTGACACTTTTCATAAGGATAAGTCTTTAATCTATGACATCATAGTCTTCAAATCCTATATCCATCCATTAAAAATGCATCTTGGCCATTGATTTCTAACATGGAAAATTTATAAATTAGAGGCTTTCCCTTCCATTTAACCATCTCTTCATATCCTAACCACATGTTGTCCATTTTGCTAATCTTCTTCGTCCTATAGTCATGTTGTTGTTCTAAATAAATAACCACATTATATCCATAAACATATCAAAAATAAAACATCAAGTGGAATATTAGGTGCAGTCTATTTTCAATCAATTGAAGGAGTAAAGAATAAAACAAGGTAAAAAGGTTCCATTATTGCATTTGAATATTTAGGTTTTCATCCTTTTTAAACAAGGTGGGGAAAGGAATCTAGTAGGTGTGATGGGATCTACCCTAAGTTAGTGGAATATGTTTTAGATGCGGAGAAGAAGCACACCAAGTATTTAACTTCTACGAAGGTCAAAAAAGGCCTAGAAGGAGGCCAAAAGAAAGAGTGAGAAATTCCCATGGTGATGAAGAGATTGATAAATCATAGAAATACAAAGATAAAATAGAAAATATCAAGTCTCTTTCCACAATAAGATCTCTAATGAAGCATTATTATGAAGAGGAACCAATGAAAATGAAAGGTATGTTTAGAATACTATTGAAATTTGGAGGTAGTGTTATAATTTTATTTATAGACAATGAAATTATAGATAATTTAGTATTTGAGGAGATAGTTGAAAATATATATTTGGAAAGGACAAATCACCTCAAACCCTATAGGATTTATTAGTTGAAAAAATAAAATAGGGTGTTAGTGAAGGAATAATGTTGGGTCAAGTTTAAGATAGACACCTACTATGGTGAAGTTTTATGTGGAATTTAATGCCAATGGATGTATACCATTATTCTATTGGGGAGAACATGATAATTTGAAACATGTGATACACATTATGGATGAGGAAATACTTACTATTCAATAATAAATGGTAAGATACACATGCTTATTCTATTAAAGGTAAGAGAAGGATAAGTTTATAGCAACAATTATATTTATTTGTTGGATGTAAGAATGTTTTGGATGGATTGAGGCACAAAAATATGTGTATTTTTATTGATTCCTAATGTTTGGATCACCACAAGAATAATAGGCAACAAATAGAAGATATTCCATAGAAGGATGTCTTAAAACTACTAGCTAAAGGACCTAGAAGTGGTGCTAGTGGAGCCCATTATAATCCTAGATAGAGACATCGTTAAGTTGTGGAGCAGAGATATTGCTCAGTTAAAGGTCCAATAGGACCAGTATTCAGAAGACAATGCTACTTGGGAGGATGCGAAAGAAATAGAACACTCCTTCCCACATTTTCTTTCTTAGAAAGAGACTTTTGATAATTTTGTTTGAAATTTTTTGGATTGAATATTATAATGTTTTGGCTTGGAACAATAAGATATGATGTTGAAATAGACATATATGCTTCACTTTTTCTTAAATAGACATCAAGACGATGTTTGTTCCAAGAGGGGAAGGATTTCATAACCCAATTTTTATTTCATTTAAATTGTATGATAAATTGAATTATTGAGGAAATTCAATATGTTGAATGAAAATTTTGATATTTTTGAAAAGTTTGAAAGAAGTTGACTGTCGTTGACTATGTGATCTTTTGAACTATCTTATATTTTATCAAGATTGAATGTTACTGATGATTTGTGTAAGCACAAGTGTGTGAAACTGCAGGATAATAGGTTAAAGGATGAGAACACAGTTGAAGTAGGATCGTTTAGTCAGATTGAACATTAAGCTTGATGGAATCTGGATGCACACACCATAAATGGCATGATGTTTGCATTTGAAATTTTAGATAGAAGAACTTATTTACTTGATTTGAATTGATCCAGTGATTGAAAAAAAAAGGCTTGTGGAATGTTAAACATATGATTTCATATTCAAATTGTCTATCTTGATCTTGTGGGTGTGTTCGAATTTGAAAGAAAACAATAGTATGATTAAACACATACATATGTATTCAAAGGTATGATTAAAAGGATAATAAGTTCATTATATGAAATTAAATAAAAGTCCATTCTTAATTAAATATTGATATATGTACATATAAACATACATATACAAATATAGATCTATATACACACATGTATATATGTATACACACACACACACACATATATATAAGAATGTACAAATGTGTGTGTGTGTGTGTGTGTATATATACATACATATATATATTCCATACATATACATATACATATATAAATACATATATATTACATACATATACATATATATTACATACATACATATATATTACATACATATACATACACACACACATATATAAATTCCGTATAAAAATTGAATATGGATTGAATTTATTAAATTGTATACTAATGATTTCAAATAAAGTCAAATGAGGACGTATTGGACGAAGTGGCCTGTACTCAAATTTATGGCCAGGATAATTAAATTAAAATAGTGGGGTGGAAAATTAATGCCCATTATGATCAAAACGACCCCATATCCATGCGAACAGGTAAGAAGGAAAGATCTTTCCATTTTGGAAAGAAATCATTGGTAAAAACATCAAGCAGTGGCGATGGGTATCCAGGGAAAATAAGGCAATTGATTTAGTTGTGTGGGAAATAGAATATTAAGCTTAGGAAAAAGCTTCGACCTTTGAGGTAAATCAATATTCTATTTAAAAAATGCTTGATTTGTTAGTAACTCTATTTGAAAAACTTGTAATATTCTTTTAGTTTGTCAATTCCATTAGAATCAGTGATAAAATAATAACTATCTGCAAATGCATTCAACTTAGAGTAGGGTCATTTTCATGTAAAATTGATCATTCTTTGTTCTATGAAACCAAGGCCTTATTGGCCATCCATGCATGCTTTTAGCTTGTGCTTTTTTTCCATCCTATCGGCATATTGGCTGAGCTTGGTCGAGCTAAGCTTATTGTATTATTTTTGCCTCTATCTGTATTGTCTTGCATGTGAGTTTATCTAGACATTTTATGGCTATTAAAATTAAATATGAATAGAAAAAATTGTGTTATTTGAAACAATGTAAAGTAAAATTGTTTATCGTTCTCTTTAGGGAAATGATTGTATTACCACCGTCATTATTGTGCAGGGGCACCTAGTCAATTTGTGCAATTTTGGGAGTTTTGAGTCATGTTGGATGTAATAATGTCATAATGGATCATTTTCAATGTATTGGGTCTCATGGGGTTGGTTTGAGTACATTTTGTTATGTTTTTGTAAATGTTGTCAAAAGTTGCTTTCAACTTTGCAATATTGTCATAATTGGAAGGTGAACGATCATGTAGTTCAAAAAATAGTTGTGAACCATTTTTTTGTGGTGGAATTTTTTTAAAAAGGCCTCAAAAACTTTGAGGCAAGGTTCTAAAGTTGATTTGAAGCACAAATAATAATAAAAACTCTATTTTTCTACAAATTTTTCTGTAAATCCGTTGCTATAGGAATTGGTAAGGCTCTGTCCAATCTCTAAATGGCATAAGGTGAATTGGAACTGATGGTGGCACGAGTTAAGAACATTTTTTTTTTGGTTTGAATTTTTTTCATAAAGTTTGAAGCATTTGGCAAGCAAATTACTGGGAATGGGTTAGAAACCCTGAATTTTGAGGGTTTGTAGACAAAACATGGAATAAAAGACCATTCCACTAGTGAAATTCTCTCTAACTCAGTGGAATGGAACTAGATAGGTTTATTTTCACGTTTAATAGGATTGTAGTTGCAGGGGATGGAGTTAGGTCCCTGTTTGTGCAAGCCCTAGCCTAATATCTCAATGTATTAAGCTAGTTTTGATAGGAAAAGGTAGGGTTTTTTTGTTAGATGAATGTGCAGATGTTCCAGTTGGTAAAATCTATGGTTTTGGACACCATGTGACCTTTTTAGGATTGTGGAGTGAGTATTGGTGATTGGGAGAAGGTTTAACACATACTTGCTTTGTAAAAGAGGCCTAATTAGGGCTTCAGGGCAGTGTAGCAGACCTGTTTTGGAGGTGATGTTCTAAAAAACCCTAAGAAAAAATATGATATGTTGAAGAAGTCCATAAAGGGTAATATAAATGGTAATTAGTTTATGTGTTTGAGGCATTCTTTAAAAGATATGACCAAATTTCATTGTTTGATGTGTTACAAGAAAAAATGAGAAAGTTGAGTGAAAACACCAAGTTAGGGTCTTCAAGTTAAAAAAATTGTTCAAGATTGATTGGTTTATGATAGGTAAGAGATATCCACCCCTTATTTGCATCAAATTTGTATTAGAGCATAGGTTTTGATCTTTTGAAGGAGAAAGGTTGAAGTTTAGAGAAGGGAAAGTTGCAAATTGAAGGACAAGATGCCTCCTAAAGGTAGTGCAGTCATTGCTAGGGAGCTACAGATGATAGAGGAGTCTCAAAAAGATGTGTTAGCTAGACTTGCAACTTTGGAAACAAATCAAAGGAGATGAAAGGCCACTGAGGAGGAAAGTGACCGAGAGGAAGAGGAAGAGGGTGAGAATGAAAACCCTCAAAGAGGAGTCCAAGGTGATGATGAGTTGGACCCTGATGAAAGAAGGATGGTTTATGGTTTAGATGTTGAAGGCTTTCAGAGGAGAGACTACTGAAGTGAAAATGGAATTTCCCATGTATAGTGGTAAAATGGATAGTGAAGAAGTATTGGATTGGATTGATGCACTGGACAACTACTTTGAGTACAAGGAGGTAGCAGAAGAGCAAAAGGTAAAGTTTGTAAGAACTAAGTTGAAAGGCCCTGCCCTAACTTGGTCGAACTATGTTCAGGAAGAAAGAGTGAAAAAGGGAAAAGAAAAAATAAACTCATGGGATAGGATGGTGTCAAAGGTTAAGAGACAATTCTTGCTCAATGATCATGCAATTCAAACATTTAGGAAGTTGAAAACTTAAAACAAAGGAGATGGATGTCATGGCCTATATAGAGGAATTTCATAAATTGAGCCTTAGAGCAGGTCATGTTGTGGATGAGGTTGAGAAGATAGCAAGATATATGAATGGACTAAGGTTCAACATTCAAGATGAATTGAGTCTTGCCACCCCTAGAATAGTGGAAGAGTTCTTTCAATTGGCCATTAGGGAAGAAGAGAAGTTGAAAAGAAGGAAGGAAAAATAAAGTAAGGGAAAAGGAAAGAACTTCAAGGGTAGAGGATCTTTTGGGGGAAGAGGAAAAACATAAAAATCACAAGGTGAGTCAAGTGGCAATCAAGAACAAGGCTCAAAATCAAGAGGTGGATTCAGAGGTAGAAGACCTAATGGTAGAGGAAAATTTGGAGGACAAGGTAGAGGTTCAAACACCTTTTCAGGGAGATGCTATAAGTGTAACCAATTTGGCCATCAAGCATGGAAGTGCCTGGAGAAACAACCTTCAACATCCCATGGTGGTGAAAGGAGGACATAGTTGGTGCAAGAGGAAGATTGTGAGAGTGTTAACTCTCCTTCTTAGCATGCTACTCTAGAGGTTGGAGAAAATTTGATGATGAGAAGAACAATCCTCAAGGTTCCTGTGGTGAAGGTGCCTCCACAAAGAAAGTCTTTGTTCAAAACAACTTAAAAATCACAAGGAAAGGTATGTAAGGTTATTGTAGATTCCAGTTCAACTGATAATTTAGTTTCTTTGGAGATAGTTTAAAAACTAAAGATGAAAAGGATTCGACACCCCACACCTTATAAGGTTTCTTGGATAAATAGGGGTCAACAAGTCTTGCATAATGAACAAACATGGGTAGAGTTTACCATTGGGGGGTATAAAGACAAAATATTGTGTCACATCATTCCCATGGATGTTTTTCACTTGCTGCTAGGAAGACCCTGGCAGTATGACAGAAAAGCCAAGCATGATGGGTAGAAAAATACATATGTGATTGAAAAAGATGGTGTGTCATTTACCCTCACTCCCTTGCAAGATGACAATGTAGATACTCAAGTTGGGTCAAGTGTCATGTTGGTTGGGTTGAAATAATTATTGAAAACCATGAAAGAAGAAGGTGGTCTAGGGTATGCAATCATAATTAGATCCAAATCTGTTTTGACACTAGAAACCATGGAGAATGTGCCCAAGGAAGTACAAACTTTGTTGAACAAGTATTGAGATATAGTTGTTGATGAGCTCCCTAGTTCTTTTCCACCCATCAGAGATTTGAGCCACCACATAGACTTTATACTAGGTGCAAACTTACCCAATAAGGCTGCATACAAGATGACCCCTCAACAAAATGAAGAAATAAGGAAACAAATACAAGAGTTGTTAGATAAGGGTCTCATAAGGGAAAGTTTAAGTCCATGCGTTGTTCCTACAATGTTGGCACCTAAAATAGTTGGAGATTGGAGAATGTGCACCGATTCAAGGGAAATCAACAAAATCACTATAAGGTATAGGTTCCCAATACCAAGGATGGAGGATTTGATGGACTGTTTAGGAGGAGGTTTTTATTTTTCAAAAATTGACCTTAAAAGTGGCTATCATCAAATTAGGATAAGAGAATGGGATGAGTGGAAAAATTCCTTTAAGACCAATGAGGGGCTGTATGAATGGATGATAATGCCATTTGGATTGTCAAATGCTCCAAGCACTTTTATGAGGTTAATGAATGAGGTTTTTAAGCCGTTCATAGGAAAATTTGTTTTTGTTTATTTGGATGACATTCTTTTGTTTAGCAAGACAAAAGAAGAAAACTTGCAACATCTTGACATGGTTTTGCAAAAGTTAAATGCAGAGAAGTTGATGATAAATCTCAAAAAATGTGAATTCATGAAAGAGGAACTAGTGTACCTTGGTTTTGTCATCTCTAAAGGTTCATTGAAGATGGATCCCACCAAAGTAGAAGCAATTCTTAGTTGGGTAACTCCAAAATTAGTAGGGGAGGTAAGAAATTTTCATGGTCTTGCTAGTTTCTATAGGAAATTTATAAAGAATTTCAGTCATATTTTCTCTCCAATTATTGACACCATCAAAGGGGACAAAAGAAAAAGGTTTCAGTGGACTGGTGAGGCAGAGAAAAGATTTCAATATCTAAAAAATAGAGTGGCACAACAACCCATCCTTGCATTGCTTGATTTCAACAAAGTCTTGACAATAGAGTGTGATGCAAGTGGGTTTGCAATTGGTGCAGTCTTGAGTCAAGAGGCAAAACCTATAGCATTTTTCAATGAAATGATTAATTAGGCCAAAAAGAAGTATTCCTCATATGATTTAGAAATGTATGCAATGGTTCAAGAACTAAAAAAGTGTAGACACTATCTCCTTCCCAAGGAATTTTTCATTTTTACTAACAATCATGCTTTGAGTTTCTTGAACAACTAGGACAAGTTGAGTCACAGACATGTGAAGTGGGTGGAGTACCTACAAAGCTATACTTTCAACATAAAAAAAAAGAAAGGATAGCCAAACAAGGTGGCATATGCTTTGAGCAGATGGTCAATGTTGGTGTAAGAAATTCAACTTCAAAGTGTGGGAATAGATGCCTTAAAAGGTATGTATGAGGGAGATGAGGACTTTAAAGAGGTATATGTTGTTTGTGATTAGTTTAAGGGTGCTTTTCATGATAAATATTCTAATTTTTTTTTACAAGATGGATTATTGTTGAAGGGTGCTTAGTTATGTGTTCCAAAGTGCTCCATGAGTACTAACTTGATAAAAGAGAAACATTTTGGTAGCTTAGGAGGTCATTTTGGGGTGGATAAAACATTGGAACAGGTAAGGAGATTTTACTATTGGCCAAAGATGCAAGTGAATGTCAAAAAATTTATGGAAAGTTGTGTAATTTTCCAAAGAGCCAAGGGTTCTAGTTCAAATGTAGGTCTTTACCATCCCTTTCCAGTACCTAATAGACCATGGGAGTCTCCTAGTATGTATTTTGTGTTAGGTTTTCCAAAAATTCAAAGGGTTTATGATAGTGTTTTTTTTGTTGTTGATAGATTTAGTAAAATGGATCATTTTATTCCATGCAAGTGCACAACTGATGCTTCTTATATTGTAGGGATATTTTTCAAAGAGATAGTTAGAATTCATGGTCTACCATTGACTATTGTGTCAGATAGGGACTCAAAGTTTGTAGGTCACTTTTGGAGGAATCTTTGGAGGAAGCTTGGAACAAACTTGACCTTTAGTACTACCTATCATCCACAAATGGATGGGAAAACTGAAGAGTCAATAGGTCACTTGGAAATCTATTTAGATGCCTCACAAAGGAAAATGGACAACAATGAGACTTGGTTCTTCCACAAGCTGAGTATGCCTATAATGATTCTATCAATAAAAGCATTGGGAAAATCCCATTTGAGGTGGTGTATGGACTGAAAATTAAAGGTGTGTTTCAACTTAGGTATTTGAGTGGAATGGAGAAGAGGAGTGCTGAAGGAGAATAATTTGCAGAGGCCATGAGGGAAATGCACTAGTAGGTTAGAGAAAACCTTAAAAAAAGTGTTGAAAAATACAAGAAACATGCAGATTTGAAGAGAAAACATGTTCAATTCAAGGTGGGAGATTTAGTACTTGCACATTTGAGGAAGGAAAGGTTTCCAAAAGGAAAGTACAAAAAGTTATAGATCAAGAAAATTGGACCATGCAAGGTGGTCCACAAATTTGGTAAAAATGCTTATGAGATAGAACTCCCTCCTGAGTTGCTATCTCTCCAATCTTTAATGTTTCTGACCTTTATCCTTTCAAAGGATATGTGTTTGCAGGTGAAGAAAAAGGTAAATCTAAAGCTCAAGATGAACATTGGATCAAATACCTACCACTAAGTCAACCTTTGAAACTTGAAAGCATTTTGGACTCAAAGGAGGTGAATAGAACAAGGCACAAAGAACATAATGAATATCTTGTGAAATGGAAAGGTCTACCTCATGAATATGAAACATGGATGATAGAGGAGGGCATTAAAATGCATGGAACAACTATTCAAGATCTGATCTTAGGTGGAGCATAAGATCCTTTTCTCCCTAGGTGTATGGTATGGGGACACCTAGTCAATTTGTGCAATTTTGATCTAATTTTGAATTTTGGATTTTTTGAGTCATGTTGGATGTAATAAGGTCATAATAGACCATTTTCAATGTATTGGGTCTCATGGGGTTGGTTTGAGTACATTTTTTTATGTTTTTGTAAATGTTGTCAAAAGTTGCTTTCAACTTTGCAATATTGTCATAATTGGAAGGTGAACGATCATGTAGATCAAAACATAGTTGTGAACCATTTTTTTTTTGGTGGAAAAAGTTTAAAAATTCCTCAAAAAATTTGAGGAAAGGTTCTAAAGTTGATTTGAAGTGAAATAAATAATAAAAGCTCTATTTTTCTATAAATTTTTGTGTAAATCTGTTTCTACAAGCATTGGTATGGATCTGTACAATCTCTAAATGGAATAAGGTGAATTGGGACTGATGGTGGCATGAGTTAAGAACATTTTGGTTTTGGTTTGAAGTATTTTTCATAAATTTTGAAGTATTTGGCAAGAAAATTACTGGGAATGGGTTAGAAACCTTGAATTTTGAGAGTTTGTAGACAAAACATGGAATAAAAGACCATTCTATTGGAAAAACAAGGACAAACAATTGAGAGGGGGGGTGAATCAATTGTCATAGAATATTCAAACTTTTCACACTTAACTTAATCTCAGATTTGATGAATGAACAATAAAATATTAACAATCAACAGATCAGAAAAATAGAGAACACCAAGATTTTTTATGTGGAAACCTTGTTAGGGGAAAAACCATGGTGGATGTCAGTCCACAATATTATACCTTGTTAAAAGTATAAGAAGAATAATGGGAATGCACATGCATTTAGGCACACTTTCTAGACCTCACTACTCAAATACAAGAGGGCTCATTTCCCAAAGAAGACATTTTGTCTTACAAAAATTTGGATAAGATCCACAGGGTATGAACTGAGAAATTAGCTTCTACAAAAGCTTGATTATAGTTCCAGTTAAGCACATAAACAATCCTTCACACTTCGCTCAAAATTCTTCACTCTCCGCTTTGCAATCAAATGATTAGAACACTATTCACACATATGCTCTTTCTCTGGCATACATTCACACTTATGCACATTTTACTTCACTCAAACAATCGCTCTTATATATCCACAACATGGATTTACATCAACTACTCTGTTGGCAAGAAGAAATATGAAAATATAAAACATACATGCAATGTCGGCCCAAATTTACAAATAAATTTTCAATGCGAATCAAACATCATTGTCCAATATTATTTTGAGACCCAAAACAACATCCTCAAGTGTGCCAAACATTCAAATTTTAATCTCTAAGGATCCACAACACACTACAACCACCATGTCAGCCAAGAACACAAAAACTCAAATACACAAGAGATAAATCACCAACCACGAGCACATTGATCAAAGTGGATGTGCAACAAAGATATAGCATGATATGGAAACATCCACAAGCATCAAGAACCAATAGAGAAACATCTACAACAACTAATATTACTAGAATATTATCAACTTCAATAAGGAATACTAACTGAAACCACAAAAAAACTATTAGAACACAAATCTTCATAACTTGAACAAATCCTCACGCGTACCTCTAAAACTTTCAGTGTATAAACTAGATACACTTAGCAATAAACCCCTTAGTGCACAATGATTGAACTTCAACGTATTGAGCAAAACACCTTCATGACCTTCACTGTTCCACTGGCAATCTGTAACTCTTTCTTTAACAATTTTCTCAATATCCTCGACATATACAACCTTCAATACCTCAATGCTAGTAGTGTTGACATCAATGACAACCACATATTAGCAGCACAACCACAACATCCAACAATCTCCCCCTTTGGCATTGATGGCAACACATGATGTGAAAAACACCATCAACACAACTCTCAATCAACACTTACTCCTCCTTAGATTTTGACTCTTCTTCTCATGTTGTTTTTCACATTACACTTCTCCCCCTTTGACATCAATGGAAAAGATAAGCATTATCTTTCCACATACAAGCTCTAAACCAAATATCTACACATCTGACTGCTCCCCCTTAGTAGTAGCCACATAAACATCAATCTGAATCTAAATATGATCATGAATTGCACAGATTGATGCAATACAATGCATCTCTAGTTCTTATTAGAAGGGGTAATCACCCCTAGCATCCATTTGAGATACTCAAAAGTATCCTTTGGAAATAGCTTGGTGAAAATGTCTGCAATCTATTCTTTGGTAGGCACATAATCTAGTTTGACTTCTTTCTCACTCACTTTCTCCCTCAAGAAGTGAAACTTCATTGAAATGTGCTTGGTCTTAGAATATAGTATCAGATTCTTTGATATGTTTATTGCACTTGAGTTGTCATAGTATATGGTAATAGGCTCATCATACACTACTTTGATATATTTGAACATCTATTTCATCCACAACACTTGAGTACAATTATTTGTAGCAATAATATACTCTACCTCAACAGTAGATAGGGAAATGGAATTCTACTTTTTACTCAACCAAGACACCAGCTTCTTCCCAAGGAAGAAGGCACCACCACTAGTGCTTTTCCTGTCATCTACATCTCCTACTCAATCTACATCAGTATAGGAACTCAAAATTAGATCATCATCTTTAGGATACCAAAGCCCAAAATCAATTGTTCCTTTCAGATACCTGAAGATTCTCTTTACAACAATCACATGAGATTATTTTGGATCAATTTGATATCTAGAAAGCATAAATACAACATTCATGATGTCTGGTCTAGTCTGAGTTAAGTAGAGCAATCCACCAATCATTGACCTATACCTTGTTTGATTAGCCTTAGGATAATCATCATTATGTGTTAGCTTGCATTCGGTTACCATAGGTGCAACAATAGGCTTCGAGTCTTCCATGCCAAACTTCTTCAACAATTCTCTCACATATTTGGATTGAGATATGCAAATTCCATTGTCTAATTGAGCGACTTGTAATCCCAGAAAGAACTTCATCTCTCCAATCATACTCATTTCAAATTCACTCTTCATTTCATCAGTAAACTTCATACATAGATCATCATCTCCTCCAAAAATAATGTCATCAACAAAGACTTCAATAATAATCTCTTTATCATGATCCAACTTAAAATACAAGTTGTTGTCAACAGTACCTTTATTGAATCCAAGTTTTAGTAGGTATTTATCCAATCTAGCATACTAGGCTTTGGGGGCTTGCTTGAGTCCATACAGAGCTTTCTTCAATCGACTAACCATGTCTTCCTTATCAGTCAGTTGAAATCCATCTGGTTGTTCAACATATACCTCTTCTCCTAACTCACCATTCAGAAAGGTTGAATTCACATCCATTTGATAGACTATGTAGTTTTTATATGTAGCATAAGCAAGAAATAATCTTAGAACTTCAATTCTAGCAACATGGGCAAAAGTTCCTTCAAAATCAATTCCTTCCATTGGTGAATACCCTTTACATACTACTCTTGCTTTATTCCATACCACTTCACCTTGTTCATTCAACTTATTCTGAAAGACTCATTTAGTACCAATCACATTTTTATCTTTAGGTTTGGGAACAAGAATCCATGTATCATTCTTTTCAATCTGCAACTATTCTTCCTTCATAGCTTCCATCTAGTGTTCATCATTACAAGCTTCATTGAAATTGTTAGGCTCAGTCTTGGAAATCAGACAATACTCTTCTGTAATCCTTCTTCTAGTCTACACACCTTTATTCTTATCTCCTATAATTTGATTTTTAGAATGATTTATTCTTACATACCTCAGAACTTTAGAATTCTCTCACACTTTTGGTTCTTTTGTTCTTTCAGCTGTACTACCGCTTGTCTCTCCTTCTTGACTTCCTTGATTTATCAAAACAATTTGAACTTTATTCTATGTCTGCCCATTCTTCCCTTGGTCTGTACTATCTTTCTAGTCATTTGAGTCATATTCATAGTATCTGGATGATCTAGCAGAGTCCTCATCAACTCTGCCATTTGCACTTTCAACCATTTTCCTCAATCTTCTATTATAGCACTTCTAAGCCTTGCTTTTAGTAGAGTAACCTAGAAAGATTCCTTCATCGCTTCTTGCATGAAACTTTCCTATTTCCTCATCTCTCTTAATATAACACTTGCTTCCAAAGATCTTGAAATATTTAATAGTAGGCTTATAACCAAACCATAGCTCAAAAGGAGTCTTACCAGAAATAACATTGAAATTTACCCAGTTTAGATTGTACACAATAGTGTTTACAACTTCTCTCCAATAGATATGAGGTACATTTCCTTCTATCATCATTGTTACAACATCATCTTGAATTGTTCAGTTCTTTCTCTCTACAACTCCATTTTGCTGATGGGTTTGGGGAGCAAATAACTATCTTCTGATTCTATGCTCTTCACAAAAGGAATTGAACTACTGAGAAGTGAACTCACCACCTCTTTCTAACCTTAGACATTTTATCTTCAAACCTATCTCATTCTCTGCCATAGCTTTGAAACTTTTGAACCTCTCTAATGCTTCATTTGTTTCTCTTAAGAAAACAACCAATATCATCCTAGAGTAATCATCAATAAGCAACATAAAGTACCTTTCTCCTTGTAGACTTCTAACTTTGGAGGGACCACACAAATCAATATGCACCAGCTCTAGTATTCCATTAGAATGATGTTGTTTACTCTGAAAAGAAACTCTAGTCTATTTTCCCATTTGACATTTCTTGCATATTGTGTTAGTAGGCTTCACTAGCTTAGGTAGATCTCTTACTGCTTGAGAGGAACTTACCTTGACACTATTATCAAAATTCACATGACACATCTTCCTATACCATAACTAAATTTCATCTACTTGAGCAATTAAACAACTTTCACTAGCATTATTCAAGTGAAAAATATTACCTTTTGTTTGTGTACCTAATGCAATTACATTTCTGGAGCTTCCAAGTATCCTGCATTTTCCATTTTTGAACTAAAGATCATAACCCTTATCCACCATCTGTCCAACACTCAATATAATATGCTTCAAGCCTTCAACATAAAGAACACCATCAGTGTTATGTTTACCACCAAGACAAATAGATCCTCTACCATGAATCACACCATAATTGTTATCTCCAAATCTTACAACCCCACCGTCATATTTCTCTAGACTTGCAAATTTTCTTTTATCACTAGTCATATGATGTGAGCATCCCTTGTCAATAACCCACTCATCCTTTTCTTCAATTTGGGTTGCAAGATCTTTCTCAACTTTAGCAAACTCAATAGCCACCAAACCATTTTCCTTGATAGCAATGAAAACCCATTCATATTCATTTCTATTTTCTTTATCAGATTCTTCATCAGTTACACCTTCTTCAACAAAATAGCATTTATTTTGAAATCTAGGTTTGTATTTCTTAGACATAGGAACTCTTTAAAGACACCTTGAGGAAAATCACCTATTTTATTATAGGAAAAAAATTTAATAGGAAACTTTCCTTTATACTTACCTTGTCCTCTGCCTTCTTTCTTCACAATCAGTGCTTCCAGCTCTTCTACCTTTGTTTCTTCATCTTCAAGCTATTTCATCTATTCGTCATACTTGAATTTATTTTTAGAACTTTCTCCTAGATCATATATTTTCTTGTTTCTTCCAGATATAGTGGCCTTGAATGCAGATTTAGTCTTAGGGGAAGAATCACCAAATTCACTCAACTCAAAGGCAACAAGTTTGCCAATTAGCATTTCTCTTGTCACTGTTACTGATCTAAACTCTTCAATAGCATAAGCCTTATATTTTTAGGAGGGAGGAAATGATCTGAGCACTTTAGCTAAATTTCTTGTTCATCTAGGGTACCATCAACACATCTAATACCCATCACAAGTTCATTTACTCTTTGCATAAAAGAGGAAATATTTTCATCTTCACCCATCTTCATAGTTTCATACTTTCCTTTTAAACTTGTTAGCTTAGCAATCTTCACAAGTGTATCTCCTTCATACAAAGTCTCCAGCTTCTTCCAGATCTCATGAGTTGTCTTTAGATCCATCACATTAGTCATTTCTAAATCTGTCAAAGCACTTAGCAAAGCTTCAATAGCTCTGATGTTAATCTTAGCCTCTTTAATCTCATCAGGAGTAGAAGGACCATTCTGAGGAATAACATATGTAATACCCCATCATAATAACCTAAGGAATGTTGCAATTGTTAATAAAGGTGAAATAATTTTTTTTTTTAAAAGTATAATTATTAAGTTAATTAGTTGCATACATTCGTTAAGTTACGTGACGTTACACTACTTTGAGTTTCCATATACGACTTTAGTATTTCGCATTGCACATATTAATTAACATAAACATTAAAGATAAACATTGCACAACATTTGAAATACCATTCAAGATAACATAAAGTACTAACATGTTTCATACATTGCATTTGATAAAATAATACAATACTCATCCATCTGATGAGGTAGTTCAATAATAATTACATTTTACAACGTTCACCTCATAACAATTGAGGGATGTTTTACAATTCAAGTTTTACAATAATGCAATAAAGAAAGTACATCTATTTCCAAGTATGAGCTCTCCATCCATGAAGCTCTCGTTTCCATGATCATAAACTGGGGACCCAATGGAGTAAGGTGCACGTTCCACCCAACCATGTGGTACCCGTAGGTCCACCCCCCGTGCTAGGAGATAGTAATATGGTTACCTAGACATAATCTACTAACCCTAGACACTAATACATAACTGACTAATGGTTACATTGCCTCCAGATTTTAAGACAATTGAATATACTACATACACAAGGTTAACTGTTATTTTAGGTGGAGTGTCATCACAATATTGCAAAGGTTACCCTGGTGTTTCTTCCTAGGTTCCGGCCCCCAACTTGGGTTACCCTGGTAACCTCTTACAAAACCCAGCCCCTATTGCATACTATTGCGGAATCAAATGTCTTTTGAAGAGAGAAGACATCAATTTTCCATTCCAGGTCTTCTCATCTTATTCTCAAGACTGAACTAGCTCAAGAGTCAATAAGTGAGGCATAATACTCTTGTTAAGAATTTTAAATCTAACTACTGTGTTCTTTAGTTATCATTGACTTACTAACTCTTTGTAAGTTACCCTGACACCACTTTGTGTGTCGGCCCTTACAAAAAGCCACTCCCCTAAACATAACAAAGGAATCTAAGTTTTCTTGACTAAGGTTTACAAGGTGCACAAAGTTCATCACACAATATCAAATGACACACAACGGTCTTCAAAAATTTTATTCATAACCAGGTATCAATACACCATATTCTAATACATGCACAACCCTAATAAACTCAAGAAATACATTTGAACATTAACATCACCCTTACTAAACAGATCATTCTGGAAGACTTATACAACTAAGACTTTCCCAATTTGCCCAAAAAGATACACGATCAAAAGCAAATCAAGAAAAGTAAATGTCTATTGTTCGGATTTACTAAATCTAGTCAAACAATAATATAAGCACGAAATTAATCAACTAAAACATAATTTCGTTCTTCAATCATTATGAAAATTAGTTCTAATGTTTAATCCCAATTCCACATACATGCATTTTTAAATCTCCTTTCTTAATGCATATCATAAAAGAAAATATCTATTTCTAATCTTCTTATACTTAACAACACTATTCAATACATTTTAAATAAATTTACACATTCAAATCATTATTTGCATATTTATTTAAATATAAATATATACTTACATCCCATTTGCCTAAAATTCACTTATCCACATTAATATTTAAATCAAAATATGCATTTAAAACACTTTTAATAAAAACACACATATATATAAAATATATTATAATTAATATACATTATATAAAAATTATATTTAAATATTACAAATGTAAATTTAAAAGTAAATTTAATATTAATTAAAATGAAACTAATTTAAAGTTTCATTAAAAAGAAAATTCATTAAGGTAGGGGTCGGCGCCTTACACAGCCAAACCCCAAGTTGGGGCGCGGCTGTGCAGGCAGCGCTGGGCGCGGCCCTCACAGCCGACTCCCCTTTGGGGAAGGGCTATGGGGGTAGCCCCCCCCTGCGCATCCCCTATAACATTTCTTTTAAAGAAAACAAAATTTCCGTTAATTAAAATTTACTCGATTTCTAATTATCCGCGTACGGATTTGATTTTTTTTAGATTAAATTTCAAAATAGTATTCAAAATATAGTTCATATGTATATATATATTTTATATGTATATATGTATGTATAAAATTTATATTCATATATATATATAATTAAAACACAATTTACACAGTAAATTAATTACTGGAATCAGATAATTTCTTTCAATAGAATTTTCTACAGAAAATTAAGAAATTTGTCAATAAACACATTTTGTTTCATATAATTTCAATTCAATTACAGATCTCCAAAATGATCTCCCATTTTAACAGATAAATTTCAACATATAACCTCCTATTATTTTGTCAATTTCCTCTGTAAGCTTTCTACTGATAAATGAATCTTTGTTTTTTTTTTTCTCTTTGATTTCTGTATAAATTCCTTGTTTTCACAATTTTCACAAAGAATAGAAATTCAAATTCATAAAATTACTTACTAAATTTCCCGAGAAGAAATACAGATTTCATGAACAGACATTACACAGACAATCTTTTTCTTAAAAGAAATCAATTAAATTACAAAGAAGAATACCTGTATTTCCCGAATCTTGAAAGCTGCCTGTAGAAGAAAACCTCTTGCCTGTAGCGTACAATCCACCAAAGCTTCTCCAAAGAAAATCCCAAATCCACAGGAAAGCTATAACCAACACCAAGAATTTCCCACCAAAGGGATCTTCCACAAGTATACAAAATTACCAAATTAACACAATATAGAAAGTTTTTGCAAAAGCTCAGATATTTTTCCCGTGAAGAAATTGAATAGCCTCTGTATTTTCCAAATCCCCAGATAATATCCGGCAAAATCCTCAACCAAAAATCATAATTGCATTGGCACACTTGTCGAGAAGTGCAAAATATCTATTAACCACTTCTCGGCAATCTTGCCTTCCAAAATTGCATGCATTTAATTAATTTATTTAAATTTAAAACCAATATTCAAATAGCATGCATTTATTCTATTTAATTTTTCCAATTTTCAAATATAAAATTAATTTACAAATTCAAATGCCATTTCCACATATAATATTTAAATTTCAAATTTTATTTAAATTTATTTACACACATTTAAAAACAACTTTAATTTAATTAATCAATTTATTTAATTAAATAATTTAACTTTTTAAGATCAAATTATTTAACCAAACAAACTAATTAATTTCTTAAATAACATGCAAACTAAATTTCTTTAACATTAAAATTTAATTTAAATAACAGTAAATAAAACATAATAAACTATTATTAAAATTGACATTTTTCCTTTCAAGCAATTAAACCAAATGGAAAAATACAAGACAACCTATGACTCTGAACTAAAACAGATGATGTACTATGACCAGGTTATAGACTAGACTAGGATGAACCAAACTACTACCTCCCAATCAACATTTCCATTGAGTCTTGACACGCTCAGACCTTAGTAATCAGGTGGAGTCGGTGTCATGTACCTGCAATCCTGCAACCAAGAAATAACATGCATATATATATATAAACCATTGTACAGGCACACTGTGCAGAGAAAATCACAGACATCACAGGGCACTCACAAGCGAGTGATGCAATTCCGTTCTCCACACCAATACACGTCACATGAAACTGACAAATTAAATAATAGTTAGTCCATCAAAACATATACATAGCAATAATCAACTGAAAATAAACATCTACGCTATCTCAAAACATATCAGAAATCAAATATCACCATACAATGTATCATCATGTCACAGAATAAATCCATTGTCACTCAAAACCAACAATCAAAATATCCAAACAAAGTATCATAGTCTAACAATGTGAAAACATATTAGCAGAAAAACATAAGCATAAATGGAGGGGTACTACATCCTCCCCCCCTGGGATCAGGCTTGCTCCTGAAAGCCTGCGAACAGATAGGGATAAAGTTCCCTCATGCATGTCACATCCTCCCAAGTAGCAGAAGCCTCATGGCTAGGATCCCATTGGACCCTCACCTGATCAACGTCTCAACCCATGAGACCGAGCGTCCGACACTATAGAATGGCCATGGGCTCCAAAGCCAGCTACCCGTCCTCTACCTGTAATGCATTCCAATCAAGTACATGAGAAATGTCGGGATGATATGGACTAAGAAATGATACATAAAAAACATCATGAATACGTGACAAACTAGGTGGTAAGGCGAGTCGATACGCCACATGACCAATTCTCTCTAAGATCTCGAATGGCCCAATGAAATGAGGCGCAAGCTTAGAGCCTTTTCCATAACGGATTGGACTCTTTCGCGGTCGCACTCGAAGAAACACTCTATCGTAAAAAGCAAACTGTCAGTCTATCCTATGCGCATCGGCATATTTCTTTTACCTATCCTGTGCTACTATCAAATGTTCTCTAATACGATCAACCTGTTGCTCCATGTCTCGAAGCATCTCAGGTCCAAGTAATACTCTATTCTCTAGTCGATCCCAACTTAGTGGAGTTTGACAAGGATGACCGTATAATGTCTAAAATGGTGGCATACCTATGGAACTTTGATATCCGTTATTGTAAGCAAATTCTACTAAGTATAGATAATCCTCCCAACATGATTGTTGGTCCATTACATACATCCTAAGCATATCCTCTAATATTTGATTAACTCTTTCCGTTTGTCCATCAGTTTGAGGATGATACACTAAGTTCAACTGTGTACCTAAAGCATGTTGTAATGAAGTCCATAGGGCTGAAGTAAATACAAGATCTCTATCAGAAATAATCCTATGAGGAATCCCATGTAATCTAACGATGTCCTCCATGAATATCCTAGCTATGGATGAAGCATTGTATGATGATTGTAATGGTGAAAAGTGAGCTACTTTAGTCAATCGGTCAACAGTTACCATAATGGCATCATGTTGACGTGATGACATAGGTAACCCTACAATAAAGTCAACAGATATAATATCCCATTTCCATTCAGGAATGAGATGTGGCTGTAATAATCTAGCGGGATGTTGATGCTCAACTTTGACTCGCTGGTATTCAAGACATCTCGACACATAATCAGCAATATCACATTTCATACCAGGCCAAAAAATATAATTGCCAAAGATCGGCATGCATTTTCTTAACACCTGGATGAGCTGAATACGAAGCTCGATGAGCTTCAGTCATAATTAATGTACGAAGACCCTCGAAAAGTGGTACATAAATATGACCTAAATGTCATAATATACCATCCGGTTCTAGGACATATCCTACAAATTGACCTTCTAAAGGTCTACCAGATTCAATCTCTGACCTTACTTCCTGATATAATCTATCAGTAGGAAGTGCTGCTAATATTTAACCTCTCAAATCTACTTCAAGAGTAGTAGCAGAGATCTCATGTCGATGACGACTAAGAGCATCAGCCACTACGTTCTCTTTTCCTTGAACATATCTCACTTCAAAATCGTATTCACACAAGAACTCCATCCACTGTCTCTGCCTAGCATTCAAGTTAGGTTGCATGAAAATGTACTATAGACTATGGTGATCAGTATGAAGTTTGAAATGATGACCTAATAAGAAATGCCTCCATCGAACTAATGCATGCACTACCGCAGCAAGTTCTAGATCATGAGTGGGATAGTTTAATTCATGATCCTTGAGTTTGCGAGACTCATAACCAATCACACACCCATCTTGCATCAGAATTGCTCCCAAACCCTCTAAGGATGCATCTGTACATACTACAAAATCCTTAGTAGGATCAGGAACAATCAGTATAGGCGCATTAGTCAACTTTTCTTTAAAGGCGCATTAGTCAACTTTTCTTTAAGTGTCTGAAAAGCCAACTGACACTGCTCTGTCCAAACAAACTTCTTCCCTTTTCTCTGAAGAGAAGTAATAGGATGACCGATTCTAGAAAATCCCTCAACAAACTGCCTATAGTAACTAGCTAGACCCATAAAACTATGAACTTCACCTACATTAGTAGGCACGGGCCAATCTACAATAGCTTGGATCTTTGAAGGATCCACAACAATACCTTTACCAGATATCACATGTCCAAGATATTTTACTTCAGTTTGAAAGAAGTCACACTTTTTCAAGTTCGCATACAATTGATTTTTCCTTAAACATTGCAATACCTGTCTCAAGTGTTCTTTGTGCTCCTTCATGTTTCTCGAATAGATCAATATATCATCGAGAAACACCAAGAAAAAGTGATCAAGGTATGCACGAAAAACACCATTCATTAAACTCATGAATATTGATGGTGCGTTCGTTAACCCAAATGGTACTACTGTGAATTTGTAGTGACCATAATGAGTTCAAAAAGCAATTTTATGAATGTCTGCTTCAGCTATACGCAATTGATGATACCCAGATTTCAAATCAATTTTAGAGAACACATTAGCTCCCTTAATTTGATCGAAAAGATCATCGATTCTAGGCAAAGGATAACGATTCTTAATCGTAACCTTGTTCAATTGATGATAGTAAATGCACAACCTAAGAGATCCATCCTTCTTTACGAAGATGATGGGTGCTCCCCAAGGGGAAACACTTGGACGAATGAAACCCTTTTCTAATAGTTCCTCTAACTGAATACGAAGTTCCTCTAACTCCTGGGTCGTCATTCTATATGGAGCTCTAGATATAGGCTCAGCTCCAGGAACTAGGTCAACTCTAAAGTCAATATCTCTCTTCGGTGGCATTCCAGGTATATCATCTGGGAATAAGTCAGAAAATTCCCTAAGAATAGGATGATCATCAAGAGATACCTCTCGACTCTCACCTTCTTCCAAATCAGTAATTATTGTTGCAAACAGTTGACATCCCTGACGAAGACATCTCTTTAATTGCATAGCAGATATCATCCGCAAAGAGATAGGTCTTTGAACACCTATATTTTCCACTTTCACACCTAAATCATTGATGCAACTAACTGTCTTAAGTCGAAAGTCAATCACAACATGATAAGATGCTAACCAATCCATACCTAGTACTATGTCATACGATCCTAAAGGTGTAACATATAAATCTACTAAGGTAGTTAACGTACCAATTTTAAATTCACAATCATGTACTAAGTTTTCTACAACTACTTTCACCCCAAAGGTGAATTCAACTTGCCACTTACCACCTTACTTTACCACCACAAGACCACAACGGTCTACGATGGTCGGTGAAATAAAGGAGCCGGTAGCTCTGGAATCAAAAAGAATGGAAACACTAACACCATGTAACTTACCTGAAGTCTCGACCACTATGTTCTGGTGATCGGCTTGGCGGTCATTAACCGCAACATATAATGTATGTGATCATCCTGCATCACCCACTGTAGGCTCTAAAACTGTAGGTCGAGGCCCAAAACCAGTAAAACCTCTCATCGGACACTGCCTAGCTATGTGTCCCTGCTGTCCACATGAGTAACAACCTATGCCTCTACCAAATCCTTTGCCACCTGAAGGTGCATTGGATTGCTGGAAACTACCCCTACTGACAGTAGACTAAGCGCTCTGCGTAGGCTGATCCTGCCTATTGTGCTTGTTGTGCCACCAGTTGCGACCCTTTCCTATTTGTGGACTATTACCTTGTTGTGGTTGTGGATTGTTATTCTTTTGAGGTGTACGCTGTTGTTGTTGCTGCCCACCCTTTGTAGGTGTCTGTTGGTTCCTAGAGCAACCTCCTATCTGTGCCTATCCACCCCATGGACTAAAACCTACTGCAGGAGCACTACCAATCTGTACTCTTGTGTGACCACCTAACGCCATAACAGGGTTCTCCTCCACTATGCGAGCCTTCTCCACCGCAACTTTCATAGTCTTTAGCTCAAAGACTCTGACACCACCACTAATGCAGGCATTTAAACCCTTGATGAAGTGTTGTACCAGCATAGGCTCATCATTGCCAATACCAGCATACTGCTTGAGTTCATAGAACCTACATTCATATTGCTCAACAGAAAGAGCCAACTGATGTAGATCATGGAACTCATCAGCCCATCACTGCCTCCAGTGTTCTGATAAGAACTGTGCTCTAAACCTCTCGAGAAACATCTCCCAAGATACTGACCCAATGTCTATGTGGAGCTTCTGCTCCTCCAGGCACCACCAAGTAGAGGCGAATCCTCTCGGATACATGATAGCGCATCTTGCATTGGTATTGCTACCATAAGGGTGCATGGTGAAGCATCTACCCAAATCCAGTAGCCAGGTCTCTGCCTCTAAGCCACCTCCTGCACCATCAAAGGTAGGAGGGCGTGCCCTCAGTAAATCCCTCATGTGTCCTGCAATAATAGCATCCTGATGTACTGTATCATCTACTCTCCTAGGAGATCTATCTATCTCTCTAACAACCTCCTGCTCAACCTCCTGTCTAGGTCCAAGTTGAGCTAGGACCTCCTCTAATAAAGGACGTATCTGAGAACCCTCTACTCTTGACTGTTTGGGATTCTGTCCCTCATTCCTCTGATCCAACTGTTCTGCCTAATCATTGTGATAAGGGCTCGGAGGAGGAGTAACCTGAGGGATTGGCCCTCAACCTCCACCTCGACCTCTACCATGACCTCTTCCACCTCGCCTAGGCATGTTCCTGTACATAACAATAATGAGTCTTAGATACTATTCAACCAAGGCTAACAGTTGCGACACTATGTACTAGGTCAACCCAATGGGCTCGCGATTACCCAGAGCGTCCAGTGTTTGTAAACCTTCGCTCTGATACCAATCTATAATGCCCCATCATAATAACCTAAGGAATGTTGCAATTGTGTATAAAGGTGAAATAATTTTTTTTAAAAAGTATAATTATTAAGTTAATTAGTCGCATACATTCGTTAAGTTACGTGACGTTACACTACTTTGAGTTTCCATAGAAGACTTTAGTATTTCGCATTGCACATATTAATTAACATAAACATTAAAGATAAACATTGCACAACATTTGAAATACCATTCAAGATAACATAAAGTACTAACATGTTTCATACATTGCATTTGATAAAATAATACAATACTCATCCATCTGATGAGGTAGTTCAATAATAATTACATTTTACAACGTTCACCTCATAACAATTGAGGGATGTTTTACAATTCAAGTTTTACAATAATGCAATAAAGAAAGTACATCTATTTCCAAGTGCAGGCTCTCCATCCATGAAGCTCTCGTTGCCATGATCATAAACTAGGGACCCAACGAAGTAAGGTGCACGTTCCACCCAACCATGTGGTACCCGTAGGTCCACCCCCCATGCTAGGAGATAGTAATATGGTTACCTAGACATAATCTACTAACCCTAGACACTAATACATAACTGACTGATGGTTACATTGCTTCCAGATTTTAAGACAATTGAATATACTACAAACACAAGGTTAACTATTATTTTAGGTGGAGTGTCATCACAATATTGCAAAGGTTACCCTGGTGTTTCTTCCTAGGTTTTGGCCCCCAACTTGGGTTACCCTGGTAACCTTTTATGAAACCCGGCCCCTATTACATACTATTACAGAATCGAATGTCTTTTGAAGAAACAAGACATTGATTTGCCATTCCAGGCCTTCTCATCTTATTCTCAAGACTGAACTAGCTCAAGAGTCAATAAGTGAGGCATAATACTCTTGTTAAGAATTTTAAATCTAATTAATGTGTTCTTTAGTTATCACTGACTTACTAACTCTTTGTAAGTTACCCTGACACCACTTTGTGTGTCGGCCCTTACAAAAAGCCACTCCCCTAAACATAACAAAGGAATCTAAGTTTTCTTGACTAAGGTTTACAAGGTGCACAAAGTTCATCACACAATATCAAATGACACACAACGGTCTTCAAAACTTTTATTCATAACCAGGTATCAATACACCATATTCTAATACGTGCACAACCCTAATCAACTCAAGAAATACATTTGAACATTAACATCACCCTTACTAAACAGATCATTCTGGAAGACTTATACAACTAAGACTTTCCCAATTTTCCCAAAAAGATACACGATCCAAAGCAAATCAAGAAAAGTAAATGTCTATTGTTTGTATATACTAAATCCAATCAAACAATAATATAAGCACGAAATTAATCAACTAAAACATAATTTCATTCTTCAATCATTATGAAAATTAGTTCTAATGTTTAATCCCAATTCCACAAACATGCATTTTTAAATCTCCTTTCTTAATGCATATCATAAAAGAAAATATCTATTTCTAATCTTCTTATACTTAACAACACTATTCAATACATTTTAAATAAATTTACACATTCAAATCATTATTTGCATATTTATTTAAATACGAATATATACTTACATCCCATTTGCCTAAAATGCACTTATCCACATTAATATTTAAATCAAAATATGCATTTAAAACACTTTTAATAAAAACACACATATATATAAAATATATTATAATTAATATACATTATATATAAATTATATTTAAATATTACAAATGTAAATTGAAAAGTAAATTTAATATTAATTAAAATGAAACTAATTTAAAGTTTCATTAAAAAGAAAATTCATTAAGGCAGGGGTTGGCGCCTTGCACAGTCGAACCCCAAGTTGGGGTGCGGCTGTGCAGGTAGCGTCAGCACTGCCTATGAAGGCAGCGCTGGGCGCGACCCTCATAGCCGACTCCCCTTTGGGGAAGGGCTGTGGGGGTAGCCCCCCCTGCGCATCCCCTATAACATTTCTTTTAAAGAAAACAAAATTTTGGTTAATTAAAATTTACGCGATCTTTAATTATCCGTGTACGGATTTCAATTTTTTTAATATTAAATTTCAAGAACAGTATTCAAAATATAGTTCATATGTATATATATATTTTATATGTATATATGTGTGTATAAAATTTATATACATATATATATAAATATATATATAATTAAAACACAATTTACACAATAAATTAATTACTAGAATCAAATAATTTCTTTCAATAGATTTTTCTACAGAAAATTAAGAAATTTGTCAATAAACACATTTTGTTTCATATAATTTCAATTCAATTACAGATCTCCAAATTGATCTCCCATTTTAACAGATAAATTTCAACATATAACCTCCTATGATTTTGTCAATTTCCTCTGTAAGCTTTCTACTGATAAATGAATCTTTGTTTTTTTTTTTTCCTCTTTGATTTTTGTATAAATTCCTTGTTTTCACAATTTTCACAAAGAATAGAAATTCAAATTCATAAAATTACTTACTAAATTTCCCGAGAAGAAATACAGATTTCATGAACAGACATTACACAGGCAATCTTTTTCTTAAAATAAATCAATTAAATTACAAAGAAGAATACTTGTATTTCCCGAATCTTGAAAGCTGCCTGTAGAAGAAAACCTCTTGCCTGTAGCGTACAATCCACCAAAGCTTCTCCAAAGAAAATCCCAAATCCACAGGAAAGCTATAACCAACACCAAGAATTTCCCACCAAAGGGATCTTCCACAAGTATACAAAATTACCAAATTAACACAATACAAAAAGTTTTTGCAAAAGCTCATATATTTTGCCCGTGAAGAAATTGAATAGCCTCTGTATTTTCCAAATACCCAGATAATATCCGGCAAAATCCTCAACCAAAAATCATAATTGCACTGGCACGCTTGTTGAGAAGTGCAAAATATCTATTAACCACTTCTCGGCAATCTTGCCTTCCAAAATTGCATGAATTTAATTAATTTATTTAAATTTAAAACCAATATTCAAATAGCATGCATTTATTTTATTTAATTTTTCCAATTTTCAAATATAAAATTAATTTACAAATTCAAATGCCATTTCCACATATAATATTTAAATTTCAAGTTTTATTTAAATTTATTTACACACATTTAAAAACAACTTTAATTTAATTAATCAATTTATTTAATTAAATAATTTAACCTTTTAAGATCAAATTATTTAACCAAACAAACTAATTAATTTCTTAAATAACATGCAAACTAAATTTCTTTAACATTAAAATTTAATTTAAATAACAGTAAATAAAACATAATAAACTATTATTAAAATTGACATTTTTCCTTTCAAGCAATTAAACCAAATGGAAAAATACAAGACAACCTATGACTCTGAACTAAAACAGACGATGTACTATGACCGGGTTATAAACTAGACTAGGATGAACCAAACTACTACCTCCCAATCAACATTTCTATTGAGTCTTGACACGCTCAGACCTGAGTAACCAGGTGGAGTCAGTGTCATGTACCTGCAATCCTGCAACCAAGCAATAACATGCATATATATATAAACCATTGTACAGGCACACCATGCGGAGAAAATCATGGACATCATAGGGCACTCGCAAGCAAGTGATGTGATTTTGTTCTCCACACCAATACACGTCACATCAGACTGACGAATTAAATAACAATTATTCCATCAAAACATATACATAGCAATAATCAACTGATAATAAACATCTACACTATCTCAAAACATATCAGAAATCAAATATCACCATACAATGTATCATCATGTCACAGAATAAATCCACTGTCACTCAAAACCAGTGATCAAAATATCCAAACAAAGTATCATAGTCTAATAGTGTGATAACATATCAGCAGAAAAACATAAGCATAAATGGAGGGGTACTACAACATATATGTTTTTTACAATCAGTTTGTTCTGTCAAATCACCTCAGATCACCTCAAGCTTTTAAACTTCTTCAGAGGAACCTGTTATGATACCAATTGCTGGAAAAACAAGGATAGACAAATGAGAGGGGGGTGAATCAGTTGTCATAGAATATTCAAACTTTTGACACTTAATCTATATCTGATGAATGAACAATAAAACATTAACAATTAGGACATCAGAAACACAGAGAACACCAAGATTTTTTACATGGAAACCCTTTTAGGGGAAAAACCATGGTGGATGTCAGTCCACAATATTATATCCCATTAAAAGTATAAGAAGAATAATGGGAATGCACATGCATTCAAGCACATTGCCTAGAGCTCACTACTCAAATACAACAGGGCTCACTGCCCAAAGAAGATACACTGTATTATAGAATTTTGGATTAGATCTATAGGGTATGAACTGAGAAAATAGCTTCTACAAAATCTTGATTACAATTCCAGTTAAACATAGAAACACTCCTTCACACTTCACCCAAACTTCTTCACTCTCTTCTCTACAATCAAATGATTAGAACACTATTCACACATTTGCTCTTTCTCTGGCATACCTTCACGCTTATGCATACTTTACTTTGCTCAAAAAAATTCTCTTATATATCCACAACATGGATTTACATCAACTACTCTGTCGGCCAAAAGAAATATGAAAATATAAAACATACATGCAATGTCGGCCCAAATTTACGAAAAAAAATTCAATGCAAATGAACCTCTGTCAGCCAATATTATGTTGGGATCCAAAACAACATCCTTGAGCATGCCAGACATTCAAATTTTAATCTTCAAGGATCCACAACACCCTACAACCACCATGTAGGCCAAAAACACAAAAACTCAAATACACAAGAGATAAATCATCGACCACGAGCACACCAATCAAAGCAAACGTGCAACAAAGATAGAGCACAATCTAAAAACATTCGTGAGAATCAAGAACCAATAGAGAAACATCCGCAACAACTGAGATCACTAGAATGCTATCAACTTCAATAAGGGATACTAAATGACACCAAAGAAAAACTGTCAGAACACAAATCTTCATAACTCGAACAAATCTTCACGCAGACCTCTTAAACTTTTAATGGATAAACTAGATACATTCAACAATAAACCCTTTAGTCCATAATGATTGAACTTCAACATACTGAGAAAAACACCTTCATGACCTTCACTGCTCCACTGGAAACTTGCAACTCTTTCTTTAACAATTTTCTCAATATCCTCGACATATACAACCTTCAATACCTCAATGCTAATAGTGTTGACATCAATGACAACCACATATCAACAACACAACCACAACATTCAACACATTCCACTAGTGAAATTTTATATAACTCAATGGAATGGAAAAAGATAGGTTGATTTTCATGTTTAATAGGATTGTAGTTGTAGGAGATTGAGTTAGGGCCTTGTTTGTGCAAGCCTAGCCTAATATCTCAATGTATTAGGCTAGTTTTGATAGGAAAAGTTATGGTTTTGTTGTTAGATGAATATGTAGATGTTTCAGTTGGTAAAACCTATGGTTCTAGACCCCATGTGACCTATTAGAACTATGGAATGAATATTGGTGATTAGGAGAAGGTTTGACACACTCTTGCTTTGTAAAAGAGGCGTAATTGGGGCTTAAGGGCAATGTAGTAGACTTGTTTTGGAAGTGATGTTCTAAAACAACCCCAATCACAAATTTGATATGTTGAAGAAGTCCATAAATGTCACTATAAATGGTAATTGGTTCATGGGTTTGAGGCCTTGTCTAAAAGATATGTCTAAAAGATATGCCCAAAGGGTTTGAGGCCTTTGGGTGTATAGTTTTGATTAGAATCTCAAAGAAATACAAAACTGTTGCTATTGTTTATTAATTTTGCATCATTCACCCATAACGAAGGAGGAATATATTTATCTTTTCAATCCTTGGATGATGTTGTATTGATCTATAAGATCGACTAGCTGCATATTATTGATCACAGGTCAAATCTTGCATGCCAAGCTATATATATTGCATTAAAGGGTATTCATCAAGATCAACCATTGTTATTATTTATGGTAAATTAAATAGTCGATTGAATTTTGGTTGTTCTTTGGAATGACAAGTGACTTGAAAATTTATTTATTTTCTTGCAGTCACCAATAGGAAAAAATGGTTTTTCTATAACCCTAGAAATAATGATATTGTTCCAAGACTCTCATGAATATTTTGGTCTTAAAACGAAAAGCATGTCATTCTATACATTTATTGCACAGAGGATGCTAGTATTATTTATATATTGAATACTAGAATGATGGAGACTCTATTCTTTGTATGTAGTATTGGATAGCCTAAATCTATTAATGAAACTTAATGGCATAGGAAACTTATAAACAACATCATTTTGTTATAAATAGTATTTTTTTTTTACAAACAACATCATTTTGTTATAAACAATATTTATTTAGTTGCAAACAACATTGTTTGGTTATAAACAATATTTGTTTTGCTACAAGCAACATCATTTTGTTATAAACAACATTTGTTTAGCTACAAATAGCATCATTTGGTTAAAAACAATGTTTCTTTTGCTACAAATAACATCATTTTTTTATAAACAGTATTTGTTTTGTTGCAAACAACATCGTTTTGTTATAAACAATATTTGTTTTCTTGCAAGCAACATCATTTTGTTAATAAAAACATTTTTTTTGCTACAAACAGCTTGTTTTTCTACAAACAGCTTGTTTTGCTACAAACAGCTTGTTTTGCTACAAACAACTTGTTTTGCTACAAACAACTTGTTTTGCTACAAACAACATATTAGTATGTGGAAACTATTCAAATAGACTTGATCTCAGTTCTTTTACTTCTTGTATTTTTAACAAATGATATGACAGTCTATGGCATTATTTGGAATGGAAGAAATTTGATATAATAGTTTTATTTTAGAATGTATGCACAAATTAATAACTTAAGTTGGCACATATACATACATACACATACTTGTGACATGCCTTCTTTTTTTACTTATTAATTTCATTTTTAAATGAATATTGATTTACATCGAATGTAATCATGTGTCATGTATGGATAATGTATTGATCAGTTCCATTTGAATCATTTTTTTTATTTTTGTTAAATGAGGAAATAAGTAGACTGAATTACTTTTCCATAGATAAGTGTGTTAAGAATATTCTCTTTATTGAGTAGTGTAGACATCTAAATTTAATCACTTCCATATGATTAAATTTACCACCTTTCCGTCTACCATGCTAATATTAATTTATTAAATTAATATTATACCTTTGGCCTCATAACGGTAAAGTATTTAATTTAATAATTAATACTTTATCTTTCACCTTATTCCTCTCTAAATTAAATAAATACGCTAATTTATTTAATTTAGTCATTTTCCCCCTTTTTGATTTAAAATCAATTTAAAATTCCTTACTTTCTCTCTCCTTGTCACATCCTCCATAACTTTGCTCTAATCTGAATTAATTTAATTAATTCATGATTATGATGTGCATTCTCTTAATCAGAGATTAATGTCACATCCTCCTACATTTGCCACTTGCCTCTAATCTTCCATTAATTAGCCTAATCCAATGTTTGCACAACCTTAACCAAAATCATTAGCTAAATTTAGCACCACTTTTTGGTCAATTCTTCCATTTTTCCTTTTTGGATATTGACCCCCTTTCCCATGTGAATTTTTAATTCACATTTATTTGTCCTAGGTTCATCTCCTTTATATGTGAATTTTTAATTCACATTCCATTCTTCCAAGGCTTCTAGAACCTTGGACTTGTCACAATCTCCACATGTGACCAAGTCCCACCCTTTTGGAGCCCATCTTTTACCCTTTAGATCATCCTAGGAATGTGAATTTTTAATTCACATTTATATCCCCAACCACCTTTCACTTTCCCATGTAGATTTTTGAGGAATTCCAAAATTCCTCAAATGTCTCTTTCACTCCCACTTGGGGACAAGAAATCCCTTTTTGTGGAAATCTCCTCACTCCCCAAGGTGCATGTCCTTTTCCACCTCATGTACCTTCTTGACACCTCACTTACACCTATATCCCCTTGTCCACTTCACCCTCCACATGTCAAGATGTGAGGGCTTGTGGGTTCTCAACCCACCATAGCCCTTCATCTTGGCCTTGTTGGAGCAATCTTGACCGTTGAATTCTCTAGAGAATTCAAATTCTCCTATAAATACCCCCCTCCTCAAGGGCATTTTCAACACTTTGCATTCTCATAACTACATGCTGCTAATTTACATCCTCAATCCTTTGCCATCATTTAGCCATCTCTCTTGATCATATTGCACATATAATCTTGCATGTTAGTCACTCAATCCACCATCTAAGGAGCACACAAATCATTCCAATCAAGGGCCAATCAAAGAGATATCAACAGCAAGGGAGGTAAAATTGTTTGTATTTCATTTTACTCATTTTCCTTTTCGTTATATGACTCTTTTGGCTAATCTTGAGGTGTCTTTGGTATTCTATCACTTGCATTTTAAGTTATTTTGCACATTTAGAGTGGGATAGATATCAAGGTATACAAGTAGAATAACAACACCTAAGTAGACTAGAGCACCTCAGGGTAGATGCTGCTAGAGGGTAGATAACTGTTATGGAATAACTATGTTGTTGAAACTTACCTTCTGAGAGAGGTTCCAAAATGGAGTTTAGAGAGTATAGGTTTTTTCTTTATCCAAAACCGATCATTTGTTGTTGCAACTTAATTTTTATGCTTGTCTAAGCAATTATCCCATTATGTATGTATGGACTTTGTGATAACACTCTCTACCATTCCTAGCATAGATCTTGCAATTTTCTAAATAATAGATATAGAGATGCATGTTGATGTTCGGGCACACACCATATTCCACCTTGTAGATTGTTCTCTTGGTAAAATTTCCATGCAAGGTCAGGTATTCTTCAAGTTGGAAGAATTCCGAGGAAGCTTAATCTTTATGGTTGGGTGGTAAAGTGCTTCAACCATGTTCTCATCCACTAGTGGAGGCGAGTGTCAAGAGGAAACCTTTGATGTTTACAAGAATATTATGGTCTATGATGTAACTGTTGTCAATAGATTTGCACCCTCCTAAATGCAATATTCAGCAATCTACTGAAAATGGAAATCTCCTTCAGATGTGGGTGATCTGAGTGAAGGAGGAATCTCCAGAGTGAGCTGGTTCTCCGAATGATAAATCCTATTCTAAATAACTTTAGAGGAAAAGGGGAAGAAATATGAACTGGAAACAAACTTGAATCTAACTGATGACTGATTTAAAACTTCTGACGAAAATTACATCCTGCCACTCACAACAATTCCTTTACTACAATAGTTCCTACAGTCTCACCAACACATGATTTCATCAATAATTCATACGAAGATTCAGAGCATCGAATACAACATACAACCTAAAAACATGAACACTTGTGCAAAAAACTCATAAAAGTAGGACATTAAGGCTTCAAACCTTAAAACACAAAACATCAAACTGTTGTTACTAGTCTTGAGACAAGAGGATGGAAAGAAGAACTCTACTATATTATTGAAACTGAAAGAGTGTCAATCTGTCAAAATTGACTACAAAATTTCACAAACTCCAAAATAGCATAAGAGCAGGAACACTGATCTGAACTGAGAAGGAGAGCTAAAAAGACTAAGTCTTTTGAAAGGAATAACTCTCAAGAAACCCTAATCCGAGCTCAAAAAAAAGCTCAAGTAAAAAGGCTTCAAACTGTCTCAAAAACTGCATAAAAGTAGAAAAAAGCACAATGCTTTTATGATCACACTGTCAAGCCTCTAAAAATAGGCTGAATTCGCTTTAAAAGCTCAAAAAACACCTTATCTCTCCAAGATGTGTCTCAAATCCGACCAAGAGGAAAAGTCAACAAAAATCTGCTAAAAATAGCAAGAAATCATAAAACAATTTATAGGAAATTGCTTTACGATTCTGCTTTACAGGATTGTAGATTTGCACAATTTGTCTACTTTTTTTTGCAATTAAAGATTAAAAATCTTTTGCAAAAAAAGGAAAGCTTCTTATGTCTCCATTACAATGATTTTGATTTTTCTCAAAAATCATAAAAATATAACACACCATTATCTTCTCATCACAATTCCCCATTGATTTCTCTAAAATCAACTAAAAGAAACAAATAACCCTAAATGGACATTTGACCCAAAGCAAAAGATTCTAAGTCATAAGGCATCCACCAATACATCCTTAATTGATTTTCTCTAAATCAATTACATAAGGCTCAAGTATACCTATTTCACAAAGGCAAAGCATGAAAGTCATAAAGACTTTACATGTCGACGTAGCATAAGAATTTCAGCCCCCACATATATTAGACTTCATACTTGATAAATCACAATGTAGAGTTGTAAGTCTCAGACTCCATTCAAAATTCTCCACGTGATTTGACTGAAGACTCTAGATGGTTATGATGTCACTCGAATTAGGGCATGAGAAAAGAATGCCAAACCCTAAAAATGATTCATTTTGCACTCGTGACTTTGAGGAAAAGAGCTCTGCCAGTTGACATGTCGCCGCCCTGATTGAGTTGAACTCGAGCTCGTGTGCCTTGAGAACCTTCACTACACTCTTCTAATAATTGAACCTCCAGTGGGTAAGCTTTGTTTTGCAGTATCATAGCTTTTTTTCACCTCATTCTGGAATATCAAAAGACCCTAAGGCCGCAGCCTATCATGCTTCTTTCTGACCTCTCTTTGCACTTCTTGTGACTACAGCTTGCTTGGTCCGTCATGGGCTCGAACTCAGGTTCCATTGAAGGCTCTATGAGAGAGCTTGCCTTGTGTTTTTGCTTTCTTCTACTGTTCATAAGGTAAGCTAGCTTTAATGGTTTCATTTCTGCTCATTATGGCCTTATGGCCATGACTTACACCACTCCTGATGCCTTCTCTTTATGTTTTATGTGCTCATATCTATTATTTCTGTTCTCCATTCCCATTATGAGAGCTTGGCTATCACTTAAGAGCTTAGAATCTTGGCATTTAGAAATTGTCTGGAACTCTTGGCCGTGGCTAGAATGCTCACTTTCAGCCTTGAACTAGTAATCTTCCACTCAAGCTCATATCTCCTCTTTGTTCTGTAGAAACCTAAGGAGTCTCTATTTTATTTTATGAACTTCTGGCCATGTTCAAGCCTCACCAAATGTGTATTATGGAAAACATTGTTTAAGTTTTGGGCTCGACCCATCACAGGAAATTCCTCTTTATCTCTATTTGAAAGCATTTCTACATATGGGTATCATGAAAAATAGAATAAAACTATGTTTTCCTCATTTTGAGACTAAACTCACTATAGGGAATTCATATTTTAGTGTCTTCTTGTTGTCTCATACAAAACTTCATGTGGGTATCGATATTATTGCTTTTCTTGCACTTTGAATGCAAACCCCAAAATGGGTATCATAGATGGTTGAAAATAATGAAAACCTGTATGTTTATTAGAAACCCCAATCGCGGGTACTTGAGATTCAAACTACAACTCCATTTGTTTGGTTTTATTCATATGAGCTCGACCCAAAACAAATAATGGTTCTATTTCAGACTCCTGAAACATGGGTATCATATATTCACTTTGCATTTAATTTATAACTCAACCCATAATAACTGGTGATACTCTTTGATATTCTATGACTATATTTCAAACTCCACCATAGGCTTCCTTAATATGAAGAAAACTGTTCCTTGAAGATTGTCTCAAAGTGTCTTTTATTTCTAACTTACTGCTCAGAAGAAACACATCCAATTGGGTAAATTGAAAATGCTGAAAGTCTGATTTACATGGTATTTCCACTTCTCGGCCTTCTTTATGGACATGTTGTATAAATTCTGACCCTGACCCAGATCTTATCCTGGGTATATAATACTTTGAACACATATTGTTTGTATTGCATTTAAAAAACCAGATATTCTTTTGTTTCCTTATTTACACTTTTAAATGTCATCGACACTGAACTCTTCCTTACAAACAAAAACTCCCTTTAGATTTAAATTTGTAGATCACTTACTCAAAGTATAAACTGTTCATTCTGAAAAATTGAAAATTACTTTTAGGAGTTAAAATGCTTGTTGAAATTGTGCACACTGCATTGCTCCCTTGGATTCCTTAACTCTATCACACAACAACTTTTGCTTTCTATTCTTGGACTTTATGTAGAGGCTTTAAACTGAAACATTGCAACATTGTTATGGACTACACCTTCCTGACCTCCTCCATGCATAATTAACACCTTCTGAAACACACTTGTTGTGCTTCCCGTTTCTTCATCATTCTGGAAAGACTATTTCATTTTGCATTCACTAATGCTACACTTATTTATTAGTCAGGTGGAACTAATTATTCATTTAACACTTGAATGCACTGTTTGTGTCTTGTACTCGGCTGTAACATGGTACTCTTCATGCATTTTTATATTCCACTTCACAAACTATTTTTTCAAAATCCGCTCTCTTTCATGATGAAAATCAAAACAAAATTCTTAATTAAGGCATAATGTATGCCTGTTCACTATCCTTTCCTGTGAAAAGAATGAATTGATGAATTGGAACTTGCATGACATATATGATACTTGATTAACAAGATAACACTGAACTTGAACTATGCAGCAATATCTGATGCAAATCTACTCAGCTGAATTAATTGAGTGAACTAGACTTACTGTTCACCTATAGCCTTCAGAAAGAATAACCTAATCATTATGAATGCACAGTTGGTTTAGTAACTCGATGAATAAATCTATTTTACTGCTTCAATTGTATTTCATTTCATTTGATGAATATGATGATGTATTTTTTTAAAATCAGCCCATTTAATGAATAGGGCAGCATGTCGAGCTCTACCCTTATGGGAGCCTATTTTCCTCCACATGCTTGGTCTTCGAATAATGTTCAGCTTCATGATTTTACCTATACCTGCACAAGGAAGCAAACAATGTTAGCATAAAAAATAGAATATGATGATCATGATATTGTTGTTTCTCCTTTAGCTCATTTCTTCCATACTGCACTTGATTGATTGTTTCGATGCATAATTAATAGTAGACTGTACTATTGTGGGTGCCTCATATAAGTTACTTCGTAATCAGAGCCACTGACATCTCCTCTTCCTCTTACAGGTCGACGGAGCTCAAGAAGACAAAGGTGCACCATTCGTCATCAACCATCGGCCAATAACAGGCAATGATGATTATGCTATTTTCTTATGTGATTTCCTTTTTGCATCTTCAGTAGTATAGTGTGCTATTAGTGATTCATTGTGACAGTCACATCCACAGCTTGTGTGGATCTTTGATTTCAATTCTTGCTTTTTATTTGAAAAGAAAATGCATTTAAATACAAATGTTGTAATATTTGATTCTTGAAATCAAATGAAGCCTTGTAAAATATGAGGTTTTCATGAAATAAAAGAAAGCATTTGAAATGCTATTTTGTTCATTTGCTTAATTTTGTACTTCTTTTAATTTTGTGATATCTGAATGTCACTCTGAAAACTCCATTTCTTCTTTAAAATGTGTAACTATCACTCAATGCATAATGATAAAAGAATGCAACAGTACTTAAACTCCATCTTCAATTTCACCTCATGATGTAATAACGTTCAGCCAGCTCCACCAATCGAGCTAAGCAAAAATTTGGTAACAGTAACATCGATGTAACATTTGTATATTGTATTGAATTTATGCCCCTATGAGCCAAGTCAACTTGGATATTGTAATTGAAATTGAAATTGAATATATATAGATTTGACTCATTTTAATTAGACATGTGTTACTATGATTGAAAATAGCTACTTAGTTATGTCTTTTTAAATTAAATATTCATAATATCATTTGAAATAATATAATTAAGTAATAATTAGAATGGGTTTTTACATTTGGTATTAGAGTAGTGTTCAACTCTAGGCCTTTCAAAGTCCACAATACCTTGACTAGTGGATAGTTGACCCTTGGTCAAATTGAGTTGTCCTGAGGATTGACCGAACTTGGGTTGAATGCAGGTATGGGAAGGTCTAAGTTAGGATGAAAGAAAGGGACTTGGTCATTAGGACCTTAAACAAGAAAGTCGTAGTGGAAGAAAACACCAAGATTGAGGTTCAACCCAAGATTCCTGACAATGAGACTCTAGCTCAAGCTCCCACTCAACTTAAGCTGGAGAGAGGCAAGAAGATTGAGGAATGAAAGCAAAATCATAAGATTAATAATCTATCCACAATCAGAGATTGTCCTTTAGGGTGTGGACCTAACACACCCATGCTAGCTAAAGATGAAAAGGAGAGCTTGCATGCTCAATCCTCCTCTTCCAAGAAAATTGATGTAAATTCTGATAAGGACCCAGAGGAGTGTCCTTTCTCCGAGAATGATAAAATTGAATAATGTAACAAGAAGCTTTTGTAAATAAGGGTCTATCAAACCACACTTAATATAAATAAAGCAAGATGTTATTTTTGGTATGTTCAAACGAAGAAATCCAAAATATGTTTATTGTGCATGAATGTGTATGCCTTCCATGAATAAGGGATATATGCATGTGTATGTAATGCTATGTAGAATAAGAAAATTTATCCATAGAACCCAATGTTAAGTTACAATAGACATGAAATGTGATGTAGGTCAAGTGTGAGTTAGCATGGTGACCACTAGGGAAGAGATGGGTGGTAATGGGTCAAAAAATGGACCAAACAAGAGGTTGGAATAAATTCTAGAGCTTCTGAACAAGAAAGAGGATCGTATGGACCACATAGAATATGAGGTTTGAGTGGCATGTGAGGACTAGATTCAAAGGAATGCATAAGTCAATCGGGGGGACGATGGTCCAAGAGAAGGCCCATGAGGTTGAATTGAGGAAGTCCTTGGAAAAGATCTCAAAAGAGTATTACTACCTAAGTTTGATGGTAAGGCTATCAGAGCAGGAGCTAAGGAATGGATCATTGAGATGGAGAAATACTTTACACTCTACAACCTATCCAACTAGAGAAAAGCAACATGGGCTACATATCAGCTTTTAGGAGAAGCAACTACTTGGTGGGACAATGAAAAGTCAGAAAGGAATCTTCAGCTTGTTGAGATGACTTGGGAACTCTTCCTCCAATATTTTAGGAAGGGATGGCTATCGTAGCTCTTTTTCAACAAGAAGATGACAAATTCCAAAACCTAACTCAAGAGAGCATGATTGTGACCCAATACTGGGAAAATTTCACCAACCTACTAAAGTATGTGTCCCAGTATTAGGGAGACAAATATTTCCATATCTGAAAGTTCATATTGGGACTTAGATCCAACATTGGAGTAGAAGTAGACATGCATGATCCTCTCACCATGAACAAAGTTTTCCTAAAGGCCACCAAACAGGAGCAGAAATTATGGTAGTTATCCAACCTCCATAACAATTCAAATCCTAAGTCACGGTTTGGAAACAAGAAGTTTCATAAAGGAGACAAGAACCATCAGATCCATAATCTCAAGAGGGGAAGTGAATCATAGGAGAAAGATGAAGGTGGAAATGGTGGAAAGAGCAAGAAGGAAAATAATAAAAAAGGAAAAGATGACCAAAAGAAGAAGGGTTGCAGAGAGGACATGTTAGGAGGTTGCAAAGGGCCTTGTGACAGGTGCTATACTTATGGAGGTGATCATTATGCCTCAAATTGTTTACAACGATCGAAGTGATGAAGGGAAGGAAACTATCAGTAGTCTTAGCATCATTAGATCCATGTTGTAGTGGATAACAAGAAAATAGAGTATCAAGCTTTGCTAATATAGTTGATAGGTAAGCTCTATGGTTGAACTATCTCTATTTTAATTGATACTAGAGCTATTGAATGTTCCATAGACCCTAGAGTAATATCTAAGATACCTATTAGACCTAGATACATGGAAAACTCATGGAAAATATAGTATGGTAATCAAGCAGAGCGAAAGGTAGATACTTATCTCTTTTGTAGTGAGTTAGAGCTTCCAACTTTCTAAATCCAAGTCAACCTATATGTGGCAACCTTAGGCTCATACGATGTAATTCTGGGAATAAATTGGTTAACTGAGCATAAGTCAATAGTGAATTGTGAAGATAAGGTAGTTAGTTGTTTGGATGATTATGGGAACCCAATCGAGATTTGTGGGATGCAAAGACCCTTAGAGCTTAGACAGATCTCTGGTATGCAAATAAAAAAAGCTCATCAGAAGGGATGTACTATTTATGCTATACACATCAATAATCCTAACATCAAGGAATAGTATCTAGATGACTACCCTATTCTCAAGGAGTTCTGAGATGTATTCCCTGATGAACTCACTGAGTTACCTCTGAAACAAAAATTTGACTTCTCTATTGACCTTGTACTAGGAGCTAAAACTCAATCCAAAGAACCTTATTAGATGATCATCACTAAACTCTATGAGTTGAAGGCCTAGTTAATGGAATTGTAGAACAAGGGGCTCATAAGACCCAGTGTGTCTCCTTGGGGAGCACTAGTTATCCTTGTAAAGAAGGATGAAGACCTTGCATTTGTGTATAGACTATCAGATGTTGAACAAGGCGACCATAAAGAATCAATACCAACTCCCGATGATCAATGAGTTGTTTGACCAGATGAAAGGAGCGACAATGTTCTCCAGAATCTATCTCAGGTTGTGATACCATCAGTTGAGAATAAAGGAAGAAGATATTCCAAAGTCTATCTTTAAAATTTGGTACAAACATTATGAGTTCATTGTGGCACCTGCAACTTTCATGAACCTCATGAATAGTGTGCTCAAAGATTGTTTGGATGACTTTGTTTTGATTTTCATTGATGTAGTATGAATTTACTCAAAGTATGTTGAAGAGCATGATAGGAACTTTAGGATAGTTTTATAGTGGCTGACAGAAAAGAAAATATTTGGGAAGCTATCCAAATGCTCATTTTATCAAGATAGGGTGCACTATCTAGGCCATATTATTTTGGCTGAGGGAGTCTTTGTAGACCCTAAAAAGATCAAGGTGATCATGGAATGGTCGGTGCCTCAAAATGTGTTAGAAGTCCATAACTTCATGGGCTTCACAGGATACTCTAGGTAGTTTGTGCAATGGTTCTCCTAGATTTCTAATCACATCACTCCAAAGAAAGGGAACATGATTTGAGTTGACTAAGAAGTTTGAATAGGCATTTCAACTCCTTAAGGAGAGGCTCATGACAACACCAGTGCTAACCATCCCTGATCCTAATGGAATATTCATTGTAATCACATATGCTTCAGAATAGGGATTGGGAGCAGTACTAATGCAAGATGGACAAGTGGTAGCATATGAATCAAGGAAGCTTAAACAACATGAGGTGAATTACGCACTACATGATTTAGAGTTGGTTGTAATAGTTCATTCCTTGTAGATGTGGAGGCATTATCTCTTAGGGAAGCCATTTGAGCTGAAGATAGACAACTTGGGATTCAGATACATTTTTACTCAACCAAACCTTAATGCACGACAGAGAAGGTGGTTGGAATTCATTAGTGAGTATGAATTCAAAATTGAGTATATAAAGGGAAATGAGAATAGAGTGGTTGATTGTATTAGTAGACAAAGAAATATGGCAGCCATGATCTTGACAAGGTCTAATTTTAGACAATAGGTGATACAACATTTGCTACAGGATGAGAACTATGAAAGAGTGAAGAGTGCCCTAACGGATAATCCTTCAGATCATTGGTTCGATGGGTATGAGATCAAACTAGATGGAATTTTGAGATACCAGAGAAGAATGTATATTTTAGACTCTAGAGAGTTGAGGAAGTTGGTTTTAGAAGAGGTTCATAATGCACCATATTCAAGACACCCTGGAGTATCTAAGATGATCACATAATTGAAAACTTTATACTTTTGGCCTAAACCAAAGAAGTATGTAGTTGAGTACATAGCCAAATGCTTAGAGTGCCAACGAGTCAAGGCTCAACATGCACATCCAATAGGGCTACTGTATCCTCATGACATACCTAAGTATAAATGAAAAGTGATCAATATGGATTTTGTATAGGGGTTACCTTTGAGAAAGAATTGACATGATGTTATCTTGGTTGTGATTGATAAGTTGACCAAGGTGGCACACTTCATTCTAGGAAAACTTAAGGATGGATCGTTGACCCTGGCCAAGAAATTTGTCTAGGAGATCTTTTTCTTGCATGGAGTTCTAAAGACTATCATTTCTGATAGGGACATGCCAATGACCTCAATATTTTGGATGACCTTGAATGCTGCATTGGGATCTGACAGGAAGATGAAGAGGGTGAATCAGGTAGTCGAAGACCTCCTCCAAATGTACTACATGGACCAACAGTATAAGTGGGAAGAATACTTACTATTGGTAGAGTTTTCTTACAATAAATCTTATCACATATCTCTAGGTATGGCACAGTTTGAAGCTCTTTATGAGTGGAAGTGTTGTACACCCATCAATTGGGATAGAGTAGAATAAAGGATCATAGTAGGACTTGCAATGCTTAAGGAGATGGAAGAAAAAATAAGTCATTAAGAGCAAACTAAAGGAGGTAGAAGACTGTTAGAAGAGTTATGCTAACAAGAATATAACTCTTAGATAGTTTGCAACAAGGTATAAAGTCTTCTTAAGAGTTAGGTCTCATAAAAGTTCCATTTCCTTTGGAAAGTCTTCAAAGTTGGCCTCGAGATATGTGGGTCTATTTGAAGTCTTGGAAGTGATTAACCCAATTGCTTATAGACTTGCTCTACCACCTACTTTGGCTTGACTTCACAATTTTTTTCATGTTTGTTTGCTTAAGCCATATCATCTTGATGTAGCTCATGTGCTTGATTGACAATCCTTGTAGGTACATGACCCAGGAGTGGTGCTAGTGGAGCCCATTTGAATCCTAGATAGATGCAACTTTAAGTTGTGAAGTAGAGATATTGCTCAGTTAAAGGTCCAATGGGACCATTATTCATAAGATAGTGCTACTTGGGAGGATGCGAAAGAAATATAATGCTCCTTCCCACATTTTCTTTCTTAGAAAGATCTACTTTTGATAATTTTGTTTGAATTTATTTGGAATGAATATTATATTGTTTTGGCTTCAAATAGTAAGATATCATGTTGAAATAGACATATATGCTTAAATTTTGATTAAATAGACATTGAGACGATGTATCTTCCAAGAGGCGAAGGATGTCATAGCCCAATTTTTATTGCATTTAAATTATAATATGATAAATTGAATTATTGAGGAAATTTAACATGTTGAATGAAAATTTTGATATTTTTGAAAAGTTTGAAAGAAGTTGATCATCGTTGACTATGTGATCTTTTGAACTATCTTATATTTTATCAAGATTGAACGTTACTGATGAATTGTGTAAGTGCAATTGTGTGAAATTGTAGGATAATAGGTTGAAGGATGAGAACACAGTTGAAATAGGATCGTTTATCTGGATTAAACGGTAAGCTTGATGGAATCTGGGTGCACACACCACAATGGCATGGTGTTTGCATTCAAAAATTCACATAGAAAAACTTATTTACTTGATTTGAATTCATCCAATGATTGAAAAGAAAAGGCTTGTGGAATATTAAACATATGATTTCATATTCAAATTGTCTATCTTGATCTTTTGTGTGTGTTCAAATTTGAAAGAAAATGATAGAATGATTAAACACATACGTATGTATTCAAAGGTATGATTAAAGGGATAAGAATTTTATTATATGAAATTAAATAAAAGTCCATTCTTAATTAAATATTGGTATATGTACATATAAACATACAAATACAAATACAAATACACATGTATATATGTATATAGAAACACACACATATAAGAACATAGAAATGTGTGAAAATGCATATGTAAATAAATGTATATAATATATATACATGTATATATTTATATTCCATATCAAAATCGAATATGGATCAAATTTATTAAGTTGTATACTGCTGATTTCAAATAAAATCAAGTGAGGATGTATTGGATGAAGTGGCATGTATTCAAATTTATGGCCAAGATAATTAAACTCAAATAGTGGGGCAGAAAATTAATGCCCATTATGATTGAAACAACCCCATATCCATGCGAACAAGTAAGAAGGAAATATATTTCCATATTGGAAAGGGATCACTGGAAAAAACATCAACCAATGGCAATAGGTGTCTAGGGAAAAAGAAGGCAAGTGACTTCATTGTGTGGGAAATAGAAAAAAAAGCTTAGGAAAAAGCTTCAAACTTTGAGGTAAATCAATATTTTGTTTGAAAATATGCTTGATTTCTCAATAACTCTATTTGAAAAACTTGCCATATTATTTTAGTTTGTTAATTCTATTAGAATCAGTGATAAAATAATAACTATTTGCAAATGCATTTGGCTTAGAGCCAGGTCATTTTCATGTAAAATCAATCATTCTTTGTCCTATGAAACTAGAGCCTTATCGGCCATCCATGCATGCTTTTAGCTTGTGATTTGTTTTCATCCTATTGGCATGCTAGCCAAGCTTGGTCAAGTTAAGTTTTCCATATATTTTTCACCTCTATCTATGTTGTCTTGCATGTTAGTTTATCTAGCCATTTTATGGCTATTCAAATTAAATCCAAATAGAAAAAATTGTGTTATTTGAAATAATGCAAAGTAAAACTGTTGATCATTACCTTTAAGGAAATGACTGTATTACCACTGTCATTATGATTGTTACTCTTTTTAATAGTATTTGATATCTCATTCAACTAGGCTAAATGATGGAGGATACATGTTTTGGGTGTATATATTTGATTAGAATCTTAGAGTAATACAAAATTGTTGCTATTTTTTATTAAGTCTACATCATTCACCCATAACAAAGGAGGAATGGATTTATCATTCCAATCCTTGCATTATGTTGTATCGATCTATAAGATCGACTAGTTGCATGTTATTGATCATAGGTTAAATATTACATGCCGAGCTATATATATGCCATTAAAGGGAATTCATCTAGATGGACCAATGTTATTGTTTATGGTGAACTAAATAGTTGATTGACTATTGGTTGTTCTTTGGAATGACAAGTGACTTGAACATTTATTCTTTTTCTTGCAGTCACCAATAAGAAACACATACTTTTCTATAACCTCAAAAATAATGACATTGTTCCAAGACTCTCATGAATATTTTTCTCTTAAAATTATAAGCATGTCATTATATACATTTATTACATAGAGGATGCTAGTATTATTTATATGTTGAATACCAGAATGATGGAGACTCCATTCTTTGTATGTAGTACTAGATAGCCCGAATTTGCTAACGAAACTTAATGGAACGAAAAACTTGTAAACTCCATCAAACAACATCGTTTTGTTATAAAAAACATTTTTTTTGCCACAAGCAGCATCATTTTGTTGTAAACAGTATTAATGCAACATTTTGTTATAAACAATATTTGTTTAGTTGCAAACAACATCATTTGGTTATAAATAGTATTTTTTTTGCTGCAAATAGCATTATTTTGTTATAAACAATATTTGTTTAGCTACAAACAACATCATTTGGTTATAGACAGTATTTATTTTGTTGCAAACAACATCGTTTTGTTATAAAGAGTATTTTTTTTTGCTACAAACAAAATTGTTTTGTTATAAACAATATTTGTTTTGCTGCAAACAATGCCATTTTGATATAAACACCATTTATTTTGCTACAAAAAACTTGTTTTGTTACAAATAACATATCAGTATGTGGAAATTATTCAAACAGACCTTATCTTAGTTCTTTTACTTCCTGTATTTCTGACAAATGATATGACAGTCTGACATTATTTGCAATGGAAGAAATCTAATATAATAGTTTTATTTTAGAATGTATGCATAAATTAATAACTTAAGTTGGCACATATATGTGTATGCACTTAGACCTTCGTCTATGTACATACACATACTTGTGACATACCTTCTTTTGTTACTTATTAATTTCATTCTTAAATGAATACTGATTTATGTTTAATGTAATCATGTGTCATGTATGGATAATGTATTGATCAGTTCCATTTGAATAATTTTTCTAATTTTTATTAAATGAGGAAATAAATAGACTGAATTACATTTACATAGATAAGTTTGTTAAGAATATTCTCTTTATTGAGTAGAACAACACCTAAGTAGACTAGAGCACCTCAGGGTAGATGCTGCTAGAGGGCAGATAACTATTATGGAATAACTATGTTGTTGAAAGTTACCTTTTGGGATGGGTGTCGAAATGGAGTTTAGAGAGTATAGGTTTTTGGTTTATCCAAAACCTATCATTTGTTGTTTCAACTTAATTTTTATGCTTGGCCAAGCAATTAGCCCATTATGTATGTATGGACTTTGTGATAATACTCTCTACCATTCCTAGCATAGATCTTGCATATTTCTAAATAATAGACAAAGATGCATGTTGATGTTTGGGCATGCAATAGATTCCACCTTGTAGATTGTTCTCTTGCTAAACTTTCTATGTAGGGTCAGGTATTCTTCAAGTTGGAAAAATTCTGGGGAAGTGTAAGCTTCATGGTTGGGCGGTAAAGTGCTTCAACCATGTTATCGTCCACTAGTGGAGGTGAGCATCAAGAGGAAACCTTGGATGTTTACAAGACTATCATAGTCTATGATGTAACCTTGATGTAAAATTTGTATATTGTATTGACTTTGTGGCCCTATGAGCTAAGTCAACTTGGATATTGTAATTGATATTGAAATTGAATATATATATATATATATATATATATGTATATATAGTTGACTCATTTTAACTAGACATGTGTCAATTTATGATTGAAAATAGCTACTTAGTTATGTCTTTTTAAAATTAAATATTCATAATGTAATTCACAATAATATAATTAAGTAATAATTAGAATGGGTTATTACAATCAATAAGTGTAGTATAATGAAAAAAGAGTTGGTATAATTTGGGTTTATAATTTTAGTGGAGTGATTGAAGGTAGATCTAGAAAAGGTAAGAACATGTTGAATAACATACACCAACCAATATTAGTGAGGTAAAATATTTTCATGGTTTGAAAATATTCTACCAAAATTCATGAGGAGGTTCAATGGTATTTTTGAATTGATAATGGAGATAATGAGGGAAGATAAGAATTAATTTAAATGGAAATTTTGAGAATTTTTTTTTGAGTTTCCAAAAAATATAGTGATAGAATAACCAATACTAACATTACCAAATTTTAAAAAAGGTATTCGAAGTGGATTTTTCTGCAAGTCAAAATGCAATAGGGATAGTGTTGAGTTAAGAAGGAACACTAGTACCTTATTTCAATGATAAATTAAATAATTTACTTAAACAAGATGCTCAATCTATTAATAATTCTATGCTATTATCTAAGCAGTGAAGAAATGTAGTCATTAGTTGTTACCAAAAGATCTTGTATTGAATAATGATCATTGGTCATTATTATATTTGAATAAAAAATGTAAGATGAACAAAAGACATATGAGATGAGAAGATTTCATGTAAAGTTATACTTCTATGTTCAAGCATAGATGTGAAGAATTAAATGATTTTATAGATGTGTTGAGTAGGAGACACAATTTTCTAATAGAAATGAGAGTAGAGGTAGTTAGACTTAAATGATTAAAATAATTGAATGAGAGTAATCCTAACTTTCTGGAGGTGTGAAGAGAATGTAAGCATCTAGTAAGTATGTAAAGAAGTAAGTGGCTCAAATATTTGATCATGATGAAATGTTGTTCAAAAGTAGTCAATTATGTATTCTTAGAAGCTCAATGAGACAATCTTTTGTTGGAACATGAAATCAATTTTATTGTTATTCCAATAGTGACAAATAATTGACATTGAATTCAATTTTTGGGGACTTACTATTTATTGTAATTTTGGAAAATGTACATGTAGTTGCATGAGTCACAACTTTTATTTTTGGAAAGTTTTGTTTGACAAGGACTCTACAACTTGGATTACTTATTGATTTTCGAAGTCACATTTTCTACACTTTTGAAGATTGTTGTAATAGAGAATATTTCCTAAGAAATAAAATATGAGAGATATTTTCTCATGGTTTTTTCTGGGTATAATTTTACCAGGTATTCAACATAAAATTTTGTGTTATTTGTTCTTATTATTTTTCTCTAAAATTTTCTCACATCTTTGATTAGGGATAAATATAGTAATGATTAAGTAGGATATTTTGGGATCTAGATAAGAAAGTTATATTGGTAAGTGAGAATTATTTTTGAATACAAATGTATATACATGTGAGAAAATTTGTCCAAGGGTTTAATATTTGTCAAATTATAAAAGCGAGTAGCTAGAAAACATGTGTGTACTAGTTGTTACCAATTATTGAGAAAGCTTGGATGGACATAAGAATGGATTTAATATTGGGATTTATAAGAACTCAAAGAAGTAGTGATTCTATATTTGCAGTTGTAGATAGGCTTTCTAGGATGACATATTTAATCTCATATTAGCAAAAATGTAGTACATATAAAAAAGTATTTTTTCAAGGATGTTGTGAGGTTGCATGATTTTACAAAGTATTATTTTAGAAGATTTTTGGAAGAAGATGAAAATATATTAAAAATTTATTTGAACTTACCACCTTTAAACTGATGGAAAAACTAAATTAGCAAATATGAGTAAGATTTTTATTGGAGAAAAGACAATAAATTGGGACATAGTTCTACTACAAGAATATTTTTCATACAATAATTAAGTTAAGAGGAACACATGAATGACACAGAGTAGGGTTATGTATGGTAGTAGTCCATGAAATATATTAGAGTTGAAAAATATTAGAAATGACTCAAAGTAGGGTTATGTATGGTAGTAATCCATGAAATATATTAGAGTTGAAAAATATTAGAAATGAATCAAATTAGAGTGTAGAGGCAAAATAATGTGTAAAAAACATGGAGGAAGTATATGCTACAATGAAAAATCATTTGGAAAAAATGAATGGTCGATATGAGGATCACGATGATGAAAATAAAAGACACAATGGGTTTATGATTCAAGAATTAATGGTATGTCTTAGAAGAAAGGATCTCTAGTAGGAACATATAATAAGATAAAAATTATCAAGTTTGGCCCTTATATAATTACTATATAAGGTATTATAAATTTGCACCAATATCATGAAGGGGATTCGAGAGATAATAGTATAGAGATACAATGACAAAATCAGGTATTGCAATAATAGAAAGAATGAATTAAAGATATTTTGGATAGTAGAATTAAAAGGAGCACTAACAATAGGTGGCATGTATTTCAAAGTCTAATGTAAATTTTCTTAGTTTATATCTAGCCACTAGAAAGGGAGGGAATTAATTTTAAAACAACCCCAAGTTTCTAATATAGGGGCATCCTAAGGTGTAAGAGAAGTCTTGCATAAACCAAAACAAAATTGTTTACTTGTTTATTTTATTTAGGGTTTTTCATTACATTCTAGCCACTAATTAGTCTTTGAGGATCCTACCAAATTTCACTATATTTGGATACCTAATATTTCACTAACCAAAGAAATGGAGGTAATTGAAAACACTTACACCAACCATTGTTTATAAATCCTTGATACATTCTTTGATTGTTATATATGTTAGGTAATATTGTTTACACAAGATTTAAAAATATATTATCTAAATATATTATTTTTAAGTATCATTATAGTTGGGAAATCTACAATGACATATCCATGCAATGGTAATTTGATTTTTACCTTTTTCTTTAAAATATTATAATTTTTTTTGCTTGGGATGTAATTTGTTTTAAATTTTATAATTTATCATGTACTTAAAATTTTCAAATTTCAAACATCTCAACTTTAATTTAATTATTGTCATTTAACTATATTAGATGCTACCACATATATAATAGTATCCATTAGAGGAAATATGATAGCATTTGAAACTTTTAAAAGATATTTTTCCATTCTCTTTTTATTTAAATTGATACTTTGTTTAATTTTATGAGTTCAAATGGTCATAAACGTTCATAGTTCTAATAATTATTAAATAAATATGAATGTATAAAAAAAAAATACACAACAATGAAAACAATAAAAATGCATTCAAAAAGTTGACACCATTAGAAAAAAATTAGTAGCAAATTTTTGTTTATTTTTCTTATTACATTCACACTCACTCTAGCACTTGCATCTCTATACAATTCGTAAGGCTTTGAATTATTTAAATCTTTTCAAGTATTTTACATGGGTTTGTTATGATGTAGGAGCATCCTAGTGTATAAGAGCAATTTTTTTGTTTGTTTGTAGGATTTTATTTATATTCTAATCTCTAATCAATCTATGAAGATTATACTACTTTTATCATTGTTGCATACCTAACCTTCCACCAAGAGATGCATATTAAACTATGATCCTTCAATATCATATTCAATTTCTAGAAGTTTGTAACATGGATGTCCATTAGTCTTTGAAATATATCAAATCTAACAAGCTCATACCTAGGTCACTATTCATGTCTTGCAATATCTCTCTAAATTTGTACCAACAAAGGAATGAATAAGAAAGTACATATTAGTTCTTATGGTGTGCATTACATGAATATCCATCATCACCAAATTTAGTTTGGGAGATGTAACTATACATCTAGCCAACTACATGTTTCATGTGGCTTTGAGATTTGCACCACCTTATGGTGGATTGAGGCCATTCCTATGATTGGGGGAAAATAAATATACAATCTCAAAAAATATGAGAATGAAGAAAAGAAAGTGAATCAAGTTGGGTATGCCATTAAATCGTAATATCCCTCAAATTACATAATTTCAATATTGTAAGTGAATAGTTGAGTCACAGCATGTTGGAATCCCATTTACATTGTATTGTTATTGTGATTGTAATCAAATAAAAGTATATATATATTTTTCTTCATTGGGTTTTTATGAGTCTATTTATTGGTTTACATAGTTGAATAATGCTTCATTGGATCCTATGGCCATGACTACATAAGATGGTATAGAGCATGGATGATTTATGTAGTTTATAGAATGAGTCTGATAAGGATGAAGGATAAAACACATTGACCTAGTTTAGGATTCATGAGTCACAATGAGAGATTTTTAATTAAAACATATAAGGAGTGCATTATATACAAACCACTAAAGTTAAGGTAGTTCATATTAGAAGATCTATGTTTGTTTTTACTTTGCTGGAATTAAATAAGGTATATTCAGTAACAGTGTTTTGGTTGTAAAATAATTTCCAAATTGAGGTATCCCACAAGAAACTTATAAACAGAGCATCAACTATGAGGTAGTTTACAAGAATTTTTATGGATATTTTATTTACTTGAGGCTATTTACACAAAACCAAAAATGCTAACATGAAGAGGACATTGTATTATTAATTTTTTTGGGACATTGTAATAGTTGCTTGAGATGGTGAAAGATATGAAGATCTATATGGATGATTTCAAGGATGACTATAGAAGAAACCCTAACCTTATAAATGATAAAATTGGTGAAGACCTTGAAACCAAACTTATTGATTAGAGTGAAATAAAAGAATAAGAAAATATACTAGATTCTCCCAATTATTTTGGTGGTATAAATATCCAAGAGTTGATAGATTGGATAAGTGACTTAGAAGAACATTTTTACAATGAAAACAATGATGATCCAAATAGAGTAACATTTTCTAAGACTATGTTGAAGGGTTGTGTCATTTGGTAGAAGTAAGTCAATATAGAAAGTAATAGGAAAGGTAAACCTAGTACTAGGAGAATGGAAAAAATTGTGAGGAAACTAAAATCTAAGTTCATTCTAATAAATTAAAAAATAATGTTTCTTTAAATGAGTTGCATAGTCTAAAAAAAAGATATATGAATGTAAAGGACTATCCCAAAGAGTACCTACCAGGAAATAATATATTTAGGGTAGTATGATGAAGGAGTAGAGAAAATGGATAAATAATGATATGCATTGATAGAATTTATTCAAGAAGAGATAAGGATGCTAAACATATAGATAATAAATCAAATATAACAAATTTCCATAACATCAAAAAGAAAAATAATCTAACATTAGAAGATAGAAAAATTCAATGAAAAGGAAGAGTAGGGAGGTTCCATGAGGATATGGAACATCATGATAATAGGAGACTTCATGTGAATGACCTTAAGAGTTAAAAACCATATCATATGGAAGGATGGATCAAAATTATTTCTACAAAAATATAGATGATAGAAGTTCGTAATGCAATGATAGAAATGATGGGTAGTAGAGGTGTAGGGGAGGGTAAAGTAGAGAATATGCAATTTACCCTTTAGGGAAATATGTCTTAGATGTGAAGAAGAAGGAAATTAAGTATTTAAATGCCCCAAGATCAAAAAATCCCTAACAGTAGTTTCTCATGTTGATGAAGAGATTAATAAATCATAAAAAATTGAAGATGAAATGAAAAAGGGTAATTATTTTACCACAAGAAGAGCTTTACTAAAACATGATTATTAAGATGTTCCAATACAAAGAAATTTTATTTAGAAAAATATAAAAATTTGGAGGTAATGCTTTGGCGTTGTAATAGATAGTGGCAATATAGATAACTTAGAATCTAAGGAGATGGTTGATAAGGTAGATTTTAAAAAGCTAGGACACTTTAAACCCTATAGGATTTCTTGATTGTAAGAACATAGGGTGTTAGTTAAGGAATGTAATGTTAGGTGAAGTTTAAGATAGGAACCTACCATGTTGAATTTTTGTGTGACATAATTCCAATGGATTATACCACCTACTATTAGGGAGGTCATGAAAATATGACATAAGTGCTACATATGATGGACAAAAAAAAATCATAGTCTAATAATAAATGGTAAGATATGTTGGAAATATGAAGCAAACAACCACTTGAAGCTATAGTCTTCAATGGATCACCAAGAAGAAAAAATCCACACGAACAAGAAAGTAGTGCACTATGAGCAAGAAGAGAACTTGATCAAATGATGATCTATGATGAATTGATCTAGAATGCTTTACAAATGTACAAGATCCTTACTTATATAGGCAAGGATAGAGGTAGTTGGATAACCACCTTAGGTACAAACATTAAATGACTAATGCATAATTATAAATGCATGAGAGAAATATTAAATTTCTAGATAACTATATACCTATTAATGAGATATGATCCAATTAAATACTAGTTTCTAGAATGCCACCTAGGAAGCTAAGTCCTAAGTAAACTTATTAATGATGTGAATATGTATAACAAATATCTAGTTAGGAAATAACTCCATTCACACTAACACCCCCCCATAAGTGCAACTTGGGAGTGTAGTTATGATGCAAATGATGCAATGATGATGGGTCCCAACTACGAGGCCATGCTAGGTACTGTGAACATTTAATCTACACTTATCAAAGATTAACAAATATCAACATATTAGTCAATTTAAACAAATGAAATAAAGCATTCCTGTGAGATACTTGAAAATACAAAATATGCAAACAAGACAATAAGAAACCAAAGTAACAAATGAAAGCATGTAAAAGCATATTAAAACTCTATCCCATAGTGGGATTGGTGCTTCTTTGATGTGGAAATGAAGCCCTTTCCCAATCCCTTTCAATTAGCTTTTGATCCCTTGATGTGAAGATGAACTTGATGCAAAGAGAGTATGAAATTTAAGCTAAAATGTGCTAAAAATGCAAGTGATTAAGCAATGAACTTAGTAGAGTAACAATACTTCAAGTTGTTGATCCATATTCAAAAGAGAATGCCTCTATTTATAGTGCTCAAGGGTTGAAGAATGAGAGAAATTGGTGAATGTGGGGCTAAATGGGGAGCCAATAAGATTGTGACACTTGTCACAAGGTTGAGGGGTGGATGTGGAGCACATTTTGGAGAATGTGTAGAGTTAAGACATGTAGGTGGATGTGTAAGAGGATGTAAAAGAATATTGAATGAATGTGTTTGAGATATAAGAGGGACAAGATGGCATGTAAGAGGCCATTTAAGGCCTTGTGTAAGAGAAAGGTGGCTATTAAAGACCCTATAAGAGGCATTAATATTTGGGAAAGAAAGTCAAATAAGTGGAGTTATTGAAGGAATATTCTCAGAGAATATGCCTTTGTGAGGGAAAATAGGTTAATTAATTAATTAAAAGAAATTATTTTCATGTGCAAGTTGGTTAGTTGATTAGGGGTTTAGTTTGACCAAGGTTGAGTCAAAAGCTAGAGAGTGGGTAATGAGGATTAGGAGATAATTAATTCAGAATTAATCAATTTGAAGGGATTAGGGGGTTTCTGACATTTGATTTAAATATTTTTATTTATCAAATCAAATGAGAGGACTTTAGGATTTTAATTAAATAATTTGATTTATTTAATTAATTAGATGAACATTAGTGAATTAATCTAATAAAAAAAATTATTTGATTAATAGTAGAAATTGATAATTTGAGTGTCTACATTTTTCCCCTCTTTGAAGCAATGTACCAGTTACATTGGTTCAAATATTAATGTTACCAAGATCAAAATTAAAAAAAAAATGATTTTTTTGGATGCCCCATTGTTGCCCTAGTGGAAAGAATTACGCTGGTATACTACCCTCTCAAGAAATCAAGAAAAATTTCCAATTTTTGGTTCAAGCTCACGATAAAGTTTCAACAATGGTTTGTGTGCAAAAAATAGGCGAGCTCATGAAAATAGACTCAAGATGTTGAAATGAGAAGGTTAGATTAATAGATCTATATTATGATGATGATGCAAATGAGATGGATTAAGATGCTTAGAATAAAAAATCTATATTATCCTAATCAACTTAAATAATGATGCAAGGCATGTGAGATGGATGATGTTTCCTATTATGATGATATGCCATGATAATGTAGGATGCAGATGGTTTGTGGATGAATTGTGGATGTGTTGTTATTTTGGTGAATGACATGATACCATGTTAGAATGAAAGAGGATAGAAGAATGAGAGGGATCAACCCTTGATTATGAGAAGATGCATAAGTCCAACAAGTCTACGAGTCAGCGAGACTTTATTAGATATGATGATTAATGATGACAATTTCCTTATCGAGGGATTGGAACACAAACAACACAACTTTCCTTATGTTTGATAAAACACGTAGATATGATGCATCAAGGTATATACAACTAGGATGGTGTGGTATCTAGTGCAATGGACTTTGACTCAACAAACAGATAAGAGTACCCTTTTTCACACTCGACATACGAAAACCTTACTAGGATGTACTTTAAATGCGTCAAGAAAACCTTACTAGGATGTACTTTAAATGCGTCAAACATCTTAGACCAAAAAATAGAAAGGAAAAACCTTCCCATGTAATAGTCAACAAGCTGTTCAAAATATCCTCCATACATACCTAACAAAGCAAATATTCGCTAAGGTTATATTACAAGAACATCCAACAAGCATAACAAATAAAAGATAATGGTGAATTCCCCATTCCTTTCTCTCTAAATAATTTTGATAGACATCATCGAGAGGTCATTGGAATGGGATTAATAAGATAAATCATAAGAAAAGATCAAACAAATGAACAAGCTAATGTTCTTCATACCTCTAGACAAGACTAAACTATGGTGATGCTTGATATTGATTTCCATTGTAGTAAGGATGCATCCTAGGACATGATTTATTAGATGATGTTGTGATTAACAAGATGATGGACATGATTTATTAGACTCGTTTATTGATGAGATATGAAAAAAATTGACTACTAGTTTATTATGGTGAAAAATTAAAGGACCCATCCTAGGGGCCTTAGGGGGTGATCAAAGGTTAGCTTTTCCTATGTTATACACATAGAAGCCTCGTAGTTCAACATGGTAACTATGCTTTTGAAAATTTTTTTCAACCTATTTTTGGATTTTTGATATGTTTTGGATGTTTTTGGATGTTTTTGGTTTTATGAATGTTTTTGGATTTTTTGAAGTTATGGAAGATTTCAAGGATATACACAAATCCGATCCGATGTAGGTATAGGGACATTCCCGCAATGTCAAGGTACAAACTACCTCGATATAGGCAAGACAAAATAACCTTAAAAGTATTCCAAGTAGTACTAAAAACGGGGAACATGATACTGACGCAAGATCAAGCTATGATGCAAACGCGGGTAGGTGATGGAAACAATGATGGAAATGCAATGGGTGAATGTGATGGAAGGTGATTTAGAACAAGCCAAAGAATCCATGGTGGATGGAAAGTGCTTATTTACACAAGGCACCTGATTGCCATGTTTTCACCAATGTACTTGCCCAAAGCACCACCGAAGTTGTTGTCACTAGAGGATGATTTTTTTTCTTTACTATTTTCAATCCTTTTTCTATTTTATTTTGGATTTTGATATATTTTTATTTTTTTGTATTTTTAGATTTCAAGCTTAGGCATAAAAATTTTTGAGATGGGAGATATTGATGGGCTACTACAGAGGCTCACCTTCAGGTGTGGATAGTTGATATGCTTTGGATTTGTAACTTGTGGTGTTAACAAAGGGTCCCAACCAGTTGGGTTCATATTTTCCCTTGCTATTTGGATTTGGTGCATTCTTCTAATTTTCCTTCAAAATGAGCTCTCCAACTTGAAATGACCGACTTTTGATCTTTTTGTTATAGCTCCTCTTTAGATGGTTTTGATAAACTTGTAGGTGATTCAAAGCATCTAGGAAATGTTCATCCAACAACTCTAGTACATTCAATCGTGAAAACCTATATTCCTTTTTAGTAATAAGGTTCTGCAATGATATTATTAAGAATGGGAGCTTGACCTCAGTAGGTAGGATGACTTTTGATCCATAGACCAAGGAGAAATGGGCTGCATCTATAGGTGTGTGGATTCTAGCTTGATAGGCACATAGGGTAGGGTTTAACTATAGATGCCAGTCACAACCAACTTCATTGACCATTTTCTTTAGGGTCTCTAGAATGGTTTTATTTGTGGCCTTAGCTTAACCATTTCCTTTGGGGTAGTAAGTGGTGGAGAACCAATGTTGGGTGTTAAATCTTTGGCATAGCTCACAAACATCCTAATTTTTGAAAGGTGTCCCATTATCTGAGATAAGGGCTTGGGGAACACCATAGTGGCAGATGAGGTAATTTAGGATGAATTTAGAGATTTTATTTCCTATGATGTAGGTCATAGGGATGGCCTCTACCCACTTTGTGAAGTACTAGAAATGATACGATTGTATCCATAGCATCAGTTGCTCTATTGTTTACCCTCGGTATCTACTCAAATGTTATGCCGATCAAGAACTCCTTGAGATCCTCTACCATCTTTTTGTATGGGGTAAGTTTGTCATCCTTTGTTTGATATTCATCATTGACTTGATTGATTACTAGTTGCAAATCCCCATAGACCTTGAGTGCCATGATTTTCCATTGTAGTACAATTTGAAGTCCTATGATGAGAGCTTTGTACTCTGCAATGTTGTTGGTGCAAGGGAAAGATAACCTGTATGATTTTAGGATACAATCCCCTTGTGGTGTGATGAAGAGGATTCCTGCTCCTAACCCATGCTATGTGTATGATCTATCAAATTATACCTTCCAATGGTCTGTTGTATTCAGAAGGAAGATTGACTCATTTCGAAACTCTGCTACTAGTGGGATTTATGCATATATGGGATTTTTGGCTAATTGATCTACAATTTCTTGTCCTTTGATGGCCTTCCATTCCACATACTCAATGCCATATTATTTCAAGATCATGAGAATTGCCTTAGAAAGTAGATATTTTAGGGGATCTATCTTGGCAATGAGTTTAATCTGGTGGGCCAACATATAGTGCCTTAATTTCTACGATGCAAACACAATTGCAAGGTAAGATTTCTCAATGAATGTGTAGTTTAGCTCATGTCCCACCAAGGTTCTACTGATGTATTAGATAGCTCTCTCTTTCCCTGTTTCATCATGCTAAACCAAAAGATCACCAAGAGTTGTTGTTCTAGCTTAAATGTAGAGGATAAATAGTTTGTGTGGGATTGGTGGCATGAGGATTGGTGGTGTCAGCAAGTATTCTTTGATTTGATTAAATTCCTTATCACATTTCTCATCCCACTTGTAGGTTACCCCCTTGTGAAGCAAATGGGAATAAGGGACAATCTTATCCGTGAGTTGTGCTATGAACCATCAGATGGATTGTAGCCTTCCTTGCAAGCCTCTTAGTTGTTTTAGTGTTTGTGGAGCCTCTATGTATATATCCTAAGAGCTTTCTTGAAGTTACACCAAAGACACATCTTTTGGGATTAAGTCATACCTTATATTCAAGATTCTAGTATGTCAAAGATTGGGCTTAGGGTTGCTATGTGATCTTGGCATTTCTTTGATTTGGCTAGTATGTCATCCACATAGTCCTCTATAGTCTTGTGGATCATGTCATGAAAGATGAAGGTTATAGCTCGTTGATATGCAGCTCTGACATTCTTTAGGCTGAATGGCATCATATTACAATAGTAGGTACCCCATGGACAAGTGAAGGATTTCTTATGTTGGTCATCCTTTGTAATCATAATCTGGTTGTATCTTAAAAATCTATCCATTATTGATAGCATTTAATGCCCCATTGTTAGATCTATGATCATATCTATGTTGGGGAGGGGGAAATCATCCTTAGGAAATGCTTTATTTAGGTCCCTAAAGTCAGTGCAGATTTAGTTTCCCTTAGTAGGCTTACAAATAGGTACGAGGTTAGAAACCCACTCTGGATAATCGATGGGTCAGCTGAATCCTACATCAAGGATTTTCTATAGCTCAAGTTTGACCAAAAAGGTGATTTGCAAATGCATCTTGCTCAATTTTTGTCTCATAGGTTTTTCCTCTAGATAGACTGCTAAATGATGGACCACTACTTTTAGATCAAGTCTGGAATGTTGGCACATATCCATGCAAATTTCTCTTTCCTTTCCTTTAGAAATTCTACTCAGTCAAAAGTGACTTAGCATAGAAGGTGATGTATGGGGTCTCTTTAGTTCCCAAGTTCACTGGGTTGCACTTTTCTGCTAAGACTTTTGATTTCTCTTGATGGATGGAACTAAGGGGAAGATTGAATCCGTCTTCCTTTCATGCCTCAGAGAGTTTTTCACCATTGGATATGTCCTTTGTTTTTACTATTTTTGGATTAGAAAGTGCCACAATGTGGTTTTCACTTAAAGATTGAGACATTACTCTTATATTTTCAATTTTGTGACTAATAGATTCGATCGTTTCCCTGTAGTATGCATGTGTATCCAACTTGATGTCAAACCATACTTTGTGATCTCCATTTGGTAGATTATCCCTTAGTCCCATGAATTATGAGAGAGCCTCATTGTTTTCAAACATATCTAAGATCAGTGGTCCTCATTGGTCATAGTCAATGAGTTGGGGGTAAATGAGCTTTAGTTTAATGACTTGGTGGTTTGACTCAAATGTCATGGAGGTGATCATGAAAAGGGAGGAATCCTCAAATAGCATAGGTAGGTCATAGATAGGGTCTTTGAAGGGACTACTAAGTGATACGGGGATTGAAGAGGAAGCTTTGACTATTTTAACAGGAGCACCTTTGCCAAGTATGGTTATCTTTATAGGGGTACATCCAAGGCCAATATTCTTAGGGAATTTCTTAGGAATGATAGGTTCTAATAGGCTATTGTCATTTTGTCCTAGCCTTTCATTTTTGTTGTAGCCCCATCCAAACATTAACTGTAGATCCTTGTTGTCCTCATTCATCAGGAGGATGGTTGATGGTGAGTTCTCTTGATATAGGAGACCTGAGAGGTCTTCTTCATCCAAAACTTCTTTGCTCAAATCTCTCCACTTTTTGAAGGTGGTAGTAGATGCTGTGAATGTTTGGAATGTGCCTTAACTATGTTGTGGTCCTCCATGATATTTAGGAGATTGAGGTAACTCTCCTAACACATATGTGCCCTTTTGCAAGTTATAGTCCCCACAACCATTGTCTTTGATAATGACTTTGATATTCGGGATGTTCTGGATAATAGGTGCCTTTGTCTCAGAAGTTGAGGCCAAAGTGGATGGGTCAACATAATATGATGTGGGTCCCTCATCATTTTTAGGAACTTGGGGGATTTTTTAATATTTGGCTTCTAGATTCTTGTAGTAATAAAAGGGTTTGGGGTCACCATGGATCATACCTTCTTGATTTGGATATGGGAATTTTACACATTGGTGAAAAGTAGATGCGACAGATTGCATCCCATGGATCCATGGATTCCCTAGGAGAATATTATATGGAATCTTAAGGTCAAGGACCTGACAGGTGGTTTCAATGATGGTCAGGTCCACTTGGATAGGGAGTTGGATGATGCCTTGGGACACCCATTCTTGATCATCGTAAGCCCTGATGGTGATACCTTTCCCTTTTTCAATAACATCCTCAAAAAAGCCTAGATTTTTGTTGCAAGGTACAAATATTTACACCTGTACCTCCATCCACCAAGACTCTCTTGAATTTTTTCTTATAGACCAAGACCTCAAGGTGGAGTGCATGGTTATGTGATGGTTGGGTCAGGAGGTTATGCTTTGAAAATATAGGGAGATGTGGTGTAGTGATGTGTCTGACCATAGCTTGAAATTAGTATGTATCAATGTTTGTGGGAATGGAGGATGTGGACAAGGCCTTCTCTAGAATATCCCTATGTGCAAGCAATATTTTAAGCAACTCCATGATGGAGATTTGGGCGGGGGTCTTTTTTAGTTGTTCCAAGATGTTGTAGCTAATAGGGTTAGATTTTAGATTGGTAAGTGGGGCCCTAGTTGGTGGTGATGGTCCTAGGATTGAGATCTTTCTAGTATATGTGGTGACTCCACACTCTACTTTGGGTTCTTTGATGTTGATGACTGTTACAAACTCATTCAATTACTCTACAACATGGCCATAGACATGGTTTACATTGGTGTAATTCTTCCCTTTTCCTTCGTTGTGATCCAACATTAGATTTGTGCATATCTTGAGATCTTGATTTCCTATTGGTTGGTCAATGTTTATGACTTTATTGTTGATGAGGTCTTGGACAATGGTTTAGATTGAGGTTCTTGGTAATTTTCATAGATGAGGAGTGTGATGAGGCTTGCTTGCACTAACTATTGCATGACAGATTCAATGGGTTCCCCTAGTGGTGTATACTTTCATTTTGGTGGATATTTACTCCTTGTGGTGGTCCTCCTTGAGTGTTCACATTGTTGACTGTTTGATGATTCGGTTGTTTTTGTGATGGATTTGGTTGTAATGTGTTTTGGTAGATGGGTTGTTGCATTTTGATTTGTAGTTGATGAGTTTTTTGTGGGTATGTTTGTTGTTGCATGTTTTTCCTTGGAGAACTAATAACAACTTTCACATCAACAACACCATCATTGGTGTAATGACATAAAAAGCCCCCCTAACTTGGACTTGATTTAGTGTTGTAATATGCCTAACATATCCATATTAAGTATTGGGAATGAACTTAAATGGTACCTTTCTAAAGTTTTGTGAAGTGGTGTAAGACGCTTTCACACTTTTTCTAGGTTTTATTAATTAATTCCACCTAATAAATTTGTTTTTAAACCTTAATCATGCCTTATTTGGAGTGTTGTAAAGTGTTGTAACACACTTTCACACTTTTCTAGGATTGTCATTAATAATTTGGATTCTTTATGCTTTAATTGGCCTTATTTTGCATCCACAAGCCTCATTTAATGCATCTTTTTGAGGATAATCTCGACACAAATAAACATCTAATCATAATTCAGGTGTTTTTAAGGTTGAATTGCCTAGATTTAGTGATGTGGGACTCATTCACCACCTTGGGCAAATGAGTCCCACCTAGTTTTTTGGGTCCCTAACCTAGTTTCACACCTTTCTAAGCAATTTTAAAAATGGTCCCAAAAATTAGGCCTAATGGGACTTATTCGCCACCTTGGGTGAATGAGTCCCATGTGGCCCAAAATAAAAATTAATTCAATTTTTTGGTGGGATTTTATCCTCCTAGAGCTAATGTCGGCTTGTAGTGTTGTAATTTTAGGAATTCTTATATAATTAAGTATAAAGACAAGGTTCTTTCACTCATTTTCATCCTAACACTACAAGCTTTCAAGTATTCATGCATTATAGAAAATTTGTGATCAATGAAACATTCAAGAGTTTACAAGTGTTTACAAGAGAATATTATGAAGAATTCTAGAGCATTATTCAGGCATAAAGCATCATGTCAAAGATTTCATGCATTATGTTTATTTTTGTGCTAAAAATTGTGATGTAGGTTTTCATGATTCAAGCTAGCATTTCATTCAAGAAAGAGTTAATATCTACATCGATTGGAGACATCTCATACATGTTTGTAGCACTTCATTGCTAGGGTTTGGTGAGTTGCAACATCTTTTCTTGTTCATTCATCATTCTCCATTTTTATTTAATTCCTTTTCAAGGTTTGATTACCAAAATGGGGTTTGACCAAGGAAAACCCCTATCCACTAACAAAACAACATTTTTCCCTCCCTTTAGTGTGTGATTTGTAGGTTTATATTGAAGAAAAATTGAAGAGAAATTTTAGAAAAAGTTGTCAAAGTGCATAATGTTTTCAAAGTTGTCATCAAGCATGGGAGAACATTGGAGAAACCCTACAAGTTGATTAACAGATATTCAGATTTGGAAACTTGAAGAAGTAGACTGAGAAAACTGAGAAGAGCAGATTGAAATCCTGAACTTTCAAAACACCCTAAATGGACTGATTTTCCACTTCTAAAAAATGTGTCCTAGTTTTGGTCAAAATCTAGATTTTTGTATATTCGGATACCCATTTGGTAAATTCTTGTTCTTGCACAGAAACCCATATTTTATACTAATTCACCCTTCTTGGAAAATGAGTCCCACTCAGCATTAAAGCCAAAATTTCCAATGTTTTAGACCTTCTTCCAGTCATCTCCAGATTTCTAGGTGCACATAATCCATCCTACAACTTATTATTCTATTTTGCATACTTTTCTAGGTCATTTTGTAAGTCATTGCATTATATTAGGGTTTAGTATTTTATATTGCATTGCATTTTTCTTTCCAAGCCGTAGCTTGGTGGTGAACCCCTCATTAGTTTACATTAAGCCCCTAGGACAACCTTTTGTAAGATATATTTCTCCTTTGCATTGAGATCTTCAGGGTTATCCTTGAATGAAATTGGAAAGTGGGTGTGATGTATGTCCTAAACCATACGATAGCATCCTGTACCCATATTTGTACATTTCATTTTGGTGATCCTACATTTAGAACATCATTTTTTTGATTTAGAGTGCATCATCATCCTAGATATTTCTTGTATTAACATTGCATTAGGATTTGCATTAGTTAATTGACATTCTAGGGTTTTCAATTTTCACATTAGTGAAAGTTCATATAGATTGTGTTTTTACATCCTAAATCATTAAAAATCATACAAAATCTACATTTGCACTTACTTTTCATATCATACAACATAAAAGGCATAAAAATCAATTGAAAATTTCATAATTTAAAAAAAAAATCCCCATTGGGAGTCATTCGCCACCTTGGGAAAATTAGTCTCAATGTAGATTCTACATTGCATTTTTCAGCATTTAAAACACTATTTCTGAGCTTCTATTTGTTGTTTATAGAATTCCTATTATATTTATTTCATTGTTCGTAGCTTATATTGCATTTACATTCATCTTGAATTTAGTAGCTCTTGTATGAGTATTTGGTGTCCTATTGCTAATACTGTAGTGAGACGAAGTTTGAGACACATGTCATCCCGCGATAGCACAATTGTCGTGGATCGTGGGTTGTCTAGCTCTTTCACTCCTAGTATTGAAAATAGTACATTAGGTATGGACCATACCCTTAACAACTCTTTACCTTCAAGTAGTGTGACACATGTTCAAACAATGGTTGCTAGTGTTCCACAAGAAAACATAGTTCAAATTCATGAAGATTTAGCAAACCTACAACATCAAGTGCAAAATGACAAAATTCCAACTACTTCCATACCTACCATAGACAACATTCACTGTATGATTGAAAGTGAATATGGACTTGACCTTAGGAAAAACATAGTTCAAATCTTTGGAAAACACCTCACGACAACCACTAGTTGTCCTTTACCTACAAGAAATGTCACAAGCCAAGGAGGAACTCACATTCCTCCTCTCACCACAATAACCTCAATTCCTACCTATTCAAACCCTTAAGTCACAACAACAATAAAACCAACTAGTAATGTGATTCCTTCCTTGGGTATTTCCGCTAGTATCCCTAGTACCTTTATGGCATCACATGCCATTTCTCCTACCACTTTACCACCTATAAGTATTCCATTCACTTGTCCTTTGAACACATAAACCCCCTCACCTTTTTCACCTCTGTCTCATAACACAAGCAATGAGCCTCACATAAATCAACTTTTACAAACCGTCATCCCTTCAAAAGAAAGTTTCTACCATCAACCAAAATAAAAATGCCCCACCTATATATTATGTCAAAAGCAATCCATTTTCCTTGGAGTTATTGTGAACACCAATGCCACAAGGTGTAGAGGTTCCTAGATTCAAGAAATATGGAGGAAAGGAAGATCCTTCTACCCATGTTAATGCTTATATCACCTTATGTAGTGAATTTTTCCTTGACAATAAACTCTTGGTGAAGCTTTTCCCTAGGTCCTTGAAGGATACTGCCTTGGAGTGGTTTTCTTGTTTATTGAATAACTCAATCCGTTCATTCAATGAACTTGTTGAGGAATTTTTCAACAATTTCCAAGTGCATATGACTCCTAAGATGACCTTGGAAAATTTGATGAGATGCAAGCAAAAAGAAGAAAAGATAACTGACTTTATCTCATGTTACCAATTGTTTTAATCCCAAATTGATGTCAAGGTTCCCAATCCTCACCTTCAAAATATTTTCATATAAAATTTGCAAAGTAAGATACAAGACAAGATTACCATGATGAAATTTCCCTCCTTTATGCACTTGCGTATTTCCCTCCATGATTATTGAAATTTGGTTAGTAGTCATGATACAAAATCCACCTCTAGCTGTACTGAGAAATCTGAGTCCGCAAACCAAAACAATTCCCAACATTTTAGAAAATAGAGTAAAGGTTTCCTTTAATTCAATCCCCCTCAGCAAATAAATTAGAATTTTGATAACCAAGTAGTTGTTGTTAAGGCTATGATTCCCTTTAGCTATGGGGACCCAAAGAGACAATTCACTCCCTTACCCGATACCCTTCATAACACAATGTCACAACTCCTAGAATAGAAAATGATTACCTTTCCTCCCGTTAAACAACCTGGTCTTAATAAACCATTACCCACAAGCCATAGAACTAATTCTTACTGTCATTATCATCAAAAAAATGGACATGATACAAAACATTGTAAGCATCTTAAAAAAATTGTGCAAGACATCATTGATTTTGGTTGTCTTTCCAGTGGAGGTGTTAATTATCAAGGAAATAAGTCTGTTGCCTTCCCTAACAAAAATTTGCAAATTATTACCAACCCTATGCCTAATCATAACATTTCATTTGTCAAATCCAATGAAACTACAAAGAATGATGTGATGAATGTTGATACAGATGATGATAATAATGACACTATTCAACATGATTCTATAGATAATGATCCTATGGATGACATGGTAGGAGTGATAGATGTCATTCCTCATAGGAGATGAACAAAAAATCCTCTTGACATTGCTTTGTCCTCTAAGGATATACCTAAACATGCACCCAATGGCCCTCTTTACATAGCTGACCGAATCTATGACAAACCCACTAATGGGATACTAATATATCCCATTTATGGAGAGAATGTGATCATCGAGGAATTCTTACTTTGCATGAGCTCTATCAAGATATATGATAAACCAAAAGCATGGATCAAGACACATAATAGTTTTTCTTTCCGTATGATGGGATCGATTACCCTTCCTTTGCACATAGGACTGAAGAAATTAGATATCTCATTCTCCATCATCTCGTAGTTATACCAATTTCATGTGAAGCTAGGCTATCATTGGCTTCGCTCCGTGAATTTTGTCCCTTTAGTTGTGCATAAATTCTTAAAGTTTCCCTTTGACAATGAAATTTTCACCATCCATCATAGTGTCTTTAACCCTTTGTCCTCTCATGGAAACTTTTCCTTAGATTTCTTTTGGCCTGAGCCTATAGAACCTATAAAACCATGAGAAGAGTTCTTTTTCCTATTCTATCACAATTTCAAGGAAAATAAAATAGTAGAATCATACCTTTGAAACATGTCCCTATCCACAACCGAACCTACCATCCTTGACGAAACCATGATTGAACCTAAAGAAATTACAAACAACCAAGACTAACCTAAGACTGAAACTTCACCTACTTCCTACAAAAGACCAAGAGATAATGAAAACAATCCCATCATGCCTCCTAGAATAAAACAAGTTTACAAAATCAAAGAGAAAGTGGTCAAACAACCTCCCATGGTTCCTTCTATTCCTCCCCTTAGGGAAGAAAAGAAACATATGGTTGATCAACCCGATCCTACACAAACACAAGTTGAAAACAAAACTAAAAGAAACAGTGGTGCTAGAGAGCACAAGCGTAGATTTTGTGCCCTTGCTCGCATATTACATGAAGAAATAAATAAAGAAAATAAAGATCCAAACTCAACTGAAACAATGCATGATGACTCTACCCCCACCCCTAAGTAAAACAATCTAATACAACAACCACAACAAGTGTTGAACTCTTCCTTGGACATTATCATTCAACCTCTGGTTGTGATTAATTGAGATGATGATGAGTAAGTTGCTAAAATTGACGAGGAGGTTATAATGAGTTCAATACAGTTTTTGACTCTTCCATGAGCTTAAATGACAATTCTCTTAAGAAGAGTGTTGAACTTGGTGATGGCCCTAGTTTCGCACTTGCTATTGTCCCTTTGGCTAGTTTTCCACCTTTGGTATACAATGAACATGATTGGGATGTGCACAACCTTCTTTAGCTTGACTCGCATATTCCTTACTAGTCCTTTGCATTATTTATTTCTCATTTTTCTTTTTCTTTTGAGCGATTTCATGTGTGTATTGTGATCCCCCATACTATGCTATTTGATGTATCTCTCTTTGTGACATTCCTCTATTTGTACCTTCATTCCCCTCTATGTCATCAATATTTTACTTTTCTCCTTTTATCTTTTCTTTTTCTTGTGATTTTCCATTTTGAGATGACGCAAGGCATCGAGAGATTCATGTCTCTTCCATGTTGACCTAAAAGATCTCTTTTCTTTTCTTTATTTATTTTCTTTGTCTTGTGTTTTTCCTTTTTAGGATGATGCAAGGCATTGAGAAATTCATGTCTCTTCCATGTTTACCTGAAAGTTTTTTCCTTTTTTTTGCTCTCCTTGTGTCATTCTTCCAATTCTATGTGTATTTGGGGAATGATGACAGTTTTGAGCTCTCTTAAAAAACAACGTAGCAAGAACACACTAAACCTAAATCCATAGATCCCTTATGTGTGTGGATTTTAATTTTGGGGGCAACCCCTTCTCTCTTTTCTTGTACATGATATAACTTTATTTAGAAACATATGACTTGACATAGGGCTTTCCAAGTTACCTCTCATGTCCTCTTTTTGTTAGAATTTATCATTTTCTACTTTAAAGTAATTGCTCACAGCATGGTGTTTAGCAATTTCTTTAAAGTTGAGACATACATTGGCATTATTATTTTGCATTTTCCTTTTCATGTTTCATGGTACAATCCTTTTACTTTATACAATGCATTTTTTGTCTTGTGGATGACATTCGGTGTGATGTCCTTCAAAAGCGTGATCTCTCTTAGCATATTATATTCGTCTTAGTGGTTTGATGCGACACAGTGCATCCCCTAAGTTGTGAATCTTTTATTCTTTGATTGGTACTCTCTTGGAGACATTAGGCACAATGTTCCCTAAGTTAAAGACCTTGCATGAACTAAGCAAGACTCCCTTGAATGTTCCTTGTTGTTGCATTACATTTTTCAGTTATATGGCTACCTTGCATAACACATGTGTATGGATCAATCTTGTTGTTCATGAGCTCCAAGCATACAAAGATTTGCTTTTCTCATGAAGATTGAAAACTATTTTTTGCGTGGAACCTTATCTAAGTTATCATGAGGTATAACTTTGGTATGGTTTTGATTGGAAGCCGAACGAGGGCATGAATTTCCCTTAGCCACTCACATGTGTGTGTGAGAGCATACCGGCCATGTGTGTATGTGTCTCACCTTCTTGGAATTTTGACCTAGCGGACAACCTAGAGTTCCATTGCCTTAGAGTGACTATGCATTTCTATTCGAACAAACAACCTAGATCTGATCCACATCATGATGGAAAAACGGTCAAAGCTTGATCCACCCTTTTCTTTTTCATGTTGTTTCATTTACTTATGTCTTTAACAGTGCATGCTTGTGCTTATTTTTTCTCTTTATGTCATTTTCATGTGTGTTATTTTGGGCCTATGTTGGTTTTCCATAGGACCTTGGTCTTGGGGGCTTGCACAACCCTCTTGATCATCACAATCCTATCTTACCAATATTGGTACATTTGAACCCCTCTTGATCATGGTCATCCTATCTTATTAGTGTTGGTACATTTGATCTACTTTATTTTGAGTTGGAAGAAAGTTCCTCCTCTCACTATAGTGGGGGCTAGACATAATGACGGAAAAAGGCCCCCCCTAGTTTGGCCTTGATTTAGTGTTGTAATATGCCTAACATATTCATATTAAGTCTCGGGTCCTTGTGAAATAATGAACTTAAATGGTACCTTGCTAAAGTGTTGTGAAGTGTTGTAGCACATTTTCACACTTTTTTGATGTTTTATTAATTAACTACACCTAATAAATCTCTTTTTAAACCTTAATCATTCCTTGGTCAGATCCCTCTTTGGTAATCAAACAATAAAGAAATGGAATGAAATGAACAAGGAAATATGAATAAACATGCAAATGTCCTAAACTCACCAACCTTGTTGAAGAAATCTAAAGATATATCAATGGCTGCTCCAAGATACTTGATTAAATGATGCAAAGTGCTTGAATGCTTGAATGAATGAGTGAATTAGTGAACTTGATGAATGGGGGTTAGAATGGACATAAAAACACTTATTTATACACAGTTGCCTTAGTAACCCGATAATACCTCATCATAGGCCGACATAAGGTGATTTTAAATAAAAACCCAAAAGAAAATTTGAAATATTTAGAGTTTGGAACCAAGAGGAACTCATTCGCCACCCATGGAGAATGGGTCCTACCTTGGACTTGAAATTAGTTGTAAGGAATTAAGTCACATTTAATGTTGTTTGTTGGGGTTACATTCAAAAACACACTTAATTAATCCTTAAAAGGGCATAAAGGGGTCAAATAAAGTAAGAAAGGTGTAAATAGTGAAATTAAGCCTAGAAAAGCATGAAATATTATTACAAGAATTTACAACACTTAAAAATAGGACTTGATAAGTGATGAAAAGGTGATTTTTAGGTGAATTGTAATGAATAGAGTCTAGAAAAGTGTAGAAATGTTTTACAACAGTTCACAACACCTTCACAAGATGCCATAATTTGAATTTTAAGGACTTAATATGAATGTTCAAGCCACATTATAACATTAAATCATAGAAAAATGGACCAATCATCATGAAGAAAGGCCTAAAAGACCATGAAAATATCAAGGGACTATTTTTCTATGGTACATTTAGCCCCCACTTTAGTGAGAGGATGAACTTGCTTCAAGCTCATACTAAAGTAGCCATGCACATAGAGAAGGATCCCAATGCACTTATGTTTAGCAAGATGAAATGAAAATTATCAAGAGGGATGATCAAGCCCCCATGATGAAGATCCCATGGAAAACTAAACATAAGAACAAAGGAACACACATGTGAAAGAGAAAGAAAAGGTAGATGAAGCTTCGATCATCTATCCAACTAGTTGTGGATTAGATCTAGGATATTTGTGAGAGAAAGAAAATGCATACTCACTCTAGGGTGACAAAACTCATGGTGGTCCAGCGGGTGAGGAAACCCAAAAAGGTGAAGTACATATGCTAGTTGGTATGCATTCACAAACACATAGGTGGCTATGGGGAAATTCATGCCACTAAATGGGTTTCCTGCTCAACCATATCAAAGTTATACCTCCTGATAACTTTAACAAGGTGCCACAAGGGAAAATGTTGGTTCGTGCTTCATGAGACAAGCGAAGCTTTGTATGCTTATAACTCATGAAAAAAGAGGAAGGTACCATAGGAATGTAAGTTGCGTTATGCAAGAAGGTAAAAATGTAAAATGTAAAATGTAAAATGTGTTCAATGGAGTCATGTTAAGTTCATGCAAGGTCTTTCACTTAGGGGAACATTCTATCTAATGTCTCCAAGAGAGGACCAATCAAAGAATAAAATATTCACAACTTAGGGGATGTAGTGCATCACATCAGGCCACCAAGAGGAATGTAATATGATAGGATATATCACACTTATGAAGGAAATCACACCCAATGTCATCCAAAAAGTGACAAACACATCGTATGAAGTGACAAGGCTACATTAAGAACCAAGAATGCCAATGAAATGATGCCAATATATGCCCCCCACTTTAAAGGAATTGCTACACACCATTCTATGAGAAATTAATTTAAAGTATTGAAGGAAAGAAAATGTAAAAAGGAAAAGCAAGACATGAGAGACAACTTGGAAAGCCCCTATGCCAAGTCATATGTTTCTAAGTAAGGCTGTTTCATGTGAACAAAAAAGAGAAAAAAAGAAAAAGGGAGTTTCCCCCTAGAAAGGAACACACAAAACACATAAGGGATCTATGGATTTGGGGTCAGTATGCTCGTTGTTGCAATGTTTTTATGAAAGATCTCAGAACTGTCATCATTCCCCAAAGCACATAGAACTAGAGGAATGACACAAAGAGAGTGAAAACAAATGGAAAATAAAGTATGTTTTGGGTCAACATGGAAGAGACATTGCAGTCTCAATGCTTTGCATCATCCCCAAAAGGAAAATGCAAGTGAAAAGAAAATGAAAGGAAAAAGAAAAGGAAAATATTTTGGGTCAACATGAAGGAGACATTTTGGTCTCAATACCTTGCATCATTCCCAAAAGGAAAAACACAAAAACAAAAAAAAAGGAAAACAACCCTTTTGGGTCAACATGGAAGAGACATAGGGCGTTTCAATGCTTTGTGTCATCCCCAAAAGGAAAACATAAAAAAAGAAATGAAAAAGGAAAAATGACCTTTTGGGTCAACATGGAAGAGACATAGGGCATCTCTACGCTTTGCGTCATCCCCAAAAGGAGAACATGAAACAGGGTACAAAAGATAGAGGAATAGAGTTACAAATAGAAGTGCACAAAGAGAGAGAACATTAAACACATGTTACGGGGGAACACAATACACATAAAATTAAACTAAAGAAAAAGAAAAAGGAAAAAAAAAGGCTACTAAGGTGAATGCAAGTCGACCATCCAACAATTCATCTTCGTCCCAATCATGTTCAGTGTATTGCAAGGGCGGTTGGCTGTCCAAAGGAATAATTGCAAGTGTTGAACTAGGATATGTACCAAGTTCTTCATGTGGTATAGAAGTTTTATCATTTAAGCTCATGGTAGATGAAAATAAAGAGTTTATATTGTTATGCACTACCTCATCTATTTTTTTTATCTCCTCGTCATCATCATCATCAAGGTTGATTACAATAGGAGGACAAAGGATTATTTCCAAGAAAGTATGTATCAATAGTTGTGGTTGTTGGATTGGTTTATTTTGTTGTGTGAGTTGGACTGTAGTATCTTGTGGTGGGTCAAGAGGATGAGGGTGATCATTTATTGCTTCTATGAAAGGCGAAGGTTGGTTTTCTTTATTGTTTTCATTTTTCATTTGACGAGAAAGGAGATGAAAATGACACTTACGCTTCCTAGAACCACAGTTTCATTTAATCTTATTTTGAAGTTGTTGAGGTGTAAGAGCGGGTTGATCCATCATAGGTTCCTTTTGTTTTGGAAGGGGAAGAATGGAAGAAACTGAAGAAGACGGTTCAATCACTTTCTCTTTAGCTTTATACACTTGTTTAATGTGGGGAGGCATGATAGCATTGGTTTCATTTTCTTGTGGTCATTTAAACAAGGAAGGGGAAGTGTTTAGGGGTGGCTATTCATGAGGTTGTGTGGTTTTTTTCAATGTCGAACTTAGTATGAAGCATGGTTTCATCCAGGATAGGAGGAGTGGAAGTGGACGGGGACATGTTACGAAGAGACAATTTAGCTATGTGTTTGGCTTTGAACTTTTGATAGGTTATGAAAAAAAGTCCTTTCAAGGGGTGATGGGTTCCATAGGTTCAGGCCAAAAGACTTCTAAGGAAAAATTACCTTTAGAAGATAATGGGTTAAAGCCACTATGGTGTATGGTAAATATTTCATTGCCATGTGGAAACTTCAAACATTTTTTAACAACTGAGGGGACCACTTTCATCAAGAAAATCCAAGGGTAACCTAGTTGCAGGAAAAAATGATCTAATTGTGGAATGATAGAAAATGTTACATCCAAATTTTTAGGTCCTACTTGTAATAGGAGTACGATCGATTCAATTTTAGGGCAAGAAAAACCAGTATGTGTCTTAATCCATGCAGTTGGTTTATTATAGTCATCTTGATACAACTCATGTAATACTAAAAACTATTTTGTGATCACATTCTCGCCATAGGTGGGATCTATTAATATCCCATTGGTGGGATTATCATAGATCCGGCTGGCTATGTAAAGAGGACAATCAAGAAGTTTTTTAAGTATATCTTTTGAAGAAAAAGTGATATCAAGAGTTTTGTTGGTTGGGCCCTTATGAGGGATAACATCTATCGCACCCACAAGTTCATCCATAGGAGTAACTTGGGTAACATTTGTAGCTATATCATGTTGTTTATTATTTGTATCAATGTTCATGACTTGAGGGTTTGAAGGTTCACTAGCCTTGACAAATGAAACATTATGTTTAGGAATGGGGTTGGTAAAGATTTGTAAATTCTGGTTAGGGGGTGCAACATACTTATTTCCTTGATCATTAACACCCATAATGGACAAATGACCAGAGTCAATGAGGTCTTGTACTAAGCATTTGGGATGCTTACATTGTTCGGTGTCATGTCCATTTTGATGATGAAAATGACAATAAACATTTGGTTTAAATCTGGGTGGTAAGGGCTTGGTGGTATCAAGTGGTTTAACAGTTGGCAAAGTGATCATTTGTTGTTGGAGAAACTGGTTCATTGTATTATGGAGGGTATTGGGTAAGGGAGTAAATTGTCTCTTCCGGTCCCCATAGGTAAAGGGCATCATTGCTTTAACAACTGCCACTTGACTTTGAACAAGTTAGGTTGGTTGTGGAGAAGGCAGATTAAATTGTAAAAAGCCTCTGTTTGGTTTTCTAAAGCTTTGTGCGTTGGTTTTTTTATTTTTCTTAGACTTCTTAGCTCGGTTAGAAGTGGGCTTTGAATCACAGATAGAAACTAAGTTGTGATAATCACAAAGGGTTGTGCATAAATGCATGAACAAAGGAAATTTCATCATAGTTAACTTATCCTGAAGGTGAGTGTGCAAGTTTTTGATAAACATCTTCTGTAGATGTGAGTCAGGTATCTTGACATTAATTTGAGCATACAATGACTGATAACATGAAATGAAGTTAGTTGCTTTTTCATCAGCATTTTGTTTACATCGTATTAAATCAGCCATTGTATTTTTAGGGGTCATATGAACTTGGAAATGACTTATGAAGGCATCCAAAAGTTCATTGAATGATTGGATTGAATGATTGGGTAAGTTTGAAAACCACTCCAATGTAGTGTCTTTCAAGGTCCTAGGAAATTTTTTGGCTAACAGCTTATCATTGAGGACAAAATCATTGTACAAGGCTGTATAAGCATTGACATGATTAATAGGGTCTCCTTTACCTCCACATTTCACAAACCTAGGCATTTCAATTCCTTGTGGCATCTAAGTACATAAAATCTCAAGGGATAATTGACTACTACGAACATGATATGTTGGTGGAGCATTTTGATTTTGGATAATGGTGGAGATTTGTTGTTGCATGGATGAAATGGTGTTAAAGAGTTGTGTAATGATGGGATTAGTGTAAGTGGAATGAGGTGGAAGGGAAAATGGAGATGGAGTGTATGTAATGTTAGGGGAAGTGAAAGGGGCACTAAGAAGGGTGAAGGTGGAAGAAGTAATATGCGATGCCACAAAAGAACTAGGAATGCTAGTCGGAATTGTGAGAGAGGGAGCCACATGACTAACTTGTTGCATAGTTGTTGTAACCTGAGGAGTGGTATAAGTTGGTATGGATGCTATGGTTGAAGGGGGAGGAATGTGAGATCCTCCTTGGCTTGCAACTATGTTTGATAATTGGGATGTGTAAGAAGCATGTTTATTGTATATCTCAACAATTATTTTCATAACTTGTAAGCCATCATCAATTTCAATCAAATGATGAAGGTTTTCTATTGCGGGTATTGCAGTGGTGGAAATTTTTTCAAGAGATAAATGTTGTTGTAAATGTGCAAAATCCTTATGAATACTAATGAATTTTTCTTGCAGAATGGAATTGTTTTGTGCATCAACATTCATTGGATGGAAAAGGGAAGGCATAGTAGTGGTATTTTCCATGCCTAATGTACCATTGTCCATACTAGGAGTAGGACCTCTTGAGATCCCAAGGTCCACAACGAAAGTGATATTGTAGGAAGTCATGAGTCTAGAACTTTGTCTCACTAAAGTATTATCAATGGGGCACCAAACACTCATACAAGTGCCACAAAAGATGGGGTGAATGCAAATGCAATGGAATCTAGGAGTGAAAAATGAAAATAATAGGAATTTTGCAAACTGAAATAGACAAATAACAACAAAGAATAAAAATGCAGTAATTACCCAGAAAAATGCCTGAAAATGCAGTATGAAATATGCAGGTGGAATAATTCGCCCAGGGTGGCGCATGAGTCCAATTATGAGATTTTTTTGTGTTTTTCAAAAAATTAAAGTGATTTTAATACTTTTTAGATGCAAACTAAGGATGCAAATGCAGGTTTTTAGTTTTTCAATGATATTATATGCAAAAATGAAGTCTAAATGAGTCTTTCACTAATGCTATTTGAAGAAACCCTAGGATGCAAAAACAAAACAATCCCTAAGAGAATGTTGATACAAATGAAACCTAGGATGCAAGATGCAATGAAAATTAGAAATGTGAAGTGCTCAATATGCAGGTTCACCAAAATGAACCGTAGATTTTTGGGTAGGATTTATAGACTACTCTTGCACTCTTAGGATGTTTCACCTAAAAGGAGAGATAAACCCCACTCAAATTATGAAATGTATGATGCAATTAAGATTAAATGGAATGATCTAAGTGCAATTCACTGAACTATTTGACTGATTATGGATACAAAACCTAAGAATTATGTAATGTTGGAAAACACAATGTGATATATGCAAGCATGACCTAAACATGAACAAATGCAAAACATAAAAGAGGAAGGTTGAATTAGAGTGCACCTAGAAGTTTGATGAAGATTCTTGATTGTCCTGAGTGCTGAAGAAATCACTGAAAATCACCAGTGGGACTCATTTTCCATTGATGTTAAATCAATCTTGCTTTTGATGAAAACTTCTGAGAACAAGTTTTTGAGTGTCAGGATCCAAAATCTGACAAAATCTAGATTTACATAATTAAGGTGGGACTCATTCGTCATTGATGGCGAATCAGTCCACTCCCAAAATTTTGTTAAATTAGGGACCAATGCTATAGCACCAGATTTGAGGTTGTCTGCTTGTCGGGTTGATGGAGTCAAATCTACAGAAAATAGACATAATGTCTTCTCCAAGCTTGAAATAGGTTGTAGTTGACTTGAAACACTTTGTTGACTTCTTGTCCACTTTTCAACACCTAATAGCTTGTCAAATCTCCATACACAAGTCTACAAACACACATGCAAAGGGAAAAAATGGTTAAGGGTTAGGTTCTAGGGATTTTCCTTGGTCAAATCCCACTTTGGTAATCAAACCCTTAATGAAAAAATGGAATGAAATGAACAAGGAAAGATGAATAAACAACATGCAAATGTCCTAAAATCACCAACCTTGTTGAATAAATATGAACATATATCAATGGCTACTCCAAGATACTTGATTGATGCTTGATTGAATGATGCAAAGTGTTTGAATGCTTGAATGAATGAGTGAATTAGTGAATTTGATGAATTGGGGTTAGAATGGATGTAAAAACACTTATTTATACACACTTGTGCCTTAGTAACCTAATAATACCTCATCACAGGCCGACATAAGGTGATTTTAAATAAAAACCCAAAAGAAAATTTGAGATATTTTGAATTTGGAGCTAACAGGGACTCATTCGCCACCCATGGCGAATGGGTCCCACCTTGGAATTGAAAGTGGGTGTTAGGAATTAAGTCACATTTAATGTTGTTTTTCTGGTTTACATTCAAACACACACTTAATTAAGCCTTATAAGAGCATAAAGGGGTCAAATAAAGCATAAGAAAGGTGTAAATAGTGAAATTAATCCTAGAAAAGCATGCAATCTTATTACAAGACTTTAAAAAACTTGAAAATAGGACTTGATAAGTGATGAAAAGGTAATTTTTATGTGAATTGCAATGAGTAGAGTCTAGAAAAGTGTAGAAATGTTTTACAACACTTCACAACACCTTCATAAGACGCCATAATTTGAATTTTAAGGACTTAATGTGAATGTCCAAGCCACATTACAACATTAAATTACAACAAAATGGACCAAGCATCATGAAAAAAGGTCTAAAAGACCATGAAAATGTCAAGGGACCATTTTTCTATGGTACAACTTGTTTGTTTTCTTGATTTATAGATTTGTATTTAGATTTTTTTCCTTTCATCTCTTTGTTTTCAATTTATTTTTAGTCATTTCTCTTTTACTTTATATCCTTCTATCTTTCTCTCCATGTCTTGTCAATTTTTTTTATCAATTTTTGTTGTCTCAATTATTTAGTTACATTTATTGGTTTTTTTTTGGTTTTCTTTTCTTTTAATTTTTTAATGCCTTGGTTGTCTTGGCCCACGCGCATCTTTCCCTCTCTCTCCTCTTGGTCTTTTTAAGAATGGTCTAGGTTTGCAATTTGCCCATTTTTTCTCTTGGTGCTCTCAACTCTAATCCTAATGATGGATCATAGAGTGTGATCTGAAATGTTGATACAAAAAATTTGCACACAATTGAATCCAAAAAACACTTAGCAATAGCATTATGGATTGTGTAAACTTGATATCACTAATTGTGATGTTGATTTTCATCATTCAAGCTAGAATTACATTCAAGATCTATCACATTCAATCAAGAGTCAAGATCTACATCCATTGGAGCCACCTCATACATGTATGCATCACTTCATTGCTAGGTTTTGGCAAGTTGCAACATCTTATCTTGTTCATTCATCATTCTCCATTTTTATTTCATTCTATTTCAAGGTTTGATTACCAAAATGGGGTTTGACCAAGGCAAACCCCTATCAACTAACAAAACAACATTTTTCCCTCCCTTTAGTGTGTGATTTGCAAGTTTAGATTGAAGAAACATTGAAGAGAAATTTTGGAAAAAAATTTCAAAGTGCATAAAGTTGTCAAAGTTGTCATCAAGCATATGAGAACTTTGGAGAACCCCTATAGGTTGATTTACAGAGATTCAGATCTAAAAACTTGAAGAAGCAGATTGAGTAGATTAAGAAGAGCAGATTCAAATCCTGAAGTTTCAAAAAGCCCTAACTAGACTAATTCACCACTTTTGACGAATGAGTCCTAGTTTTGTTCAAAATCTAGATTTTCGCAGATTCAGATACCCATTTGCCAAATTCCTATTCTTGCACAGAAACCCAAATTTTGGACTGATTCTCCTAGCTTGGAAAATGAGTCCCACTTAGCATTAAAGTCAAAATTTCTATTATTTCGTACCTCCTTCTAGTCATCTCCAGATTTCTAGGTGCACACAGTCCATCCTACAACTTGTAATTTTGTTTTGCATACTTTTCTAGGTCATTTTGTAAGTCATTGCATCATATTAGGGTTTAGTATCAGATCTTGCATTGAATTTGTCTTTCCAAGCCCTAGATTGGTGATGAGCCCTTCATTAGTTTACATTTAGACTCTAGGACATCCCTATTGCAAGATCTCTTTCTCCTTTGCATTGAGATCTCTAGGGTTCTCCTTGAATGGAATTGGAAAGTGGGTGTGCTCTATGTCCTAAACCATACGATAGCATCCTATACCCATTTTTCTACATTTTAGTTGGTAACATTTTTATTTTTAGCCCATGTGTGAGGTTTGTCATTGTAGCTTGTTGATGGTCTATTTTCTTGGTACACAAGTGTGCACCCTTGTGCTATAATGGCTCTTTCCATGTTGAGAGCCTTGGGGATTAGTTGGTCATATGTCATGATGCATTGCATTTTTAGATGGAAGGACAATTCCCCTTCGAAGTTAGAGATGGTTCCAATTTGTTGTTCCTCTGGTATGGACCATTTTCTTTTGTTGGATATAGATCTCCATCATTGTTAGAAAGCCACAAATGTCTCTCCCTTAGCTTTTTTGAGGCCTAATAGTTCCTCTAAGCTTACATCCATGTCTAGTTTAAATGAGTAGTTTTCTATGAATAGGTCTGTGACTTCTTGAAAAAAATTTATTCTGGGAGGTAAGTGAGAGAACCATTCCATTGCAGGACCAGCCAAGCATTGGGGGAAGAGTTGCATCAGACAAGATTCATCATATGCTACTTCTATGCAATGTACGTGAAATTATCTAATATGGTCCTTAGGATTTCCTTTTTCATGGTATTTGTCAAATTTTGGTATTTCAAATCCTAGTGGGAATGGAACCATAGCGATGTTCCTATCAAATGTATAGGGGCACAAATCTCATTGTGTGTGTGATTTCTTTATCTTCCTTGATTGTATGTATTGTATTTTTTTTGAGAAAAATGACTTGTGTGGAGAGGTCATTTTGGGGATTGGGTGGTGGAATGTACATGGTTTGTTGGGTGAATGACGGGGTGTCGTTTGTTACTTGTGCATTAAAGTTCAAGGAATTTTTTTATGTGTTCATGAAGGGTTGTTGGAAGCCTTGTTGTGTGAGCAATGCTTGTTGGTATGCATGTTGTTATTGTTTAGCCAACAATGCTTGTTGTTGGGTTTGTTGCTACACTGCTTGCTACTGTTGTACTAATAGTTCTTGTTATTGAGCCTATTGCTATGCTGCTTGTTGTTGTTCTATTAATACTTATTGTTTTGTGTTTTGTTGTAGGGATTTTTGATAGGCTTGTTGTTGTAAATCTTGCACTTGTGCCTATTGATGTGCTTGGTATTGTGCTTATGCCTATACTTGTGCCACTTTTTTTTCTTCTTGTTGTTGCAAGGCTTGAGCTTGGGCTTGTTGTGTTTGTAATTATTTTTGTTCTAACAAGACTTGTGCTTGTGCTTGCACTTGTGATTGAGCACGCTTGGGCTTCCTATTGTGCTAGTTGTATTTGAAAATTTTGCAATGCCTTTTGGAATGCTTGTTGCGCTACTTGCAATGTGATACTATACTGATTTGTTGTATTGGGATTTGGAGGTGGGGGTGGGGGATTTTGGGTAATGGTGTGAGATGATGTGACAAGATTTTGTTGGGGTGTTTTTTGAGTGATGATGAGGGGTTGAGCAGGAGATCATAGTTGGTATGGTTAGTCCTTGTGAGACTAGATTTTGGGATATTTGAAGTGTTGTAGATGATGTGATTAGTGGTTGTGATATTTGGGATGTGGTGTTGTGATATCAACGACATTTTTGGAGGATTTAGTATGATAGATGTGTTGGCTTGATTTTGTTTGGGGGATTGACTTGATTTGGTTGTGTAGAGAAGGATGATTTGCCACTCATGAGTTCTCTTCATTTAGAGAGCCTCATAGGGTGAACTGTCGTAAAATACCCAAGAATAGTGCAAGAGTTCTTGAATTACAAAGAGGTCCTGGAGATTTTTTGTACAAACTGACAAGCTCTCACCCAAAGGATGTCAGCATGAGATAAGGATGACATCACAGTGTGTTGGCATCCCAAAGGCACACTAGCATCTCATACGGACCATGAAGTGAATTTAGCACATACAGTAATTAAATGACTACTTCTACTCTGATTGCTGAGAACTTCTAAAGCATAAGAAAATAATGGAATGTAATAGAACTAAAATAAATTGAAGTAGAAATGATAGCGATAAGGAGAAGAAAGGAAAGAAGATTCTCACAACCATGCAAGTGATGAAGCCTTCGACACATGAATGTCTTCAATACCTACATGTGTGATATTTGGAGAGAATGTTGGGGCTGTATAGGGGTTTGCCTCAGTCAAATCCCCATTTTGGTGCCTGTTGATGCGTGTTTTTTCACTTCTCAACACAAGAAATGCATAAGTGCATTACCTCTCTTGAAAGGCAATTTGTTGTAAACAAGTTGTAGAAAATTACCCCAAGGTCTCTCGGCTGTCAGGTCATGACTTACTTGGAATGTTTCAGTTGTTTCAATGTGATCTTATTGGTAATCACAGGGCAGCCCTACGTAAGTTAAGTTGGAAGGGAATTGGTTCTTTGGATGGAGTTTATGAAAATTTGAAATTATGTTCTATTGTTGCAAGTTTAGGACAACAGCCTGAAACTCCACTTCTCTCATCAAATTTGGCTTTACAATGTGCAATGAACTTTGTCTTAAGTTACTATTTAAAATAAAATTCAAAAGGGAAAGGGAAGAGGAAAGTTCCTAGACCTGAAACTACCACTGAATAGTGACAATGGAGGATGTTGCAGTGGACAACCTTCCTAAAACCAAGTCCCACTAAACCAGATTGGTTCACAGTCTCACAAAACTAGTGCAAGATTCTAAGGTTTGTAGATGTTCAACCATTCACTCACCATAAAGCATGAATAAAGATAGAATTTAAGTGCAACATTCAAATAATTTTTAGACTAGCTTTACACTACTATTTATCATCAATAAACAACAAAAATCATGAACAAGGAAGGGCATCAACACAACATAATTCTTCACCATCAATGAAAAACATTAACTAATCTACTAAAGCATTACAAACACATAGAACAACAAAGTAAATCTATTTCAAAGTAAAGCATAATTTATATTGGTGGAAAGCTAAGAATATCCTTTAAAAACCCTTTTCATTTCATCAATTTTGGGTTAAAAAAAGGTCATCAACCACGTACCCATCATATTGCCACTTTTTGGCCTGTCATGATCTTGCACATACCCATATTTAATCTCATTGTGTGGCCAAGATTCACTATAAATTAGGGTTTCACCTACCCCAAAATATTTTACAATATAAAATACAGTTTTTCTTCTAGCCTATTTTGTCTTCTAGTGAGTAGCGCTGTAGCAATTTTGTCCTTTAGCTGACTACCTTTGTTGCAACTATATTGTGAGGAACTCATCATCAATTACCAGATTCCCCTCATGCATTTTCATAGTAGCATATTCCATGAACTTTCTGATAAATTCCTAGAGCTTATTCCACTCCATTATATTAAATTGAAGCACTTGGAAGCTCAACTTCCTAGATCAGTCAGTTATTACATCCCAATATTTTTCACACTTGGGTGTATTCTTTATCACTTGCTCAGATTGAGCGAAGGCTCAAGCAAAAAAATCCATGAAGTCTAGTGTGAGGGTATCGGTGGCTCCATCCTCCATCTTCTTATGAAAGTAAGGCTTTATCTTTTTTGGATCTAGCTTGGCAGTAGGCATATCATAATTTGTCATTAACTTCAAATACTCCTCACAAGCCATCTTGATTTCCTTGGCCCAATCAATAGCAAGCTCCACTTCATGGAGCACCTGTTCCAATATTTCTCTCCTTTGATCAAGGCCCAATTTCTAGCTTTCTACAAGCCAATGATCATCATTTTCCAATGCAAGCTCCTTTTTCTAGGATTTCTCAGGTATCTTGAGGATGGCCTCGAGCTTGGGGTATGTGATTCTATACAATTTTGGGAAGTTGGTAAAGAATTTTCTTATGCCTTCAAGTTGTTTTTGCACTTCCCAAAATTTATTTTTTGTTCTGACATCACGGCTAATGCCCATATTTCCATTGTAAACCACCTGTTAGAACTAACCTTTGGTGGCCTTCATCCAATTCTTCCTCCTTTCAAGCTTTTTGATGTGTTCCTTGGACAATAGTTGTGGTGGAACCGATGGCGTGGCGGGTAGCTCTTCATGGAGGAGGACCATTGTTGAATATAAGTTGTTAAATCTACCACTTGTGCTTTTAATTCCTCCTTAGAGTATTTTTCCTTATGCATCTGGTGCACAATAGTAGCAATTGATCCTTGGAGATGATCAATTTCCTACTCTCTCATGGTCATTCCCAAGTCAATGGTAGAGATATTATAGCTAACTCCTCCTTCCACCACTGGAGTAGTTATTTGCACAGTTCTGGATCCTGATGCATCCCTTGTTAGATTGGATCTAACCCTTGGCTTCTTTTCCTTCTTTATGCTTATATGTGCTCGAGCCAAGATGGCTTCCAACCTTGCCTTTGAATCCATAAGGGTAGGGGTCTTTTTCTCCAATTGCTTTTCTAGCCATTCAAGCATCTAGGACCCCTCTTTTAGTGATTAACAATCACCTTCCTCTTCTCAAGTATGCTAAATTTCCATTTCTTTGCTGCCTAGAGCCTTTTATTCTATATTTTTTCCCTCCTCTTCATCTGAATCTCGAATAAATACAACTTCTTTCTCTAGGGATTCGGTGGTGGCCATGTGTTCTTTGGGGCTATTTTCCCCTTTAGATGTCTTCTATTCTTCTTCTTTCTCATGCTCTTTGTGATGCTCTATTTCTGGGCTCTTTCTTGTTCTAGCCTCTTCTTCAGGCTTGTCCTCTTCTTTCTCTTCCTCTTTCTTTTCTTCTTCTTCTCCTGAAGGAGGCATTTCCTAGTCATTTTTAGGGATCTTATCTTGTTCCCTAGTAGGAGGTTATGTGTTTACCTCCATTTCTCCATCCGTTTCTTTTTTCTCTTTAGATGACTACTTCTTGACTTCCTCCCCAACATCTTTCAGTTGCTTGGAAAGCTCCTCCTCAAGTTCTTGGTCAGAGGTTTCTACGATGTACTTTGCACTGGGATCTTCAATGTCTTCCTTAGAAGATTATGTTTCCTCCTCCTCATGTACCACTTCATCAATGACCGGGTGTTGATGTTCAGGATGCTCATGATAATCATCATCTTCCTCCTCCATTTTTTTAGTTGCTTCCCTTTCTCGCCTCTCCAACTCCTTGGAAATTTGCATTGTTTCCTCCTTTTTTGGTGGTTTAGTCATAGATATAGGAATAGGGAGCTGATAAGAATTTGTGCTAGGGCAGCTTGTACTACAGGATTCATTAACACTCCAGATAGCTTAGTTGGTATGTTCTGCATGTGCCGAGCAAAGGCTTCTGGAAGCAAGATGGTAGGCATCGTCTTTGTTACAATGGCCAATGGAAGCGTTGTTGATGGAGACATGGAGGTAGGAGAGTGGAGAAGTGGTAGAAAAGGAAGAATCTACAACTAAGATTTGTGCAGTAGGCGAGGTGGAAGCAAGGTGAACTAAAATGTCCTACGCAAGTGGAGAAGAAGCCAACAATGCTTGAGAAGTAGGTGGAATTATTGTAGTGGTAGTAATAGCGACAAGAAGGGTAGAGGCGGCAGGTGGAGACATTGGCTGCTCAGTTTCTCCTTCCTCTACCTCATGGAGTGGGTCCTCCTGAATGGTGGGCATCTCTATGAAACCACCTGACATCTTTGATTTCTTGGAAGGCTCACGTTCTGATCCCTTCCTTGAATAAACCTTGTGCTTGGGCTGGCGTTTAGCTACCTCTTTTCTTTTCCTTGACTTAGTAGTTGGAGGATATTTTGAGGTTTCGCTAGATGGGGGAACAACTGTGGCACTGTCAGTCTCGCTCTTGAGCTCATCCTTGAGCTCACCATAGGTTAAAGTAGCTCCTTATAGTTTCAATTGAGCGATCTTCCTATCAATCCATCATTATCTTCTTGCATATATAGGCTTCATCATAATATCAAGGTCACTAACCTCTTCCTCATTCCAATCAATTAGAGGTAGTGTCAGGTTGGCAATGACATCATATCTTGGATCTATCACTATGTTTTCATATTTGGTCTGACACCTGAAACAAGTTCATTGTCTTGAGGAAGTATGTTGTCATGTGCATGTAGTGCCTCATACACACTTCTTTATCATCTCTGCAATTTTCCAAAAAGTCTTCGACATTGTGCAGGTGGGAATATTCTTTTCCAACCATCTTCTTTAGTTTTCCATATGGGTCTAGCCATGGCCTAACAGTGTGGAGCTCCAAGTTGTTCTCATTCATCTCTTTCTCTGAGTATTCCACACACTAGGATGTAGGGATTGCATACATACCCTAGCCAAATGCAAGGGGATAAAGAATTCCTAGCCTATGCATGTTACTCAAGAGGGTATGTTCGTGCTGGAGTTTCCTAGAGAGTTCAAGTAATACTAACTAGTCATTTGGGTACCGAGGTAGCTTATATGGCCTGTCAGAGAAGCCCTTGGCTCAAATGTAGGTAAACTTGGGAAACTAGATGAAAAGAAATCCAAATTAGTGGATGAAGGAATTTTCACTGCGTGTGACCCTCCTTTCAAAGTCACCTCCAAGTAATCTGATGAAGTGCTTGATGAAGGCATCATTGACTCTACAGTAATCCTTGTTGAAATTCCTATATTGGAGTTGAGGGTATCATTCATAGACCTTTAATTCCCTTCCTAAAGTTTGGCTTGGTGCCACAAACAATCCTCTATATTAAGCACAGTCAGCTAGTAGATAGACCAAGTATGAGCTCATATAGAACTGTGATTTCTTCTTTACAACTACAAGCTGCTCATGTAGGGAATTGCTAATTATTCCTACCCAATGGAATTTAGGCTCTCCTCTAATAATTTCCTCTATGAAATAGAGCATCCATTCTTGGAAGAAAGTTTCAGTCAGGAGGCCCATGACCCTACTTAATAAGGTTACCAAGTCATGGTAATCCTCGTAGAAATCACTTCTGAAAAGCTCCTAGGGAACTTTATTTTTGTTATCCCTCTTCTCCTTTAACCAGTATTGATTAATCGGTTTCTTTCACTTGAGGGGGTCAGCCTTCCACATGTTGTTGGCATACTCTTTGGATGTCTCCTCCATTTCATCGAAGGTGGGTATATAAAAAATTTTCACAATAGATTTGGAGGACAAATCAGCCAGTATGTTACCATCTCTATCCATAATTATGTCAGTGTTCTCCTGATATACCTCTTTGTAGGCCATTACTAATTCAGGAGCTACGAGGGCATCCAGGAAACTAGCTGCCTTGGTGAACCCACTTCTTCTAATCCTTTTGGAATTCTCTGTGGTAGGGTTGACAATGACCCTCTACTTGAATTTATCAAGTACAATATGCCCCAAGTTAGTATTTGAGACCTTGTCCCAGTTTGTGGTGACCTTTGACTTGAGGTCCTCTCCTTGAAACTTATATTTCATTTGATACTTTTCCTCCTCTGCTCTTGGTCCTTTGGAAGCTTTCTTGCCTTTTTCCTTCTCTATAGATGCTTCCAAAGGTCTTGTAGTTGGTTCCATATATCTTGCAAGTAAAGGAACAGTAAGCATATTCAAGTGGAACAATAAGAAACGTTAGAAAAATCCTAAAAAACAATGTTAGATCGAGTAAATCATCATTCAAGGATCCTAATGTTTCTTTCAGATCATCATTAGCCTTGTGATGGAGGGAGATATGGCAATATGGGCCTAGGGGTGTGGACTTCCCTAGGCTGACAGTCATTTTGGAGGTAGTTGTGAATGAACGACGGATAGGGCATGGTGGCCTACATGTTTCTATCTGCATTGGGATTTTGTCATTAGGTGGGGCCAACTAAGGAGATCAAGCCATTTTAGAATGTGGGTTAAATTGTTCTTGAGGTTTTAATATTGCTAGCTAAATCATTCAGGCATGTGGGTCTAAGGCATGCAGGTGTAGGGGATACCTTGGCTATTTTGGGCTCTACCATTTGAAACAGCACTGGTGAGACATAATTCTACAATGGGTGGCCCACAATGTCGGACCCACTGGGAGCTTTGGCATTTCCTATTTGTTTTGAAATTTGTAGGAGACAACAATGTCGGGCCTCGCATAGGAGGCCAACAGAGGTTGTTGGCTGTTTTGAACTAGCTCGAGTGGGGCAGTGACCCACGGGCAATCATCCACATGGAGCATCCCACCTGGCATTCTATGCTTAGTCCTTTTCTCTTTGGGCTCAAAGAGATCAAGCAATTACGGGCTCCGCAAGGTGGACATATGGATGTCATTGGCCGTTCAAAATGGAAGACCCATAGAGATGGTAACCCGCGTTAGTTGGCCCGCAAGTAGGAGGGTTAATCATTTCGTTCTTTTTTGTTGAGATGGTGAAGGTTGTTGTAGATTCTACAAGTTGGACAGTTGGGATGCCTTGGCTATTCAAGATGGTGAACATGGGATGGAGGCCCATGGACAGTAGCCCGCAATGGACAACCCGCATGCAATTAACACTTAGTCATTTTGGCACAATGATTTGAACAGAGATAACTGGGGTGGGCCTCACCTAGCGGAATGACGGGGTCAATCAACCATTTGGTTAGTGAGGTTTAGAGGGAAATCCATAGGTAGAGGCCCACATTCATGAACCCACAAGGGTCAAAAGATACTTGTTTAGACTCATGGATTTTGTTAAGTTTGAAAGGGATGGCTAGGAAAGAGCATCTACCTACATGAGTGGGCCCAAGGAGGGTGAAGGCCGACCATTTGGAGCTTGCTACTTTAGGGTTGGGGCAATGGTGGCAGGCTCTTTACAGACTCACATGGCATGATTTCCCTAGTTCAAGAACAACTGTGGGAGGTTGGAATTCCATACAATTTTTTAGGGCCAATTTTGAGGGATTCTTCAATTTTTGAGACATTAGTTTTGTTCGCCATAATGTCTTCTAACTGGCTTGAATTTTTTTAGTTCTTAAGACTTTAATAATTTTGCAAAAATATGAAAAAACTCATAAAAAAGTGGTGACAGAGGTCCTACCTAGCGGACCCATGAGAAATTGTTAAGGAATTTGAAGAAAGCAGAGCACGAGCAGTGGCAAGACTTTGTGGGAATGGAGGTGGGAATGGCTAGAGGCTTCTGAAAAATTACTTGAACATCTAACAGTGAAAATGACCCATCAAAAATGACTATTTATAGACTTTAGTGCATTACATGTCCATCATAAATGTGGGTATGGAAGTAGCCAAGGTTGGTTAGCACGCATTTCAAAAGCAACAGTGGTGGCAATGACAAAGTTTGCAGGGTAGGAAGCAGTCAAGGGTTGGTCATCTGGCAAGTCAACAATGAAAAATGGTGAAAGTTGCTGCAAATCCCACAAGGTGCATGGATGCACTGGCTCGGTCATTGTAAGGATGGTGAAAGGGGGACAAAGTTCCACATAAGGTGGCCCACATAGGTGGACCCACATTGTGTGAAGAATGGTAGTTTCAAAGTCTAAAGAAAAACTGCCAAGGGAACTCCACATAGGCTAAAGACTTGGAAATTTTGAAGGCTATGAAACTTGGTCAACTTAAGATGATGACTCTATGACTCCTTGACCACATAGAAATAAAAAATAAGGGGGCATTCAAAACGAGGTGTAGGAAAAAGTGACCTAACAAAGTGAAAAGAGAGGGTCCCCATTCTGAATAGGGCTTGTGTGCTATAGGCACAACAATTGGCGACTCTACTGGGGACCGCTCCTGAGCCTTCTAAGGATAAATGCTCATTCAGAACCAAGAATCTCTAGCTTTGTAGACTAGGGCCCAGTATGAAAAAGTGAACTATAGGACTCAAAGGAGAATGAGATGCATAACTGAATCAAATCACAAAATCATCTCAAAAGTGTGTGCATGATCCGGTGGACATTTTTCAGTGAAAATTGAAGTGTCTTATTTTTCTCCAGAATCTGCACCATTAGAAAGAGCTCAGTGTCCTGGTTCCAACGCAACTCGAACGGAGCGAAAAGGAGTCCGTTTGCACGAGTTATGGCCAGTCAAACCTTCGGTCAAATTGGGAATCAGGGGCATTCAGAAGGCAAAAAAATGATGTCGTCAAAAGTTCTTGAAATCGGCATCATCGCGAAGAGCTCGTCGAGACGATTCCGATGGCGTTCATTTCGTCGAAATCCGACACCATACGCCAGAGTTATCAGCGGTCAAAGTTTGTAGTTGACTTTTTAAGGTGGACCGTACGGATGCTGACGTCAGCATTCCGTACTGTACGGACTGTGAAAAGGCCAAATCAGAATTTGACAAGTGGCTTCCATGTCGGAATTGAACGGACCAATCGGATCGTGACACGTGTCCATCCGTACACAGTCAACGGCACACGTCATCGGTCGGCACACAGTCATTGTCCACGTCATCAGCTGAGTCAGCGGCACAGTTGGCAGGACACGTCAGCTCTTCGTATGCCACATCATCATCCAGTTGGCGGACACACTAGCACCCACGTCGGCATACAGTTGGGAACACATGAGCATTGTCAGCGAATTGTACTTCGCCACGTGGCACCTCGTGAGCATGCCACGTGGCCTAGGCTTGCTCGATCGGAGAGTTGGAATTTGTTTGTTTAATAAAAAATCATGGCGCTGGCGGAGGGATTCGATCCCACACCACTCACCACCGAAAGACCCGCACCGGTCGTTCCACCAAAGCCAACGCGCTATACTCTAGAAGGAAACGGTTTTGTTTTGTTAACAGTTTGTTGAAGTTTTTTTTAAAAAAACAAGCGGATGGGAGTGGAACCCGGAACCGCGGGGTTCCCAAAAGGGATATGCACCGATAGGCCATCGATCCCGTCTGAGATATTGGTGGCATCGGTTATTTTTGATAACATTTCAAATACCGAATGCCTAAATAAAATAAAAACAAACTCTCCTACTCAAAAATTAAAACAACAATAATCCTTTTAAGGATTAACCAGAAACCTTCTCAACCATAATAGCCCGAATAATGCTAAGATGAAGGGCTTAATTTATATTATGGAATTTTTAATGATTTTTTATGCAAAATTGGGAGATTGTTAAAGATTATTATGTATTTTGGAGAGATAAGGTGGATTTGGGAAATATTTTGTAAATCAATTGGTTAAAGGCCAATTTGAGCAAATTTTATGTATAAAAGGAGGGTGGAAGGTGAGAGTAAATATAAGTTTTCTTTCAGGTGACGAAGTCTTGAAGCTGTGGAGTTAATCGAAAGAGAGGTCTTGTGGAGATTCTTTGAGTCATTCTTGCACGTCAGAGCGTTGTTATGCTGCCGAAGTGCTTGGAGAATGATTGTGGTGCTTTGTAATTGATTTTGGAGTTAATCGGATTAGTCTCTCTATTGGAGTGGACCCAGAGACGTAGTCACTTTCGTGACGAACTCCGTTATCAAACGTTGTTTGCACTTCTCTTCTCCTCTCTCTTTCTGTCTCTCATTTCCTTCCTTTCTGTTATACTCACCTTGTTATTACTTTCATTTTGTTATTTCCATAAGTTAATTTTGATTTAGTTAACTTGAAATAATCATTGTAAAAGCATTGTAAAAGTTAAGCATTTCATTTCTGCAATCTAGTCTAGATCCTATACAGATCAGTGCAGATGGTGAATTCATTCTCTTTAATTAGAAACTATGAAAAATGACCGTTAATCAGACCAAACAAGCTATGAATCGTCTAACTCCAAAAGTAACCTGGACATTACCTCACTGCCAGTCAAGTGTCCATAGCCTCAATGGAGTTGTTGTTGTGACCCCATGAACATTTCTATCCTACCAGTCGGGCATCCATAGCCCCGATAGAGTTCTCTACACACCCACATGGTTGCTTTATTTCAACATTTTCTTTTCTTTTGATATCTCTTTAAATATTTTTTTTTTTGCTCAACTATGTAAACATCAAAGCTTACAGTGGGTTTGGATTAATAGTGGTCACTGAAGTAGACTTAAGCTTTTCACTTGGTAGCCCATAATAAGGACCATTGCACAACTCTTCAGAAATAATTATCATATGTTTTGTGCAAGATCTGAAATGGATGTGAAAGGATTCAACCAAGGGTCATATTCTAGGTCAAGTCAGTAGTTTAGGTAAGGAGACCATTCCATAGAAGCAATCAAAGACTAATAGTTGAGAGTGAATATTTATCCAAAGAACACAAAAATTGAGTAGCAAGGTGAACAGTCTATCAAACCAAACACTTCCACCACAATAGAGACAAAGGAACACTCTCAACAAAACAAGATGGTCGGGAGATGAGCAAAACAACGAAACAACAAAATAAATGAAGCCTAAGCTAACCTATATACAAGTATTTATAGATACCTAGCTCAAAGAAGCTCAGGCGAGGAAATAATGCTTAAGGTGTTGCTCATTGATGGGAAACAAGACATCCTCACCAGTTAAGGTCTTGAGGCAGAAAGCGTTATCACGTAGGATTTCAGAAATTTAAAAGGGGCTAAGCCAAAGCTTGTCAAAATTTTCATGTCCCCCTTTATTTTCATGGACCTTGTCCCAACATAGGAGTAGATCAACAATTCTAAAGGCCTTGACCCTAGCTTGTTGGGCAAACCATCTTTTGACCATGCCCTGATGTTTGGAAAAAATTTCAACAACGTGGTCACACACTTCTTCTAGGTGGTGTAACTCAGCTAAGCGGGCCTCTTATTGATCCCCTTCTTCATAGAAGATGTTGATGAATTGAAGGGCGGTGATCTTTAGGTGATCATGAAACATAGGTTCCAAGCCATAAATGAGGTAGAACAGGGAATCACCTAGGGAAGCCTTGTGGTGTGTATAATCTGCCCAGAGGGAAAAATGAAGTTGGATGTGCTAGTCTTTAGGATTCCTATCAAGTAGTTTTTTTATCACAGTGACTAGGTTCTTGTTTGTAGATTCAACTAGGCCATTTCCCTATGGATCATAATTAGATGATAATTTGAGGGCAATGTCATAGTCAAAGGCCCAACTAGCGAATTTAAGCAAGGAGAAAGTGAGGCCATTATCATAGACTAAGGCATATGGACAATTGAAACGATTTAAAATAAAGCCTTCAAGAAAATTGGTAACTACCTCTGTAGTGCATTTCCTACATGCAATTACTTCTATCCATCTAGTACAATAATCAAAGGTGGTTAGAATGTACTGGTGACCCACAAAAGATGATGGGCTTACCAGACCAATGAAGTCAAGACCCCACTGCACGAATGGTCTTACCTCCAGGACTGGTTGTAGTAGAACAACAACGTTTATTTCTCTAGTTGCAATGGTCTGGAAAACATGGCAGATACGAACATGGCTATGTGCATCCTTGAAGACTGTTGGCCAATAATATCCTACTTGTAGGATTTTATGAGCGGTAGAAGCACCAGACCCATGACCAGTGCCAAACTTATCATGGAATTCTTTTAGCACTCGTGCTTCTTCTTATTTTCTAAGGCATCTGAGGTAGATTCCTTCATGATTCTTCTTATAAAGTATAGACCCTCACAACATGTAACTCCTAATTTTTAGTTGAAGAGCATGCTTTTGAACTCCTTGTAGGAGAGATGGGTACTTATTGTTCAACAGATAGAAGATAATGTTGTCATACCACTCTCTAAGAGAGATGTCTTCAAGCTGGTATTGCTGAATTGTGAGCTCGTGTCCTACTTCAACCATGGTCTCAACTATCATTTGGGTGAAGGCCTTCCATCTTACTAGTTTCATTGGTGGAATCTTCATGACTTATTCCTATAGCAGGGTAAACCATTTTTCTCTTCTTTCTCCTAACTCATTCTGCATTAGCAATGTCTTTACTGCCAAATCAAGCACAATGGAAAACACCTTATTTCACAAGATGTAGTGTCTGAATTTATTAACTCCTTTGACCAGAGCATACGCTTGCTTCTCTACATTGTGGTGTCTCAATTCATCATCCTTTAATGGAACACTCATGAAGGAAATTGGGTGCTCATTTCCTTCATCATCTTTCTGACTAAGAATGTTGGCATTCAAATGGTTTGAAGAAAATGAGTAAATTTAGAATGGCTTCAAATGATTAGGACTAACTAGTACAGGTGCATCAAAAATTGCTTTCTTAATTTCTTCGAAGGCCTCCTTTGCCTCTAGAGTCCACTCAACTCTGGCATCTTGTTTCAACATGGCATTGAGCAACTTAATGATTTAAGAAAATCCCGTAATGAACTTCGTAATGAAGTTTATCTTCCCAAAGAAAGATTTCAACTCTTTCTTGCTAGCTGGTAGCTAAATCTTCAAGAGGGACTGAATATGCTTTGGGTCTATGGAGATTCCTCACTTTGAAATAACGTGCCCGAGCAACTTACCTTTTGTAAATCCAAAGATACACTTCGGATTAAGGGAGATCCCAAATTCTTTGCACTTCTAAAAGACTTTGCACAGATCGAAAACATGATCACCTCGTTTCTTTGAGAACACGATAAGATCATCCATGTAGATGATAATGCACTTTTCGATTAGATTCTTGAATGCTATGTCCATTGCATATTGGAAGGTGGCACTATCATTGATGAGTCTGAATGGAATCCTCCTATATGAAAAGGTCCCCGACTTCGTGGTGAATATTGTCTTGTGTCTATCTTCATATTGCACCATTACTTGGTAGTACCCAGAGTACCCATCCAAAAATTACATCATCTAAGAACCATTTATGATTTGCAACACCTCATCCAACGAGGGCACGGGGTAGTTATCTTTCTCTGAAGCTCTGTTCAAATTGGGAAAATCCACACACAATATGATTTCTCTATTGTTTTTCCTAACCAGAACCAAATTGGCCACCCTTGTGGAGTGCCTGACTAGAAATATGATCCTAGTTGATAACAACTTCTGCACTTCCCTATAAATGATTGGCTCCAACAATGCATTAATGGGATGTTGTCGTTGTCGAAATGGTCACACATTTGGCTTAAGAGGAATAGTGTGCATAATAATGGAGGTGTCATATGTTTTCAAATATTCATAACTCCATGCAACTAGGTCATGATAATTTTGCAAAGCATCTATGATTCCTTTCTTCTCTTTTGGCATGCACACCTTTCCAATGAATACATTTTTAACCCCCTTGATTGTCCTGAGGTTGTGAGTGTCACATTGATTGTTAATGGAATCCTTCTTTGCTTGTTGATCCTAGTCTCTGATTTGATCTAGATCAAATAAACACTCAAGTTGAACCATGCCGCTTGGAATAGTTTTTGTCTTGAGGTTAATGACCCCCTCTATATCTAATTTAGCCTCTTCAGGCTGAACCTCATCAATTATCTAAGTCGCAAACACATCAGAACTGGTGATGAACTCCAAGATGTGCTTATCATCATTGAACACCTGGAAATGGGTAACGTTGTCTGGTACAGATGGAGTGGAGGTAAGCTCAATGGTGAACCTTTTAAGTCCAAAGAACGATAATGGTTGAAGGGTACTGGATACTTGAGCCAGGGAATCAGTGGTGTAATTTTGGGAGTGAGGTATCAACTGAATATTAAAGGCATTTAGGCTTTATAAGAGGTCCCAAACTCTATGCCTATAGTTTGTTAGTCTTCTATCATGGCAAGAATACAAATTTCTAACTTGATTTATTACTAATTTTGAATCATCGAAGACTTGCAACATTTTAACTTTCTTCCTTAGGGCCATTAGGAGACCATGAACTAAGGCTTCATATTTCGCTACGTTATTTGTGCAATAAAATTGAAGCCTATGAGCAACGAAATAGGTTTTACCCGTAGGATTGATTAGTTCGAATCTAGCTCTGGCTCCTTGCTTGGACTTGGATCCATCAAAGCCTAGTGTCTAGAATTTGGAGGGTTCCTTAACTTTAGGGCCAATCATACATTCATCCCCCCTTGGTTGTACACCTGGGTCTGCCATCTCTGGAATGAACACTGGCTCGACATGGTTGGTGGTAGGTTGCTCGATCGAAAACTTCTTTTGATGTGTAACTTGTCCTTTGACATGTTCCATTGCTATCTGACATAAGAAACACTCAAACTCTGAGTGGGTAGCATTATGCACTCTGCACCAGCTAGGAAACATGAGCTCTTAGAAATCCATTCTTTCCTCCAGGCTAAGCTGATCTTATCTACACTTCTCCATGAAATCTTGGAATTCATCTAGTTGTCCCAAATTCTCATCATCGTAGGATTGATCATCATCTAATTCTACCAACATCTTTGTGCTATGAGGTGCATAGGATAAATTGGTGGGAGGGTTGCATAATACCAAGAAGACTTCCTCAATCATCTCTTCTTCTAGAGGCTACAATTCTTCTTGATATGCCATAGGAGAATAGTTTTCCAGCTCAGTTTCAGCAAATAGCACCTCGTTGGTGTTGTATTATTTGATCATGAACTTCATGTGTGGCTCTTGATCTATTCGAATCTAGTTTGGTAGCCCCTTCCATGGTAGCCATAGATGAGAGAAATCAGCAGCAGCATATCCTTTCAATGCTCGGGTGAAGTCTCTCCCCAGGATTATTTCGTATGTGTCTAGGATATCTGCAACCTAAATATCAATAACTTGTTGCACCCTTGGGTCAGCAACAATCTACATGGGAATCCGATTGATTTCTTTGACTATATTCACTTTCATTTTGTCTAGTTGAGTTACTTTCCTTCTAGAAGGAGTGGAGACTATTCCTAGTGCTTTGCATATGACGAGGGGTATAAAATTGGCCGATGCTTCTGAATCAAGCAAGCAATTATACAGGTTTTTTCCAAATATTCTACTAGTAGTGAGAAAAGGTGGAATTTCTAACTTTCCCTTAAATAACCCCATAGGCATATCCACCTGGGCTACTTGAACTTTGTCCTATTTTTGGTCTTTTCCTTAGTGTACACTTGACTTTGTTCCTTAGTAGGTTGTTTCACCATTTTCTGATTTGAAGGGCCATCTTTCTTCTTTCCTATGATTTCCTAAATTATGGGCTCATGTGGTGGCTCTTCGAAAGAGAATCTCTTGGCTAATAGTTCTTGTGTTGGGAGGAAGTGGTCCCATTGATAACCCTAAAGAAGGCATGCCTAATTGTAGGGACCTTAAGTAATTCAAAAGAGGATAGGCTGATTTTGACCTACTTGAACTCTTTAGCAACATACTCACCCATTTTCTCAATTTCAACCTCGAAGACTCTACCTAAGGAAGAGCTAGTCGGTTGGTTTTGCATTTGATTCGGTTGTTTGTTCTTGTTAAAATATTGAGTGGGAACATCGGGGTAACTTGGATTATTGGTGGAATTAGGGTCAGGTGGGGTGCTAAAGTTATTAGGCAGAGTGGAAGTTTTGAAAGGTACTCTCACTTTCATGTTTCTCAAATTATACGAGGACACTCTTTGATGGAATATTTGGACCTTATCTTCACAAAACTCTTCCTCACCTACTAGACCATTATCCACCAAAGCAAAGAGCTGAGAAAAAGTTTCTTCGTTACTTACCTCTTTCACTTCTTCGTTCTTTGGGGAAGTAGTTTCAGTTTTTGGTGCATTGATCTCACTTCGTGGGAATGGGGCTTGATTGACCATGAGCACTAAGGATTCATAGGGCTCTGATGGGACTAGATCTCGGCAACTAACATTTTCCAAAACATTTTGAACCTCTACTTGAAAGATCTCCACAGTTGTGAGGAACTTAGGGCAATCCAACTCAGAGTGCCTATTTGTTTTATGGATCCAACACCATTTGGACAAAGCTAACTCGGAAAGGTACACCCCACTAGTTGTCTTCTATGCATTAGCAGGCTAATCAAGAGGAGTAGCAATGCCTCCATTGTTAGGTCTTGTATTCCATTTCTAGTTCTACCTTTGTGAGGGCCTCCTTTTGAAATTTTGGTTGGAGTTCTACCCTCTCTCTTAATTCTTCCTAGATGAGGTACCCGCATCATGGTTATCTCTATTCTCTCAGCTGAGGTTGGCCTGAATGCTACATTAAGAAGCTTGTAGTTGGCTATTTTGATTTTGTAAGAGCTTCATCTTCGTGGACATCTTTCTAATCATTTCTATTAGCTCATCTAACTGATCTTTCTTTGCATTACCTAGTTGTGGTGTTTGATTTTGGAGAAAGAAGAGTTGTGTTGTTGGTGGGTTCTACTAAGTGAGCAGGAATTTGGGACCTTGTAGATATAATGGCACTTGGGGTTACTACGAATAAACCTACTACTGTTGGGACTATAGATAATGAGGCATAGGAGGTGCCTAGTTCAAGGGCTGTCCTAGATGAGGAATTATGGGCAGCTGCAGAACTTGATTCATGAGAGGCATCTGATGTGCCAAGGCTTGAGTGAGCCCTTGAACTTGCATGGGATGAGCAACCTGTCCCAAGGAAGGTAGCAGACCATAAATTTTTTTCCCCAAGTCATTGTTGGATATAACTTCCTCAACATAAGCATCCACCAACTGAGCGGGTGGTGGGTTCATTCTTTTCACCAATGCTGAAGTGAGGTTGTCCAAAGTGACATAGTAGATAGGCAAGACAACAACATCATTAGTCACATATGGAGTTTGTAACCTCATGTATGCCTGATGGAATTAATCATTGAAGGAGTTGATTGGTTTGTTGACCTCTCTATGAATAGACATGAATTGTTGATATAGTTCTGAAGGGCTAATTGGAATCTTGTATTTCCTAAGGAATTCTTCAGAAGGTCCCAAGTGGTAATAGATCCTCTAGGAAAGTTGATGTACCAATAGAAAGCTTCCTCTCCCAAAGAATAAGGGAAAATTTTGCATGCCACGTCCTCATGATCAATCTGCATATCCTTCAATGTTGTTTGGAATATCTTGATATGTTCTTCTACTATCCTCTAAGGATCTCGAGGATTGAAGTTCATGCAAAAACCCTTCAAATTCTTGGGCATGTCATGGTAAGCATTGAATAGTGGTGGAGAAGGTTTTTTTCCTAGCCAAGCCATGAGGGGGGGTAGGGGTTTTATTTTTTATTGAACAAGAACTTGGGGTTGTGCAGGGGCAGCAACACTTGGGACTACACCTTGGACTTGGATGGAAGGGGCAAGAGCAACACCCTGGTTTTTAGAAGCAAGCAGTTGGAAGAAAGTTTGGAATGACTGAGTGGAGGAGGTGGAAATGGAAGAGGGAGGATGAGTGTGGGGCAGATGGAAGGAGGAGGGATGTGAAGATGGAAGAAAAGTGGATGGGTCGAAGGAGGAAGATGAAGTGGCTTCCCCTCTTTTGGCTCTCTTAGCCTTGGTAGGGGGGCTACAACTCTTGAAACTCCCCTTTGTTTGGAGTAGATCTTAGGATTCTGTGAAACTTTTCAGGGGAGAATGAAACAATTCAATCCAGCTTAACTCAAAAGGGCTCTCCTTCTAGCACCAGTTTTGTTGATGGGTGTTTTTTCACTTCTCAACACAAGTAATGCATAAATGCATTACCTCTCGTGAAAGAAATTTTTTTGTAAACAAGTTGCAGAAAACTACCCTAAGGTCTCTCAAGCGTCAGGTCATAACTTGCTTGGAATGTCTCAATTGTTTCAATGTAATCTTGCTAGTAATCACATGGTAACCTTACGTAAGTTAAGTTGGAGGGGAATTGGTTCTTTGGATGGAGTTTATGAAATTCTAAAATTATGTTCTATTGCTAAGAGTTTGGGACAATAGTCTGAAACTCCATTTCTGTCATCAAATTTGGCTTTACAATGTGCAATGAACTTTGTCTTAAGTTACTATTTCAAGGAAAATTCAAAAGGGAAGGGAAAGAAGAAAGTTTCTAGACCTGAAACTACCACTAAACAGTGACAATGGAGGATGTTGCAGTGGACAACCTTCCTAAAACCAAGTCCCACTTAACTAGATTAGCTCATAGTCTCATGAAACTAGTGCAATCTTCTAAGGTCTACATATGTTCATCCATTCATTCACCATAAAGCATGAATAAAGATAGAATTTAAGTGCAACATTCAAATAATGTTCATACTAGCTTTACACTGCTATTTATCATCAATAATCAACAAAAAGCATGAACAAGGAAGGGAATCAACACAACATAATTCTTCACCATCAATGAACAAAATTAACTAATCTACTAAAGCATGCTAAACACATAGAACAACAAAGTAAATCTATTTCAATTCACTAACTATGAGGAGAAGAATCATGAAACATGAAATTGGAACTCAAGAATCCACCAAAATCATGAATTTCTATTAAAATTCTAGCAGCACGTCCTTACAACAACTCAACTCTCTCTTGAAAATGAGAAGAAACCCCCTATTTATAGTGTCCAAAAAGAAAAATGAATGGCCAAGATTTAATCTCATGGCCAAGATTCACTACAAATTATGGTTTCACCTATCCCCAAATATTTTACAATATAAAATGCACTTTTGTCTTCTAGCCTATTTTGTCTTGTAGTGAGCAGCGTTGTAGCAATTTTGTCCTTTAGCTTGTTTCCTTTGTTGCATCTATACTGTGAGGAACTCATCATCAATTACCGGATTCCCCTCAGGCTTCTTCACAGTAGCATATTCCACAAACTTTTTTATTAACACATCAAGCCAATTCCTCTCTATTATATCAGATTAAAGAACTTGGAAGTTCAACTTCCTAGATCAACCAGTAATTACATCCCAATCTTTGTCACACGTGGGTGTATTCTTTATCATTTGCTCAGATTGAGTGAAGGCTCCAACAACAAAATCCATGAAGTCCGGTGTGAGGGTATTGGTGGCTCAATCCTCAATCTTCTTATGGAAGTAAGGCTTTATCTTTTCTGGATCTAGCTTGGTAGCAAGCATATCATAATCTATCATTAACTTTAGATACTTCTCACAAGCTGTCTTGATTTCCTTGGCCCAATCAATATCAAGTTGCACTTCATGGAGGACCCCTTCCAATATTTCTCTCCTATGATCAAGGCCCAACTTCTAGGTTTCTATAAGCCAATGATTATCCTTTTCCAACACAAGCTTCTTTTCCCAAGATTTCTCAGGTATCTTGAGGATGGCCTCGAGCTTTGGGTATGTGATTCTATACAATTACAGTAAGTTAGTGCAAAATTTTCTTATGCCTTCAAGTTGTTTTTGAACATCCTAAAATTTATTTGTCATTCTAACAGCATGGATGATGCCCATATTTCTATTGTAAACCTTCCTTTGGAACCAATCTTCGATGGCCTTCGTCCAGTTCTTCCTCCTTTTGAGCTTGCTAATATTGTCCTTGGATAGCAGTTGTGGTGGAGCCAATGGCGTGGTGTACAACTCTTCGACGAAGGACCATTGTTTAATATAAGCTATTAAATATACACCTTGTGCTTTTAATTCCTCCTTAGAGGATTTGTCCTTATGCATCTAGTGCACAATAGTAGCAATTGATCCTTGGAGATGATCAATTTTTTTCTCTCTCATGGCTGTTCCCAAGTCTATGGTAGAGATATTATAGCTAACTCCTCCTCCTTCCCCCACTTGAGTAGCTATCTGCTTAGTCCTGGATCCTAATGCATCCATTGTCAGATGTGATTTGACCCTTGGTTTCTTTTTCTTCTTTGTGCTTATCTATGCTCAAGTGAAGATGGCTTCTAGCCTTGCCTTCGGATCCATAAGGGTAGGGGTCTTTTTCTCCAATTGCTTTTCTAGCCATTTAGGCATCTAGGACCCCTCTGTTGGTGATTCACGATCACCTTCCTCTTCTCAAGTATGCTGAATTTCCATTTCTTTGTTCCTCAGAGGCTTTTGTTCTATCTTTTCTTCCTCTTCATCTCAATCCTAAATAAATACAACATCTTTCTCTAGGGATTAAGTGGTGTTCATGTGTTCTTTGGGGTTATCTTCCCCTTCAAATGTCTTCTCTTCTTATTCTTGCTCATTCTCTTCGTGATGCTCTACTTTCAGGCTCTTTATTGTTTTAGCCTCTTCTTCAGGCTTTTCCTCTTCTTTCTCTTCCTCTTTCTTTTCTTCTTCTTCTCCCGAAGGAGGCATTTCTTCATCATGTTCAAGGCTCTTATCTTGTTCCCTGGTAGGAGGTTCTGTGTTTACCTCCATTTCTTCATTTGTTTCTTTTTTCTCTTCAGATGATTGCTTCTCAACTTCCTCCCCAACATCTTTTAGTTCCTTGGCAAGCTCCTCCTAAAGTTCTTGGTCAGACGTTTCCATGATGTACTTTGCACTAGGATCTTCAATGCCTTCCTCGATATATTGTGTTTCCTCCTCCTCATGCACCACTTCATCAATGACCAGGTGTTGATGTTCAAGATGCTCATGATAATCATCAACTTCCTCCATTTTTCTAGTTACTTCCCTTTCTCACCTCTCCAACTTAGAAATTTACATTGTTTCCTCCATTTTCGGTGGTTCAGTCAGAGGAATAGGAATAGGGAGGCCGACAACAATTTGTGCTAGGGCATCCTGTACTACATGATTCATTAACACTCCAGATAGTTTAGTTGGTATGTTTTGCATGTGTTGAGCAAAGGCTTCTAGAAGTGAGAGGGTAGGCATCATTGTTGTTGCAGTGGCCAATGGAAGGGTCATTGATGGAGAAATGGAGGCAGAAGAGAGTGGAGAAGTGGTAGTAGAGGAAGAATCTACCACTAAGATTGGTGCAACAGGTGAAGGAGTGATTATAGTGGTACTAATAGTGTCAGCGAGGGAAAAGGTGACAGGTAGAGACTTTGGTTACTCAGTTTCTCCTTCCTCTCCCTTGGAGTGGGTCCTCCTAAATGGTGGGCATCTTTGTGAAACCACTTGACTTATTTGATTTCTTGGAAGGCTCACCATCCGATGCCTTCCTTGAATACACCTTATGCTTGGGCTAGCGTTCAACCACCTCTTTTCTTTTCCTTGACATGGTAGTTAGATGAGATTTTTTAGGTTTCTCCAAATGGGGCAGCAGTTGTGGCACTGTTGGTCTCGCTCTCGGGATCATCCTCAAGCTCACCATAGTTTAAAGTAGCTCCTTGCAGTTTCAACTGATGAATCTACCCGTCAATCCATTTTTTTTTCTTTCCTCTATTGGCTTGATCAAAATATCGAGGTCACTGACCTCTTCCTCATTCCAGTCAATTAGAGGTAGTGACAGGTTGACAACGACATCATATCTTGGATCTATCACTATGTTTCCATCCTCCACAACTTGGTTTGACATCGAAATAAGTTCATTGTCTTGATGAAGTATGTTGTCATGTGCATGTAGTACCTCATATGCACTTCTTTATTATCTCAAAATTTTTCCCAAAATTCTTTGACATTATGGAGGTGGGAATATTATTTTCTAACCATCTTCTTTATTTTTCCATATGGGTCCATCCGTGGCCTAGTAGTGTGGAGCTCCAGGTTGTACTAATTTATCTCTTTTTATGAGTATTCTACACAATAGGATGGGGGAATTGCATGCATACCCTGGCCAAATGTAAGGAGATAAGGAATTCTCGACCTATGCATATTACTCAGGAGGGTATGTGCATGAGTTTCTTGGAGAGTTCAAGTAATACTAACCGGTCATTTGGGTACTGAGGCAACTTATATGGCATCTCAGAGAAGCCCTCGGCTCGAATGCAGGTAAACTTTGGAAACTGGATGAAGAGAAATCCAAACTGGCAGATGAAGGAATTTGCACTATGAGTGGCCCTCCTTTTGAAGTCACCTCCAAGTAATATGATGATGTGCTCGATGAAGGCATCATTGACTCTATCGTAACCCTGCTTGAAATTCTAGTATTGGAGTTGAGGGTATCTATCATAGACCTTCAATTTCCTCCCTAGAGTCTGGCTTGTGCCACAAAAAGTCCTCTGTATTGAGCACGGTCAGCTAGCAGATAGACCAAGTATGAGGTCATATAGAATTGCGAGGTCTTCTTTATAGCTACAAACTTCTCATGTAGATAGTTGCTAATCATTCCTACCCAATGGAATTTAGTCTCTCCTCTAATAATTTCCTCTATGAAATAGAGCATCCATTCTTGGAAGAAAGCCATAGTTGGGAAGCCCATGACCCTACTTAATTAGGTTACTAAGTCATGGTAATCCTCATAGAAATCACTTCTAAAAAGCCACTAGGGCACTTCATTTTTTCTATCCCTCTTCTCCTTTAACTAGTATTGATTGATCAGTTTCTTGCAATTGAGGGGGTCAACCTTCCACATGCTCTCGGCATACTCCTTAGATGTCTCCATTTCATCAAAGGTGGGGATATGGCAAGTTTTCCCAATAGATTTGGATGAAAAATCAGCCAGTATGTTACCATCTCTATCCATAATTTTGTTGGTGTTCTCCTGATATGCCTCTTTGTGAGCCATTACTAATAAGGGATCTACGAGGGTAGGTAGGAAACTAGCTACCTTGTCCAATTGATTTCTTCTAATCCTTTTGGAATTCTCTATGGTATGGTTGACGAGGAACTTCTGCTTGAATTCATCAATGTCAATGTGCCCTAGGTTAGTATCTGATACCTTATCCCAGTCTTTGGTGACCTTTGACTTGAGGTCCTCTCCTTGAAACTTATATTTCATTTGATCCTTGTCCTCCTTCCCTCTTGGCTTTGGCAGATTTCTTGACTTTTTTGCTTCTTTGCGGATGCTTTTGAAGGTCTTGCAGCTAGTTCCATATATCCTGCAAGTAAAGGAGCAACAAGCATATTCAAGTGTAAAACAAAGAGAAACATTAGAAAAATACTGCAAAAACAACATTAGATTAAGTAATTCATCATTCAAGGATCCTAACATTTCTTTCATATCATCATTAGCCTTTTGCTAAAGGGAAATATGACAATGCGGGCTTAGGGGTGCAGACTTCCCTGGGCTAGCATTTGTTTTGGAGGCAGCTGTGAACAGACATTGGACAGGGCATGATGATCAGCATGGTTCTATCTGCATTGGGAATTCATCGTTAGGTGGGGCCCATTAAGGAGATCAAGCCATTTTCACATACGGGTTAAATTATTATTGAGGTTTTAATATTGCTAGCTTAATCATTCAAGCGTGCGAGTCTAAGGCATGTGGGTGCAGGGGGTACCTTGGCTATTTTGGGCTCTGTCATTTAAAATGACACTGGTGGGATGGAATTCTGCCATGGGTGGCCTACATCACTGGACCCGTAGAGAGCCTTGGAATTTCTTATTTGTTCTCAAATAGCTAGAAGGAGACAACAAGGTCAAGCCCTGCATAGCAGGCCGTGGAGGTTTTTGGCCATTTCGAAGTAGCCCAAGTGGGGTAGCGACCTGCAGGCGATCACCCACATGGAGCAGCCCGCCTAGAACTCTATACTTTGTCCTTTTCACTTTTGGCTTAGATAGAGGTAGCAATCATGGGGTCCATAAGGCAGAAAAATGGGTGTCATTGGCCGTGTGAAATGGCGGATGCACGGAACCGACAACCCGTGTTTGTTGGCCTACAAGCAAGAGGGTTAATCACTTCGTTATTTTGAGTTTAGATGACATTGGTTGTTGTAGAGTCTGCAAGGTGAATGGTTGGGATGCCTAGGCCATTCAGGATTGCAAACATGGGATGAAGGCCTACAGATGGAAGCCCACAATGGATAACCTGCACACAGTTAACACTTACTCATTTTGGCCTAGTGATTTGAATGGAGATAACTGGGGTGGGACCCACCTAGCAGAATAATGAGGTTAATCAGCCATTTGGTCAGTGAGGTTCAGAGGGAAATTTGCAGGCAGAGGCCTGTATTCTTGGATTTGCGAGGGCCAAGAGACACTTCTTTGCGCTCATGGATTTTGTTATGTTTGAAAGGGATGGCTAGGAAAGAGTATCTAGCTGCATGAGTGGCCCTGAGGAGGGTGAAGGTCAGTTGTTTAGAGCTTACTACTTGAGGGTTGGGTCAATGGTGATAGGCTCTTCATAGACGTGCAGGGAATGATTTCCCTAGTTCAGGAATAGCCATGGGAGGTTGGAGTTCCACATGATTTTTTAGGGTCAATTTTGAGGAATTCTTCAATTTTTGAGACATGGGTTTTGTTCACCATAATGTCTTCTAACTAGTTTGAATGCTTTCAATTCTTAAGACTTTATTAATTTTTTAGGAATGTGAAAAAACTCATCAAAAAGCAGTGGCGGAGGTACTACCTAGTAGACCCGCGAGAAATCATCGAGGAATCTAAAGAAAGCAGAGCATGAGTGGCAGCGACAACTAGAGGTTTATAAAAAAATTTCTGAACGCTTCACAGTGAAAATGACTATTTACAGACTTTAGTGCATTAAATATTCATCATAAATGAAGATACAAAAGTAGCCAGGGTTGGTCAGCATGTAGTTCAAAAGCAACAGCGGCAGGAACGACGAAGTCTGGAGGGTGGGAAGCAATCAAGGGTTGGTCGTCTGGAAAGTCAACAATGGAAAATGGCCAAAGGGGCTACGGATCCTGCGAGGTGAGTGGATGCACTGGCTCAGCCACCACATGGACAGAAAAAGGGGGATGAAGTTTTGCATAACGTGGCCTGCATAGGTGGACTCAGATTGTGTGAAGGATGATAGTTTCAAAGTCTTAAGGAAAACTTCCAAGGGAACTCTATAGAGGCTAAAGACTTGGAAATTTTGAGGCAAATGAAAAGATGACTCAAAAAAGTGAAAAGAAAGGGTCCCCATTCTAAACGGGTTGTTTTTGCTATAGGAACAATAGTGTTCTCACCTCCATGGACAACCAGATAGAAAGAGAGAGTGTAACCGAAATGGAAAAAGGCATGCGGTGAAAGTGAAATCCGCTCAGGTTTAGAACCCACACCACCAAGTATCAATGATAAAAGCAATCCCCACTCGAGGAGGAGAACTCGTATCACAAAAGAGGTTATAAAATAAATCCAAGCTCAAGGAGAACCCATATCAGAGAGTATGAGATACAATAGTTGGGGGATATTGAATCCCAAGATACTTGCAAGCATGAGGCAAGGGAGATAGATGTGAGAGCCAAGAAGGCTACAAAGAGTGTAGTAAGAGCTTGAGAATGATACAAAGAGAGCCTAGAAATATGTAAGAATGTTGGTGTAGCAAGATATATGAAGTTGTGCAAGCAAGAGTTGGAGAGTAGAAAGCTAGAGCCAAAGCTAGAAAAAGAGTTAGAAGTAGAAGAGAGGAGCTAGAGATGGAGGAAGAGGCTAGAAGAAATTAGAATACCAAAGGGATTAAAAAGACTACTTTTAAGGAGGGGAAAGAAGCTTCCCGAGCCATTTCAGGGCATCCCCAACTGTTACCATCTACAAAGGTAAGTGACAAGTGGAAAGCATGCTCAAAGACAACTATTTGAGCATTGAAATTCCATAGGATGATAGCTCGGTGCACAAACATCTACACAGCGCGCTAGTTTCTAGACACATCACACTACAAAACAACAATAATGGGGAAAGCGCAAGGTTCGATGCAAAGTTGAAGCACGAAGGTGGCTACTGAAAAGGGGTACTAAGCATCCTAAGAGGGGGAAAAGGATGATGTAGGGGATAAAATGAGCCTACTCAAGATGCTAAGGGAGTGGACACTAAAGAAGATGCAAATATGTATGTGAAATTGTAGGGGGTGCAATTTTACGACTATACATTTTACCCCCACTTTAGCTGGCATATGAATCTACATTAATATGCATACTAAAGGAAAACTACTAAACATAAATAACATCATATGCCAAAAGGATACTGTAGAGGAAGCAGATAACTCTTTGAACCACAAAAGCATGCCCCTAGGCTAAAGACCTACAAAACAAACATATTAGACAAGCAAAACCCTATGCTAGAAAACAATGTTAGAACATAAAAAGCTAAAGGATTCGAGTGAGAAAAGTAAAGAGACCTTGATGTAAAAGGTTTCCTCAGTACCATTTGTCATCCCCAAATTAAGAAATAACATACTTATAAGAATTCTAAAACAAAGAGAGGAAGGGTATATACACAGGATGAAGAAAATGCAGATCTTTGATCCGGTATATACAAAATAGAAGAGAAGAGAGAATTTACAATGTAAGTTCCTCATAGGCCCATAGACCAGCAATGAAGGTGCCCTCCAAGATCTCTCACATGAAGGATACTCAAAAAAGTAGCTTACAGACTCACAGACCTGTAAGGAAGGTGTCCTCCAAGATCTCTCACATGAAGGAAAACTAGAAAAAGTGTCTTACAAAACTGTAGGCCTGCAAGGACAGTGTCCTCCAAGATCTCTCACATGAAGGAAAGCCCAAGAAAGCACCCTACAAACCCACAAAATTGTAGGGGAGAAACCCCCAAGATCTCTCACATGGAGGAATCCCATAAGAAGCACCCTATAGACCCATAGATATATAGGGAGGTATCCCCCAAGATCTCTCACATGGAGGAAACCAAAGGAAGAGAACTCCTCAGATTCAAAAAGTGGCTTCACAGGAACACCCATAAAATGACATGTCTACCCATAGATAGAACATGTCAAAAAGTGACCTCGAAGGAAAGTAAGAGGAAATTCATGCAGACTGTCAACAAGTTTGAATGATTTTAGAGGGGTCACTCGGGAACCCTTCAAAAGAAGAGGGGTCCACTCAAGGGACATGTTGTTTGAAAAACAAGGTCTAGCCAGGTTGCCCCCAAGCTAGATGTGAATGAATTAATGTGAAGGAGAAAAGATTTTAAAGAGATCCCTCAAGAACCCTTCAAAAGAAAAATGGGGCCCACTCAAGGGACGCTTCATTTTAAATACATAGAGAAGAGGGAGGTCCTTAAGAAGGACACACATCTCCAAAATGAGTTATCACTACCCCCAACATATAGGGGAGGAAGTCCATGTAAGATGCTTAGAATAGATAGGACAAAGGAAATCCTCAATATCACTTGTCCTGTGAGGAAGAGAATAGTGCATCAACCAAATGGGAGTTTGATGACACCAGAATCACAATTTTTTTGTATTTTATCCTTCAAGGCCTTACATTCACTAGTGGAATGGCTAGGCACTCGATGGTATGCACAAAATGAATTTTTTTCTTTATCATGTTCATGAGATTTCTTGTGTGTAGGAGAAGGAAGAGTGATTAAACCAGCTTTTAGAAGCCTCAACAAGATATGTTCTTGCTTAGATAAAGAATGAGGAGCAGGAAACAACCCTTTCTCTTGTGAGGAAAATTTTGACTACTCGCGAGAAGAAGATACGAAGATGGAAGACAATGGAGGATCCTCATGGAGAGTATTATTCTGGATAACAGAATCATACTCTTCTATAGGATCATCATCATCCTTTTTGATAGGACTACTAACATTAACCCCCTTAACATAAGTGTGATCATCTTCCTCAAAAGGATGATCAACAACAAGAACATTACAATTTGCGTTCACACTATCCCATGATACAAAAGAATGATCATCTTTGATAGCGGGTGTGGATGATGTTATCAGAAGGTCTAAGTGGATCGAGTCAACTTTACATTCTCTAGTGAAGAATTATGTAAAGTCTAAAGAACCCCAATCATCACCAAGACATGCATTTTCTTGAGAAGAGGTAGGAGCAGACTTAAGATTTCTTTCTTCAAAAGGACGTTCTTTACGGACATTTATCTCAAGAGTATCCTTTGTAGTAGGTACTGCAGGAGTAAACATAGACACATTGGAAGACACTGAAGGAATATGAGTAGGCATAATCGAAGCCTAACCAGCAGCTACCCTCTCACATAAGTGCATATCATCAAGGTTAGCCTTGACTATGACTACTTTATTGTTAGCAATGAACTTAATAGATTTATGCAAGGTAAACATGACTGCACCCATAGCATGAATCCACGGTCTACCAAGAAGAAGGTTATATGGTAATTTTTCTAATATAACATATACAAGGGTGGGTACAGTAATGGGTCCCAACCTCAAAGGCAGAATTATAGTGCCTACGGCTTGTCGATCGACATTATCAAACTATTAAGAGAAGATGGATCACTATTAATCTTAGGCAATATACATTGAGCATCGAATCAGCGTCAACAAGAGTACATCTAATACCAATTTTATTAATGTTGATTATGACCATTAGAGGGTTTGCTTGCTTCTGTACTTCCAGAGGTGGTAGTTCCTATGGATAGAACATAATATTTGGTGAATCCACATGAATATGAGCTATCAATGCATCAACATCGATTGTCTTGGCAGAACAATGCAAGAGGATCTTTTGCAAGGTTTCCTAAAGCATACCTTGGTAAACCAAAGCAAACTAAAGCAAGTCCCATGGTGAGATCTTAGTCAAAGTAACTTGGAGTTGCTTGACAATATCGTAATCACCAAGTGCTTTAGTTATAGGTTTAGGAGCTAAAGGAAGACTTGGTTGTTTATTTATTCTATTCTCATAATTATGGGCTATTGCTCTATAAGAGGGAGCCTTAGAAATATCAAGAGAATCACGATCATATGGAACACCATCAATAGAATAAATCCTTTGAGGAGGACTAGTTGGAGTCATGTAAATGAGTGGTCTCTTTGACCTTTGAGGGGCAGTAGAGATATATATTACATTTATAGAATTGTCACAACATGTAGAATAATCATTTGAAGGCATATTCTCAAAATCAATCCAAACAGGATCAAATGTGGAAGGAGGTTCATCATTAGCTAATGCATCATCTTTGGAAGAGAGTGCATCAGAACAAAGATGAGATTCATCATTCATAGATGCATCATCTCTAGAAGAGAGTGCATTGGAATGAATAGAATGTAGAGTAACATTAAGAAAAGTATCAATGATTTCATCTTCTTGCGACAAAACATCCTTCAAAGCTAGAGGACTTTCATTAGAAGGATCAAAGATATCAATTGACATGGGTAAAGCCAAGTCACCATCACAAGCATGAAATGGAATATCATTAACATTTTAAACAATATTAGATACAAAACTAATAAAAGAAGATATTAAATTCATTTTGATGAAAGAACAAAGAAAAATAAAAAATCTAGATTTTCTAATTTTTTTGGTATTTTCTAGGTTTTAGTAATTTTCCTTTTTGAGGGTCTTCAGAGCAGAATTTGAGGTTAGAAATTGTGTTGGTACTTAAAATTTGACTATTTATTTTATGAATTGAACTAGTTCTCTAGGAGACCTTTCCAACAGTGCAAACGGTTCTGAATTCCGAGCACTAAGTCAAAAGTTATGATCCCACCAAGTAGGGGTAAATAAGTTCCTAGTTTTTTAAAAAATACCCTCTTGAAGTTGGGTTCACCAAAATGTAGAGAGGGGGGATTCATTACTCACAAGTTCTCTTCCTTTAGAGAGCCTCATGGGGAAAACTTCCCTAAACTACCTCAAGAACAATGTGAGAGTTCTGGAATCAGAAAGAGTAGGTCACAAAGATTTTTTAGGAAAATTGACAAGCTCTCAGCCAAAGGATATCAACATGGGATAAGGATGACAACATGATACGCTTGCATCCTAGAGGTGCATTGGAATCTCGCATGGACCAAAAAGCAAGTTTACCATAGAAAGTATCTAAATGACTACTTCTACTTTGATCGCTGAGAACTTCTAAAGCATAGGAAAATAACAGAATGTAATAGAAATAAAATAACGTGAAGTAGAAATGATAGAGATAAGGAGAAGAAATGAAAGAAGATACTCACAACCACACAAGTGATGAAGCATCCAACATATGAATTTCTTCAATACCTACATGCGTGATATTTGGAGAGAATGTTGGGGCTGTATAGGGGTTTGCCTCAGTCAAACCCCCATTTTGGTAAACCCACCTCCACGGATAGCCAAATAGAAAGAGAGACTATAACTAAAATGGAAGAAAGTGTGTGGTGAAATCCAAACCCGCTCAGGAGTAGAACCTGCACCACCAAGTATGAGTGATAAAAGAAATCCCTGCTTAAGGAGGAGAACTTGTATCACAAAAGAGGTGATAAAAGAAATCCCTGCTCAAGGAGGAGAACCTATATCACAAGGTGTGAGATGCAATAGCTAGGGGATACAGAATCCCAAGATGCTCGCAAGCATGAGGCAAGGGAGATAGATGCAAGAGCCAAGAGGGCTACAAAGAGTGTAGTAAGAGCTTGAAAGATGTAAGAATGGTGGTGTAACAAGCTATATGAAGTTGTGCAAGCAACAGGTGGAGAGTGGAAAGCTAGAGCCAAAGCTAGAGAGGAATTAGAAGTAGAAGAGAGGAGCTAGAGATGGAGGAAAAGGTTAGAAGAACTTAGAAGACAAAAGGGATTGAAAAGACTGATTTTAAGGAGGGGAAAGAAGCTTCTTGAGTTGTTTTAGGGTGTCCCTAGCTGTTGGCACCAACAAAGGTGAGTGACAAGTGGAAAACATGCTCGGAGACAACTATTTGAGCATTGAAATGTTGCAGGATGATAGCATGGTGCATGGAGGTTTGTGTAGCGCGCTAGTGTCCAGACACATCATGCTACAAAATGATGAGAATGGGAAAAGTTCAAGGTTCGATGCAAAGCTGACGCATGAGGGTGGCTTCTAAAAAGGCATGATGAGCATATTGAGAGTGGGAAAAGGCTGATGTAGGGACTAAAATGAGCCTACTCAAGATGCTAAGGGAGTGGACACTAGAGCGGATGCAAATATGTATGTGAAATTGCAAGGGATACAATTTTATGACTATATAGGTTGATTTTGGATTGATTTGTTTAATGAAGAGATTTTCCCTATACCTTGAATTAGTGTAGATGATGATGTCAAGATAGGGAATAGTGGGTAGATTTGGGACGTGTTCCCTTGTGGAAGTGAGGATGAAGCATTGAGGGTACCTACTTGTCCAAATAAGTCCACTTGTCCTTAGGAGATGTTGGGATTATATCCTTGTGTATCAATAGAGTATGTGTGGGTAGCATGAAAAGTGGATGAATTATTTGTATGTTGGAGGATGAGTGACACATATGGTTGCTTAGGGTCTTGTGGGATGGTGTTTGGAATACGCAATACTGTGTTAGCTTCCAAATTTTGGCTGTTTACAAGCGGATACCCTCGAAGGGATTGGAGTAGTGAACTTCATTTTGTGATCATAGGTTGACTTGGAGTGTGAGATGATGATGGTTGAATGATTGGTTGGATGATGCCTAGGAATGAAGGTGTGAATGATGTTTGTGGTATGTTCCCCAAAGGTTGTTCAAAAATGGTGCTTACATCAAAATTGGAAGGCAGTTTAGCCCCTTCTTTTGTCAATGCCAACATGTATTGGGTGGGATTTAGTCTCATGTTTGTGTTGACAAGTTTATGAGTTTCAGGATTTTGGACTAGTTCAAGTATTTCATATTGGGACATCTCTTTGTAATTGGTTGTGACATCCTCCACTTGGTAACCTTCCTCTTGAGGATCTTGAGGTAGTTGAGGGGGATTAAGTGGAGGGTTGAATTCTGTTTGGCTCAAATTAATTGTGGTTGATATTTCTTTGTTTTTCTCCATGATCTTCTTGTTTTGTGACCTTGTTTGGACCATAAAATTGGGATCAAATTTTAGGAATGTGTGGGATGAACCTTTAACTCCTTTGGTTAATCTAAAATTTAGGTACAAAAATAAACTCTAGGATATGGTAGGATCAAATGGTGATGATGATGTGATAAATGAGGGGTGAATGGTATGGATGTTTGAACTTTTAAGAACTTTGGATAAATACTATACTTTAGGATTTTCGATTCTGATTGGTTTGATTTGGATGATGAACTTGTAGATCACAAGATGTTAGATGTGATATTTATGATGAACTTGTCCAAGATGGGAGCTAATTTATCTAAGTGTGTGAGAAAGGATTCATTCCCACAAAACTAACTAAACAAGATGATTTTTATTTTGGGGTCTAAGGATTTACCAAAAGTCTAGCATAAGGATGTTTCCAAAGTTCAAGAAAGTTGTTTGTGAGATGAATGTTGATAAATGTTTTGATAAATGGAGGTGTTGATTTTTTGATCCTAGATGAACCTAGAAAGACTTTGTTTACAAGACCAAGGTGTTGAAGAACATGTTTTACCCCTAAAGTTTTTAAATCCTATGACCAATGTTTTGACTTAAATGAGAGGTTCATATTGACCATACATGTTTGGATTATTTAGCGAAATAAGTCTATACAACCTTGTTACCAACTTGTTCATGTTGTACTACTATCTTAGGATATGTCTTCTAATGTATTTTGAACTATGATTTCTAAGTTTTAAATGGCGACAAGTAGACCTTCATTTTGGAATTTTGAATTTGCGAGAAATCATGAAGACAAGCACATGTGTGGGGTTCATTTGTGTTCTTATCTTGATTAAATGAATTATTTTTACCACACCAATTTGTCTTGTTTGTATTTCAAACTAAATTTCTATTCCTTAGCTCTTTTTCATTCTACAAAGTCCATTATGTGAAAGTCAAAGAGTCCAGGCCATAGTTTCCCTAGGTTGAATTTGAAGAGAGTGAATTGAGACATGATCCCAAGTATTTAGAAGCCTCTAGGGATAAAATCCTTAGAGAAAAGTAGTAATAATTGGACTCTTTAAAGGTATTCACTCTTTCCAATGGGTTTAAAATTTTGATGATTGTTAAATGTTTTGGAATCAAGTAATGTGTTCAACTAACTTGCAAAATGCACAATCCCAGGCTAAAGAGATACTACTTGTTGAGTCCCCACTTATATTGATCCAAACACTAAGTGAAAGTGAACAACTAGAAATTTGGCGGCATTGACTCCCCCTTACATGGAACACATTTCTCGGGTGCACCAAATCTCAAACCTCGAAGGATTTTTCTATTTTGACTATGAATAGTGGAATGTGGGGCATCTTCAGAACGACTGTTCTTGCACTAGCAAGCATAAGGGTTTTTGGTCACTAAAACAAGTTGGTTTATAATTTGGATATTCGGGATAAAAATACTAATGCCGTACACATGGAAAGATTAGCTCAATTAAGTGGCCTCCTAGTCTCTTCTTAAGAAGATATTTTAACGTATCACATAGATACTAAGGGTGGCACTTGTTGATATGGGATAACCACATCAGATGGTTGATGAATTTCATCACAACCATTTCATTTATATAGTGGAACAAATATGAAAGCACTGCTTTGGGTCATATCCTCTCTCAAGTTGGGAGCCAGGCCCTTCTAAAGGTAAAAATTTGACTTGAAAACAAATGTGCAAAAAGAATCAATGTGTTTATTGTCATCCAAGATTACCAAAAGGTGTGAGGGGAGAGGATACACACCTTGAATGCACAAAATCAATAAAATAACACTTGAGTCATTATCTTCACCCAAGATCGCACAAAGTGGAAGGGGAGAGGATACACACTCAAAGCATTTAAAGACAAGATCACTCTCTTCAAGCACTTGTTTGTCTTAACCTTCAAAGCAATGGTGAATTCATTTTAAGCACCAAACTGAGTGTGAGTTTTCCTTGTTCAATTTTATCCCACATATAAATGTCTAGTATGTTTGTAAGTTCAATTTTAACCAACTTGAAAAGCTTAAATGAATGGTTAATTTTAATCCCAAAGTAATGTTAGTTGGTCTAAAATAGAAAATGAAAGCAACAAATGGATGCCCTAGACTATTATAATGAGCATTTAAAAATGCTTTTTTCAATTTCAATGCCCAATTCTCCAACTCAAATTTTCTTGTTAGTTTTCTAGATTTCTCCGACTTGCTACACAATTATATTTTGATCCCAATGTGAGAGAGGTTGCCACTATTTCTATATGTGAACTGTAAGCATTACAAATCTATCACAAGTAAGATTTGTTTCAAAAAATCAATGAAGAATACATTATCAAAAAAAAAAAGTTACACCTGTCATGCAAAGTCATCACAAGTAAGATACAAAGTTTCTAGTAAACCTTTCTACTAACTTGAATTTCACTTGAACTGATTGTAGATCAACCACCAATATAAAACAATCTTCATCCCTACTATTCATAAAGTTAAATTTCCCATGAACAGATTGAGAACCATCTTCCACTTTAAAATGATATTCAATCCCCTATAATACAAACTAAATATTTGTAGGATAAATTTATCAAAAATAAATAAAAAGCCTCACATAAAATGTATTAAGATCATGATATTACAACATTGGGGATCTCATAATGAAGCCCGGTTTTTGATGAAATAGCTCAAGAAATGGAAGATTTAAATGATAAAATTGTTAGCATTGGTGAAACATGATAAATTACTCTTTTAACAGCTCGTGTCGAATGCAAACTGGCAGGTGTAAGCCAAATTTTACTCTGAAGGTTTTCCTAGAATGGATATGCTAAAAAAAAGCCCTAGAAGTATTTTTTTAGATGGAAGTGGTGGGCATGAAGCCAAACTCTCTTACAATCACGAGCTTCCTACATTTTAAAAATTATTTGAGAATTTAAAAAATTTGATCCTAAAGATCCCACCTAAATCCCCAAGAAAATAAATCTCATTAACAAATTCAAACTTGGGATTGAAAATGGGTCAATCAAAAGTAAAAAAAAAAAGAATTACAGACTATGGCAGCTGATAAAAACAAAATCATACAATGTCTTTACTCTCTGAAGGACAAGGGAGGTGTCCTTATTCTCATGGAGTTACAACTCACTACACAAAATAGCAATAGCCAAGCTTATTGATTTAAAGACCACATAAATGAAATGACAAACTAATTGATTTAAATATTATAAAAGAGCTTTGGCAGCAAACTTATGTCGAGATCAATAAACCAACAGTTCTTATGTGTGTAGATTGTATCCATGGGTTTTGCTTATGTAACAAATGTATCCATTCTTAGCACACATTTTATAGGTGTACATCATATCTAAGTGTTCTATATATTAATGACTTTGCGTGGGGAAATTATGAATTCGGCTAGTAGACAACAACAAAATTAATTGCAACATAGATTTTCAATGAACCATTAAAATTCAAGTTAGAGATAGGTATGGACGTAGTTTTATGTAAAGTCAAGTTATTTGTGTCCCTTTGTAGGTTAAACAGTAGAATTGAAAGAGATTTGAATGATAGCATTCAAAGCTCAAGTGCTTGCATCTGATAATGTTTACTAGATGATGTGGACATGGTCTACAAATAATTAATGTTCGATATCATAGCTTTGCAAAGTTACAAAGATAATGGAATTAAATAAAAGCTAGACATTATTGTGATGGTAAGAAAATAAATCACAGCATCTGCAAAGCCCAAATTTTATCTCAAGCATAAGACTATCATACCACGACATTACAACAAATTACATAGACATTATATTTGTAGCTTGACATAATCCTACAACCACTCACTGTTTAGCATTACCATTTATCAAAACAAACCTACATTTTTTTTTCAAAGTTGTATCCAAATGTAAGTTAATTCATAGATAGACACAGTGAAATAGATATCAAAATTTAACCAGAAATTTTATCAAAGTAATGTCTACATAGCAAAGAATGTTGATTCAAAAACTAAAAGAAAATTAGAATAACAGTGACAAAGCATCAAACACTTCAGAAAGCATCAAAACAACCACCATAGAGCTAGGAAGTGCCTAAATGATAATGTAAATGCAAATCGGTGAGAAATTTTTTGAAGATAAAGGGTGGGCACCAAAATGTGAACACTTAATCTACACCTTATCAAAGATTGACAAATATCAGCATATTAGTCAATTTAAACAAATGAAATAAAACATTCCTATGAGATACTTGGAAATACCAAATATGCAAGCAAGACAAGAAGAAACCCATGTAACTAATGAAAGCATGTAAAAGCATATTCAAACTCTATCCCATAGTGGGATTGGTGCTCCTTTGATGTGGAAAGGAAGCCCTTTCCCAATCCCTTTCAATTATCTCTTGATCCCTTGATGTGAAGATGAATTTGATGCAAAGAGAGTATGAATTCTAAGCTAAAATGTGATGAAAATGTAAGTGATTAAGCAATGAACTTAGTAGAGTAACAATGCTTCAAGTTGTCGATCCATCTTCAAGAGAGAAGGCTTCTATTTATAGGGCTCAAGGGTTGAAGAATGAGAGAAATTGGTGAATGTGGGACTAAATGGGGAGCCAATATGTACAAGTAATGGAAGTGATGATGGACATCTCAACATCAACACCATCTAGAACTACATCCATCACAAGAATACAATACAAGGATTCATCCATCGAAGGAATAGATGTAGACTAGATTTCCCCCCTTGAATGAAGTGTCCTCAAAGCCACTGAATGAAGTGTAAAGCGAAAAGAGTATCCAATGATGATAAACCACATGTCTCCTGCTAGGAAGAAACAAATCCAATTGTGAATGTTGAAGAAACTCCAACTCCATGATGAAGTGAGAGGGAAGAAGCATCATATATGAAATCTTTGAAAAGGAATCAAGTGCCTCCAAGGATTTCTCACCAATATTAGCATCCCTAATCAAATTCAAAACAATGGAATGTGGAGACTCAAGAAAAATCTCTAAAGTAAAATCTGCATAGAGGAGAGATATCCCATGAATGATGTCCTCTAAACTTGTAGAAGTAGCCAAGTCAACAATACCTGAAACAAAGTTGTCTTGTAATCCCAAGTCTGGAAAACTAAATGTGTCTTGCTAGAATGAATGAGATGATGATGGTGCCACATGAATAAGAGCCAAGTCAAACCAACCACCACAACCATTAGGTGAATTACTATCCCCCCTAGAATTAGGAGACCAAAGAATATAAGGATCATCATCATGATGGAAGTGAGAGAAGGTATATACCTTGGAATGATGATCAACACAACCTACAACAACAATCTCTCATGTCTCCTTTTGAATGAGTACTAAATCATAAGTGAACTCAATTGTATTGCTATCCTAAGGAATTTGATAGATTGAGAATAGATTATGGGTCATCTTCGGTATATATGCTACATCATGAATATGCCATGAGCCCAAATTAACATCACACATACCAGCTACATGAATAATGGAAGCATTAAATAGTCAACATTCTATCAAACTTGGGTGCTCTAACTAATCCTAAAATGATGTAATCATAAGAGCTAACAATGTGCCTTGATTCTCCTAAATCAATAATCCATCCAGGGTCATGTATGTTAAAAAGTGTAGTGATCAATGCTTGAACCTTACCTTTATAAGATGTAGATCCTATTTCCTTTTTAGGTGGTGGCTCCTCAGGTGTGGTAGAAGAAGAAGGTTAATGAGATGAAGAAGGTACTGAAATGTTGTGATCCTTGAGAAGGTGTTTTAATTCATGAATCTCCTTCTTGAAAAATGCATTTTCACTAATGCTCTCTCCCCTAGAAATAGGTACATGTTGGAATATCCTTCTTATATTTTCCTTCTTTGGAAGGGGTGCTATAAGTCTCACTAGATCCTATCTTAGCTTTACTTTTCTTCCATTTCCCTTTCCCCTTAGGTGGTGCAAAAAACAATGCATGAGACTTTGAAGTGGCATCATTCTTACTAAGCTTTGATTGCTCCCAAGTCAACCTCTCACAAAATGTCTCAAATGATGGCATCACAAAATTATTACCTAGTCCATCCATAGTAGAATAGAAGAAGTAGCAAAATAGGCAAATGCACCTTTTAACTTTGACAAGATCAAGAATATTCACTCCTTATCAATTTTATCCTTACCACATCCTGCCAACTAAGTATGCAAAGACTTGAACTTCACCAAATAGTCGTCAATTGTAGGATATGCATCAGTGGAAAGGGCTTCCAACTCAACTTCTAACTGCAATGCTCTGACATCACTAACTGAACTAAAGAATCCTTATATTTGTCCCATATCTGTCTAGGTGTAGTACACTCCTCAATGTGGAAGAAAAAAGAATCGGAAATATGTATTGCAACCAATCCCATTGCTCATCACATTTTTTTTTATGAGTAAACTTCTCATATTATTTGGTGAACTCTGGTTGTTCCTTTGCCAAGGTAGACCACAATCCCCTAGACCAAATGATGGTCTATGATGAATTGATCTAGAATGCTTTACAAATGTACAAGGGCCTTCCTTATATAGGTAAGGATAGAGGTAGTTGGATAACCACCTTAGTTACAAACATTAAATGAATAATACATAATAATAATTGCATGAGAGAAATATTAAATTCCTAGATAACTATATGCCTATTAATGAGATATGATCCCATTAAATTGGTGTAGGTGCACCCTTGGAAGAACATGCCTCCATGAGGAAAATTTAACTTTTTGATTTATAAATGATAATATCATGATGTAATAAGGTTTGAATGGCCACAATAAGCATGCACTAGGTCTTGGTTAGTTAATTTGGGTCATTTTGGGAATAAATGTAAAAAGTTCAAAAATTGACAAAATGTTGTTAATAGAAAATTGTAAAAATGCAACAAATTGCAAAATTAAGGAAGGTGAAGAGACAAGTAGTTGTAAATTTGGTTTGAGGCATGGGGATTGGTTATTTAAGGCCTTTTGAGGAATCACAAATCTTGAGGAAGGTTGGAGGAAGATGTAGAAGTGATGATTTCAATAAAATATTCTGGTTTTTTATTAATTTTCTACATTTTCATGGTTTCAGGCCATTGTACGATCATTTAATGTGCAAGAATCCACCTATCCTCCTTTTGATATGAAATCCCTATGAATCTAGTTTAATGTTCATTTTATTTCATTAAAAACCATTCAGTATTGTAAAAGTTATAAGAAGGATTTCTCCAAGCAGGTGAAACCTTGTTCTAGGGTAAAGAGTAAGCTTTTGAAACTCAACTTCTCAATATCAAACCATTGGAAACTGCTATAAATTGCTGACACAATTTTATAGTGTGTTTTAAAAGATTCCAAGGTAGTAGAGCATGGAAAGGTGGTTTTGGGTAGTTATCACAAAGCCCTAGGTCTGTAAATAATGTAAATGGCTAGTAAAACCTAAGCACAGTGGAGTTTTATGAGATTTGCTTGTGGTCTTTGAATCTTTTATTAATGATATTTTTTTAAAAGGTGCTTAGGGATATGGTGAGTCCATTTCCAAGTATAGGTTGGTGAATTAATAAGTTTTTGGTGTCCTTTTATTGATTTTCATGTCAAACATAATTGTTACAGTCCTATTTTGGAGTCAAAAGGAGGGTTTAGAATAGTTGTTTGTTGAAATATCATGAATAAAGATTGGGAAATGGTCTGATGTGTTTGGTTAGACACAATTACACTTTTTTGTGGTAATAGTAAGGAAAAATGGGCCTTAGGAGTTGGTGTTAATTGTTATGTGGTCTAATGGACATAGTGGTTGATTAGGACATTCGACTTTTGGAAGTTCTTAAGTTTGAGTTGTTCAAGTTGGTGAAGGAGTTTGGGTTGATCATTTTGTTTTTGTTTAAAGTGTTTGAGGAATCAATAAGTGGTTTGGTGCCTTTTTTCAGTTGGAGTGCTTTAAAATCAAGAGTTTTGTGAAGATTGGAAGAGTCCTAGTTGAAAGGACAAGTCAAAATTTGGTTGAGTTAAGATTGGTTTCTTCCTTCGCACTATAGAGGAAGAAAGAAAAAAGAGGAAGAGGCAAGAGAAATTTGACAAATAGTTACAAACATTGAAGCAAGAGATGAGAAGGTTGGATGCAAAGTTACAAGAGTCCATGATGAAGATGGAACAATGGATTAAGTAAATGACAAGTTGGCACTTAAAGATTAAGAAAATTTATTCTCCCTTTGTCATTCTTCAATTTTCTGCATCTTGATCTAAAAATTATTCTCTATCCAAAACATTAGCATAACAAATAAATGATACACTATTGCTACCACAATACCTCCATCCTTCTTCAACTCTTTGCAAGTCTCCAAGACTAGTTCATCCTTGATCATTTATTCATACAATCTTGAAACCAACTCAATATATCCTTCTTTTGAAATAAGGTCCTCTATCTCTACTTTATCTTCACCTTCATCCTTTGGAATGGCTGCACTATCTTCATCCTTGAATTCTTCTTCTACATTTTCAAATTCTTCTTCTTCTTGTTTCCTTCTTGCTACTAACTTTGCTGCCTTTCCTCCCCCTAGTTAAAATGAAGAGTCATCTTCTAAAATCCTAGAGGTCATTCTATGAATAGCAATTCGATCCCACATTCACAGAACTTCCCAAGGCTATATCTCCTAAGTGTTAGCTTTTGAGATCAATAGTGGGCACTACACATGTTGCTACAAATATTCATTTTATCTAGTTAATAATTTCCTCAATAATTCCTACACATGTTTCTTCAAATATTCATTTTTTATTGATATCATCTTATTTGCTAATTTATTTGGTAAATTTCCCAATGAAGCTATATCTATTTGGTGAATAATACTCCTTATTAATGGTAATCCCTTATGCATGTTGTTTGATATGATATCTTGGTAATAAAACTATTAGTTTTAAAGCTTCCTTCTATGGAAGCTCTTCAACATCTGTGGTGGTGCATGTTGTGCTTGAGTTCCAAAAATGTGAGGAATCAATAAGACACATATTCTTGTGCCTCAATCCATCTAAAAATTATTTTATCCAAAAAACAAATTTTGGTGCTACTATAAACCTATCCTTCTCTTTCATTCATTAGAATTATCTTTTTTTATCTTATTAGTGTGAATGGGGTTATTTCATAACTAGATATTAGTTGGACCTATTCAGATCATTAATAAGTTTACTTAGGAGTTAGTTTTCTAGGTGGCATTCTATAAACTGGTATTTAATGGGATCATATCTCATTAATAGGCATATAGCTATCTAGGAATTTAATATTTCTCTCATGCAGTTATATATGAGATATAATTTGAAAGAGTGCTAACATGATCCAAAAATCTACATATATGAGATATAACTGAAACTATTAAATCTTGCTATAATAGTTGATAACTAAAATCTCTGAATGAAGGAAAAAAGCATAATTATATTCATTCACAGAGAAAATAGAACACACAACAGAGGCCAATAGAGCAAAATTTTATGCATTCAAGATTTTTCTTGCAAAAAATAACTACTAAGTTTTGAGAAATTATAGAAATTAACCATTATTTCTAAGTGTTTTTGTAAAAGATGAAGAACCACCCCTAATACAATGCCCCTTCAAGCCCTAAATAGAAAATTGTTTACCTTTGCATGAAAATTGCAAAAATAGAAAAGATTCCCCACTTCCCATCTCAGGTAATTGCTATCATGGCGATAGTTGAAATGACCTAACTAGGAAATTATAAGAAAACAACCATAGGCAAAAATGATGCCATCTATCCTCTCTCAACCTTTAATTACAACCACTTGCTAACCTCATCATTATGTTCACCAATGACAAGCCTTTGCTCTTAAGAATGTGTGCAGGTCTACCATGCACCAACCTCCTCCATTATTCCATAGTGGGCCCACCAAAATTCTTGACCAATAATGCATCATTACTTGAGATTCTTAGAAACATCTCCAAGTTATGCTAGCTTGACACGTGACTTGAGGGGGAATGGGCACTTGATAAAACAAAATCACTGTTTACTTTTCTGATTGGTGCATGAAGCCACCACATATCCTCTTAGTGCAGCATGCTATAAGATTAATCCCCTAGGATTGGTAGTAGTTGCACAACTTTGACATGCAACTCTCCTTTGTGCAAACTTTGAACTTAAGTGCAAAATTGTGAAAGCTAAAAAAGAGGCATTATTTTTAACAATGTGTTAGAATAAAACCTTCTATAAATAAGGCTATGGTAGAGAATGTATACAACTCTTAGAAACTCTTGGGGACCTCTACCAGTAGAGGTGAGAATTAAAAATCTAGTTGCATGCACAAATTTAATAAAATTAAAAAGGGAATCTCATTGCCCTACAACTTTTATAGAGTGGATTACATGGATGCCCATTCCACTTCAAATGGTTACACTTTCTTCTTCAACAATTTCAAGACCTTATCCAAAGCGATCATCTCATTAAAAGAGAAATTATTTAAGATCTGTGCAACTCCTTTCATGTGATACTCTAGTTAGGTGAGTGATTGTAAAATCCATTCCACCTCGACAAGAATTAGAGATTGACTGAGGCCTTGAAACATGGCTTGGTCCTACTTCTTCCCTTCCAATATATGCTTGATTTGATCCTCTGATATAATGGTGCCATCTAGAAGGAAAGGGGAAGAAAGCCTTGTGTTGGTTCTTTTTCCAGCAGAATCTTAAAGTCCTCTAAAGGGTAGCCAACCCTTATGCTTAAGAAACCTCAAGGTCACTAGCCAATGAATGGGAGCTTGATTTCTAACCTTTTCTCTCCTACACTTTAGGCTCTATTAAACCTGGGAGGGTAATCCTAATAGTATATTTCCAGATACTTGTGTGCCAAAGTATCAAATACACTATAAACAAATGTTTCTCCTCCAATTGTTTAAAAGAAATAGTACCCTAAAGGTTTGGTTGAAATTCATGGAAGTGTACACATTAAACATGAGAGATGTAATAAATTGAGCTTAACACATAAACATATAGAGATTGATAAGTAAAATTGGTTTTAAAAATGTGGTTAGCTATTGAATTAACCAAAACAATATAACATGAATAATACACTTAGATCAATGCTTCATCCATTGGAATGACTCCAATACTTACACAACCTAATAACAATTTATCACACAACATAAATTAAGCTTTGAAGATACTATATTATAGTATTTCAACATAACATCTCAACCACAACTTCTTATCAGAATCCTAACACTTAATTTACATGAATCTATAGCTTCATTCAAGTATTTATAATAATTCCTTTAATTAATTGGCAAGAATAAAACCACATACCCACTAGAAACAACTGGAGATGAACAAAAAAATCATTGATTATATTTATTCATAACTCATAAAACAAGCACATAGGAGAGAAAATGGTTATGAATTTTAACCATTCTATATTATTATGCTAGTATTCTATCAAAATTGCATACATATTGACAAACTCAAACCTAAGACTTAACTTTGAAATGCTTTGTATTACAATGTTCTTCGTGAAAAATTCCAAAACAACTCCCTTACAATGAATCAAAAAATTTCACTTAAGGAGAAAGAAACCCTAAATGCACATCAAAAGAAGAAACTTGGTAAAATCAGGCTCATTGATGAATAACTACCCACTGCCTAAAGAGAAACCCTAATTTTTACTTTGATTCAGGCTTCTTGCATTCACCTACCCTGCAATAGAAAAAGATTCTCCACATTGAAGATTCATCATTCTTATTTATTCTACAATTGAAAAAATCCTTTTTTGCAAAAATATTTCACCTCTATATCCATTTTCTACCTGCTGCGTGAAAACTTGTTCTCCGTGAAAAAAAATCTCCCAATAAAGAAAACATTTCATATAGTGAACATATCATTCACTTTATAAAATACTCATGCGTGCCCTTTTCACTTTCATTTTGTGTTTTAAAGTATTTGAAGGCTTTAAAATCATTTTCCTGGTAATAAAATATTTCACCCGTGGGTTGTCCAACAAATAATTTTATTTTCCTCGAGGACACTCTAAATCACTTCATATTGGGCATATAAAGTATTTCTTATCTATGTACCTTATATTTACTTCACATTTAAAATTATTGCTTTTAATGGTGAAGATTTCAAAATATTTTTCCCAAGCTATTAAAATCTTCAACATTTTAACTCATGGTGAAAATCAACTTTAAATATTGCCTTTATCAAATTGTGTAGGGGCCCACCTTGTAACCTCCACCAATGCCTATCCCCTCACTAATTTTGATGACGACAACATGAATATGCTCGGGCTGACGAGAAAACCATATTTAAAGATTTAAAATAAAGCTTTACAATAGTTAAAATTGATTTATTAAAATCCACATATCTCTCCTTCCCGCTTCCCCGCACCCTTATGCGGACATTAGCCCCTACCTTCACAGGCTGGTGGGGAAGACCTCTTTCCTACTCCGCATCTTCACTTTGAGCCAATGTTTGCCTTAATTTCTTATGCAACTCCTCATTAGCTATGGCAGCATCAATTAAATGTATACAATCTAGTCAATCTACAAATCAATCTTCCATTGAAATCATGCATGTGAGGGATCTCCAACAATTTCTCCTTGAAAACATCACTTTGCTCCATAATGTGTTCAAGCAAGAAAGAAATCCCGGCCACCAAATGATTTCACATAACAATTCTTTTATCATAGCCGCGCCATTGTACTTCTAATCATGTGTTCGGGCCACATCAACTAAAGTTTATGTTCATTACCAACTCAAATCCATCAACATATACTAGAGTCCACTTTTTAGGGAAAATCATTCTTTATAAAAAAAAATAAAGGCATTTAGTGGGTTGAGTGCACCCCCATCCTCTTTCCCCAAGCCTGCACTACTACATTGGGCCTTCATTTTAATAGTTTTTGCCAAGTTTATCACATGGGAATGCAGGTTTAATGAATTGTCTTCTCCAAATGTGTCGTCGCTTTCTTTCATTCCTCCTTGATTGAAAACTCATTGTCTTAATCTGCCCAATCATCCATTATCTATAAACTTAGCATGGAAGACAACAAATCCACACTAGTAGCTCTATATTGTCCCATAGCAATCTTTATTTCCCATCACAACCAAAGGTGATGCATCAACGCAGGGGTGCAACAAAACTCTCTACAATAGGCATATATATTAGCTACAATTTGATTTTGAAAGCTACATGTGAGTTTTGAAAGATTAGAGCATTGTCAAATTCCCCTTGAGATATAATTTTGTTACATCTATTGAACACCATTGTTGGTGGTAAATTAAGACCAGAAGCCCAATGCTCCAAACCATTTTCAATATTTTTGGAGGTCTTCAAATGAGGTCATTCCCTTTTAAGTGATCATATCTCTACCTCTAATATCATCTACAAGGAAAAAACTCCTTATACTCTATCATAGATTCCATGATGTGTGATGAATTCCATACAGAGGTACTCCTGTCAATATTGATTTGATCTCTTTACGCTTGGACTTATGTTATCATTTTTTTCTCTTCTATGGTAACATTGCCACACAACTTCATAATAGTGTGATGCATGTCAGGTCCCCATGCGGGCTCGACTAAAATATTTTTCATTTGGATAAAAATTTCAATTTGAATTGATCTGAGGCTATTTGCATGTGCATCTAAAGTGAAAAATTTGAAATGGGTAACCATCAAAATCTAGTTTCAGGAACTTTGTACTGTAGTTAAAATAGGTCAAGTGGGCTCTGATATTTCCTTGGAAAACTAGCGAACTGAGCTCTTGGAGCCATGAAAATTCATAGGCATGTAGAAATTTAAACCTAGAATGTAATGCAACAAATGGCTCAGAAAAAAATATTTTGAGTTATAAGATATTTAATTCCAAAGTGGCTTACTCAAACATTTATGCAACTATTCCTATTCATAACCAATCAGGGCTCACCAAATTGCCACTTCAAAAAAATGCCAAATCATCTCTTGGGGAACTGCCACTGGACACACAAGGTCATTTGGGTACACTGAGTATGCGTGCAAGATGTATTTCTTTGAAACATCATTCATCACAAGATATTCAGGGTCAAAGTTGACTGCCTTGAAACATTCTAAAAATGCAGATCTTTGAAACTGGACTAGGGAGCATATGAATGTAGGGAGAATAGAGAGAAACAATCCATTTGTCTTGAGATTCATCCAGCTATGAATTATCAACTTGAATGGGAGGCCATTTCATAGAATAGAAAGTTTGCAAACAACAAAACAGTCCTAAAACCCTTCAAATTTGCATTTCAAAACCATTTCAAAACTCATCATGGGGAGTTGAAAAATGGCATGCATGTTCACATATATCACATGAGTATGTATACCAAGGGGTTTGGCATGAAAATCAGCTGGCTCCAAATTCTGACCCTCCAAAGTATGTCACTTGGGCAGATTTTTCAGGTGCACTTTTGAGTGTGCAAAGGAAAAATTTTCAATATGGGCATTTCAAATTTGCAAAATTTGAATGTGCCATCAATGGCTCCAACTTAGGATGTATGCCCCCTACGGATGTATGCCCCTTGTGGGCATAGCAAGAATCCATATATCTGGGGAGTAGACCAAATGCCGAATCCATTGGGTGTTCTCAAACTACTCCTTTATTCAACCTCCTTTTTTACCTCATTTGATGACCCCAGGCCACCAAATGAAAAAGGGGAGTCAATTCTTACCCATGTCAAACACCAATCTATTAAAATATTTGATCTCCCTCAACCCATGCTTGCCTCTGTCACACCACAACAACATGAGCAACTACATCTCTGCAAACACAAGTGGAATCTTGCTCTTTGTTTGGCCTCATTGTCACATGGAAGCCAAATTACATAGGCCACATCACTGCCATCTACCTAATTAAACATGTTGGAATCTCCCAATAGGCAATCATATACAACATTATCAATGTATTCAGAATTACCAATCATTTGAAAACTAGGCATACTCTTAAAATATTGATTATCATGTGGCAACAACTTATCATATTTATCATCTTACCATCCATTTCATGGAGAGCAGGAGAGTGGACAAGAGTGCACACCATGGGGATTTGAAATCCTTAGGTGATTTAGATGGTGAGGAGGATGTGGTGGAGGACAATGGAGATATGAGGGTAGGATTTGGTGTCTGGGTCATGCTGGATGTTGGCTAGGATCCATTGGCTGTGGCAGAGGTTGTTGGGGGAGTCATTGTTATTCCATGTGCTGGTTCATTGGTTGTGTTGTGTGGGAAGGCCATTTTGAATTTGGGTGCAGTAGTAGCTATTGGAGACTCTGTTGTGGATGATGTTGAGGGTAGTGCTGATCCTTTGGTGTTGTAGAGGGATCTCATTCTTTCCCTTGCTCCTACCATTAGTGGTTGGGTCTTAGGGTTTTTTTTTATTAATCATTTTTTTGATGGGTTGTGTGGAAGTTGTCTCTACCTCGATTAGGTGTGCTTGGCGTATGTTTCTCTAAGGGATTATTCGGATGTTTCAGCTTCTTCTCTATCCCTGTGGTAGAAATATGGTGGTTATGTTTCTCTTCTCTCCCTGTACCCAATTTGCTTATTTCATTTTTTTGGGAGAGGTTTTTTTTTTTTGGATTCTTTTGGAATCTCTTTGGTATGTGAGTTTCATTCTGAGGGATTCTATTTTTCTCTAGTTATATTTTATGACTCATGGGTCTCTCTATGGTGAGGGGTATATTTTCCCCCTCCCTCTTGGTTCCATGGCTTTATTTGTTATGCTACATTTTTTCATCTTTGGGTTACCCTGGTTTTTCCTATAGAGGTGGTCCTATCTTCTATTGAGGGGCAGATGGATGTGGCTGGAGGTGACTTTTCTCCTATGGAGGTGGAGTTGAATGCTACTGGTAAAACTTGGAAGTGTTATTGGGGGGTTGATGAAGCCTTATCTATTGTCTATAAGAGAACGGATGATGGCTTGTCTGACTTCTTGCCTTTATCTCCTATGGAGGTGGAGATATTGAAAAGTAAGTTGTTATCTGTGGAGCTTACTCTCAAGGAAAGGAGTGTTGTGGTTGTGGTGGTCTGGATGAGCTTGGGTTTCTCTCCTATAGAGGTGGGGAGAATAGTTGGGTCTTGCAGAACATTGTTGGAGCCTTGTGCATTGGTGGTGATCTCTCCTATAGAGGTGGAGAGAGCATTTTGGGCTCAGTTTCTTATATTGCTGGGACTCTATTTTTGATCAATGTTTTAGTTGTTTCTACCAGTGATATGAACAGGATAATTTTTTTCAAGGACTGGTGCACTGTTTCTTGGCTATTGTAGGCAATTTTCTTGGGTTTAAGGTCCCTACCAAAACCTGGTTGTACAGGGTTGTGGATCCCTTCAAATTCTATAGGGTTGGGTTTAAAGTCCCTACCAAAACCTTGTTGTAGTGGGTTGTTTGTCCCATCAAAACCAATGGGTTCAAGAGTCATGTAAATTCTTGGTTCTCTTCTGGGTATCCTACTGGCTATTGGTTGGCTACTGGATGGTTGAGTCCCTGTGTTGTTGTTGGGTGTCTGTGTCTCTATTCTTCAGGTAGCTTGTTCATCTTTTTGTTGGTTTTGGGTCCATTCAAAAACTATTTTTCCACTAATCAAAAACTTATCATATTTATCATATAAATCATTGTCAAGTTGAAAACAACATTCTTCAATGTTTTGCACATTGCCACACTTTATGAAAACTTCATCCAGTTGAAAAAAGTAGCACTTATATTATGCCACGTGGCTGGTACTATCAAGCTAAATCTAATTATTAGTTTTCATGTCAAAGGTGAAATAGTCATAAGAACTAATCAAAAGATTATGCACATCATGCAAACTATTTACAAGTGTATTTAAAGAGATACACTCATACATTGGAATACATTGTAACTATCCCCCATCATGTTGGTATAGAGAATCATCAAGAATCCCTAACTTATCCTTATCTTCGCTCACTTTGTTATCCTCCGAACATAACATACCAACATCTTCAATATCCCAAGTATGTTGAAAAGCTAGTAGTTCTAGTTCAAAAAGATAATCTAATTATTCTTTGAAATCAACATCCACATGAAAAAAACTCATAACTAGGCTCATCTAAGTCAAGAAATAGACACTCTTCCAAATCTGCATAAAATTCTCAAAACTTGGCTTATTAAATACACAAACCTCATGGTTATGTGTTGTTTCTAATTCATCAAAACAAGTTTCTAAACTTGCATCAGCCTGCACACTTTCACACTTATCATACAATGCATCATTACAATCAAATCATTGCTTGTCTTTATCCACATTATCATCATGCTAACCAACTAGTTCATAACTGAAAAGAAGATTAGATACAAATGCATCATATCTTGCATAGTGGAGATTATCATCACTATCAAAATCAATATGGGAAACACACAACAATTGATGGTTATTTGCATGTGTACATTTATGATATTCAGTGGTCAACATATTTGAAATTTATTCACTACTTAATAGACCATTGTTCTAATCAATTCTTTCAACCACTTCCTCTTCTTGACTTCCACTAGAACTACATGAATTACCAAGTTGTAAATCAAGATATACCGTGACATCACCATCATCAAAATATGAAAACTCAATGGATTGATTACAAACAGGATTTCCCCAATCATAGGAGATTGAATTACTAACAATCTTGTCAAAAGCATGGTCACAATTCATCAAAGAGAACAAGTTGTCCATTTGTTTATTCTTGCTTAATTTTGGGCTATCATAATAGCAATCCACATCTTTTTGTATTTCAATATTGAATTGGGTGTCTTCATTGAATTGGTCACTTACATCCTTTTGAGGATAGACACAAAAAATTTCATTGTCATGAACATCAATGGTAGATATTGCATCACTCTTAACTTCTACCTTCTCAAGCATGCATTTGTCTGTATCTAAAACTGAAGACATCTGATCATTTGTATTCACACAACTACTAATTTCATCAACATGTTTACCCACAATTGAAGACAATTGACTTGGCACATATTCAATCCTCATTTTCTCCATATTATCTAAACATGTGTAAGCCATCTACATACTTAATATTTTAAAATCCTTTAACAGTGCACTAGATCCCTCCTCAAAAGCTTCAAAATACATATGAATGCAATTTGAGGTGCTAGGTCTGAAATTTTTAGGGATTAGTGAAAGAACAACAACAAATCTATGAATGAAAGCAATGCTTGACTCTTCATCTTGTTTTTGAATCTACTTTAACCTTGTGACAAGGTCAAAAGGTTCTTTTGAAAATTCTTTTCTATAAGCATCCACTAGTTTATCCTATCAAGAAAAGGACTTCTTAGGAAAACTTAAGTACTAGTCCCTAGCTCTAGCTTCAAGAGATCTGACAAAAAATCTCATCCACATGTCTTGATCTCCAAATGAATGTTTCTCTATGAAGCTAGACAAACTTTGGACATGTGAATCTCCTTCACACACATTATATCCATCAAATTTAGGCATCTGCTTATAGACTAGAGTTGGCATACTTTTAACCTTGTAATCAACCCATGACAAGTCTAATTGGTTATACAATGGATCAAAAGAATTGACAAGAGGGGAAATAACTTTGCTAGTAGATCTAGTATGATTATCTCTTAACTGGGCTTGTAGAGACATCATGTGTCTTTTGTTCAACTCTTGAATTTTCCTCTCAAATACAACTTTCCATTTTCAGCTTAGCCTAGGCTTGTTTACACTTGGGTTCATGCACTTTGTGGTGCCAACTGTTTGAGGATTATTAGACTTCTGAAGCTTCTTGACAATTTGTATTAAGGTTTCTAATGGCATGGCTATTTCCCTTTGGTAATCCATAGATGTATGCAAATCTAGGTTTAACTAATTGTGCATAATCATAACCATGACAATATGAAGGATCACTAGGATAATTGCTAATATGGTGGTAACCTGGGCTTGAAATATATGATAATGAAAATGGATAGAAATCCCTAGGATATACAAATTCATTCTAACCATCCATACTAGCAAATTTGTGAATACTTAGACAAATAATTTAAATGGAATAACAATTACATTCAATATGAAAGGGCTAGCAAATGAAAGTATGTAGAGAACCATGTACCTTCCATCTCTAGCTATTGCAACTTTTAATAGAGCATTTTCAAGTCACAATAATAATCAACAACCCTTCATGTGCATAAATTATAGAGAAGAGTCACCACCTCTTCAACAAGAGGAAAACCTTTGAAGCAAGGATATCTTCATCAATGAAAATAAATTCTCTAAGTTCTTCCAACAGAGTCTCTTCACAGTCTTTTGAATTTGGAGCTGCTACAAATCAATTTACAGATTTAGAACTTCTTCAACATTTGAACTAGTCATTCATTCTTTTTGAATCTTTCCAAATGGACTTCAAAAAATTTGCACCAAAGATTCTAGGACATAATTAACTAAATAATTCACTTCTCCCTAGTAGAGTCATCAATCTATTGGTGACTCAGATGGGAAAATAAGACTCAAAAATTTCCAACATCTAGTTACAAATAATATTTCAAGATTTTAATGACTCTTTGACAAGACAGTCTGCAACCAAATTCCAAAGTTCTCCCCAGTGGAGTCGCCAATCTGTTGGTTCTTTTTCCAATAGAACCTTAAATTCCTCTAAAGGGTATCCGACCCTTATGCATAAGAAACCTCAAGGTTAATGACCAATGAACAGGAGCTTGATTTGTAACCTTTTCTCCCCTACACTTTAGGCTCTGTTAAACTTAGGAGGGTAATCCCAACAATATATTTATAGATACTTGTGTGCCAAAGTATCAAATACAACGTAAAAAAATGTTTCTCCTCCAATTGTTTAAAAAACATAGTACCCTAAAGGTTTGGCTGACCTTCATGGTAGTGTACACATTAAACATGAGAGATGTAATAAATTGAGCTTAACACACAAACATATAGAGATTGATAAGTAAAATTGGTTTTAAAATTGTGGTCAATTTTTTAAGAATTAACCAATGGAATATAACATGAATAACACACTTAGATCAGTGCTTCATCCATTAGAACGGGGTCAACTCCAATACTTACAAAGCCTGATAACAATTTAATACACAACATCAATTAAGCTTTGAAGATACTGTATTACAATATATCAACGTAACATCTCAACCACAACTTCTTATCAAAATCCTAACATTTAATTTGCATGAATCTAAAGCTTCATTCAAACATCTATATTAATTCCTTGTATTAATGGGCAAGAATAAAACCACACACCCACTAGAAACAACTAGAGATGAACAAAACAATCATTGATTATATTTATTCATAATTCATAAAACAAGCATATAGGAGAGAAAATGGTTTTGAATTTTCACCATTCTATATTATTATGCTAGTATTGTTATCAAAATTACATACATATTGACAAACTTAAACCTAAGACTTAATTCTAAAATCCTTTGTATTACAATGTTCTTTATGAATAATTCCAAAACAACTCCCTTACAATGAATTAGAAATTTGCACTTAAGGAGAAAGAAACCCTAAATGCACATCAGAACAAGACACTTGGAAAACTGAGGCTCATTGATGAATAACTTTCCACCACCTAAAGAGAAACCCTAATCTGTAGAGCATTAAATTCCATGCACAAACAAACTGAGATTGATAAGTAAATTGATTTAAATTGTGATTAGCTACTAAATTAACCAACAGAATGAAACAAGAATAACACACTTAGATTAGTGTGGCATACAGGAGCAGAGTCAACTCCAATACTTACACAACCTGATAAAAATTTAATACACAACTTCAATTAATATTTGAAGATACTATATTATAGTATTTCAACATAACATCTCAACCACAACTTATCAAAATCCTAGCACTTAATTTACATGAATCTACAACTTCATTCAAACATTTATATTAAATACTTGAATTAATGGGAAAGAATAAAACCACAAACCCACTGAAAACCATTGGAGATTAACAAAACAATCATTGATTGGGTATGTGTAGGATCATCATGGAAAAAACAGGTCCTTAAGTGGCAAAAAAATTAGAAAAATCAGAATTAGGCAACTTGACATAAAAATTTGAATAAGTTATCTATATTATTTCAAAAATATGTAAGAATAGAATCTGTAGAAAATTGAATGTAGTTTCTAAAATACTAGGTTTATTTAAAAAAATAAAAAATCTATTTGGTGAAAATTTGAAATTTCAATGTAGTAGTACTTAAATTTTAGGGAAAAAATAAGAAGTAGGTGTCTATCGACCACCCTAACCACAATAAAATGATAATATTTTTTAATAAGATTTTAGATATAAGTAGATGACTCATGTCCGGATGTGATGCATATTTTTTTGTAATTTTTTTCCAAGTAAATAATTAATTATGAATTTTTTATTACAAATTTTAAAAAATATAAAAACTCGTATGTTTGACCACCTTAACTTGGTCAAAACTTTAAGAAATTCAATTATTTTTAAAAATCTTATAGTATGTGAAGCATAGAATGTGACACATGTTTCAAATTCAAAAAATGTGATACCATTTGAAAGCTATAGATATTTTTCAATTAGCTTATCAATTAGGACTTTAGTTGTAATTCAAATAGAAAATGAATAATAATTATTTATTAAATTCAAAGTAAAACATAATTTATATTGGTGGAAAGCTGAAAATATCCTTTAAAAACCCTTTTCATTTCATCAATTTTGGATTAAAAAAAGGCCGTCAAACACATACCCATCATATTGCCACTTTTTTGGTCCATCATGATCCTACACATAACCGATTATATTTATTCATAACTCATAAAACAAGCACATAGGAGAGAAAAAGGTTCATAATTTTCACTATTATGTATTATTATGCTAGTATTGCTATCAAAATTACATACATATTGAAAAACAGAAACCTAAGACTTAACTCTAAAATGCTCTATATTATAATGTTCTCCATGAATAATTCTAGAACAACTCCCTTACAATGAATCAAAAATTTGCACTTAAGGAGAAAGAAACCCTAAGTTATGCACATCAAAAGAAGACACTTGGAAAACTCAGGTTCATTGATGAATAACTTCCCACTACTTGAAGAGAAACCCTAATCTATACTTTGATTCACAGTTCTTGCATTCACCTACCCTGCAACGGAAAAAGATTCTCCGCCTTGAAGACTCATCATTCTTCTTTATTCTATAGTTGAAAAATATTCTTTCTTGCAAAAAGATTTCACCTCTTTATCCATTTTCTACCTGTTGCGTGAAAATTGGTTCTCCGTGAAAAAAATTCTCCCAGTAAAGAAAACATTTCATATAGTGAATATATTATTCACTTTATAAAATAATCACTTGTGCCCTTTTCACTTTCATTTTATTTTTTAAAGTATTTGAAGGCTTTAAAATCATTTACTCAGTAATAAGATATTTCACCCGTGGGCTACCCAACAAATAATTTTATTTTCCTCAGGGACACTCTAAATCACTTCATATTGGGCATATAAAGTATTTCTTATCTGTGTACCTTATATTTACTTCACATTTAAAATTATTGCTTTTAATGGTTAAGATTTCAAAATATTTTACCTGGGCTATTAAAATCCTCAACATTTTAACTCATGGTGAAAAAGAACTTTAAATATTTCCTTTATCAATTGTGCATGGCCCCACCTTGTAACCTTGACCAATGCCTGTCCTGCCACTGCTTTTGATGACAACAACATGAATCTGCTCAGGCTCATAGGAAAACTAGATTTAAAACTTTAAAATAAAGCCTTAAAATAGTTTAAAATTGATTTATTAAAATCCACATATCTCTCCTCCCCACTTCCCTACACCCTTATGCTGACATCAACCCTTGCCTTCATGGGCTAGTGAGGAAGACCTCTTTCCTACTCTACATCTTCACTTTGATCCAATGTTTTCCTTAATTCATTATGAAACTCGTAATTGGTTGTGGGAAGATCAATAAAATGTATACAGTAGTCAATCTACAAATCAATCTTCCATTGAAATCATGGATGTGAGGGCTCCCCAACAATTTCTCAATGAAACTATCACTCTACTCCATAATGTGTTTGAGTAAGAAAGAAAACCCATGTGCCAAATGATTTCACATAACAATTCTTTTATCATAGCCATGCCAATGGACTACTAATCATGCGTTCGAGTTGCATCAACTGGAGTTCAGATTCATTACCTACTCAAATCCATCAACATATGTTGGAGTCCACGTTTTAGGGAAAAACATTCTTTATAAACAAAAATAAAGGTATTTAGTGGGTTGAGCGCATTCCCATCCTCTTTCCCCAAGCTTGTGTTGCTACATTGGGCCTTCATTTGACTAGTTTTTGTCAAGTTTATCATGTGGGAATTATACATGTTTAATGTGTTGTCTTCTCCAAATGTGTTGCCACTTTCTTTAATTCCTCCTTGATTGCTCATCCATTGTCCCAATCTACCCAGTCATCCACAATCTGTAAACTTAGCATAGAAGACAAAAAATCCACATCAGTAGCTCTATATTGGGTTGCTTTGTGGAGTAATGTATCATTGCACCAAGAGAAATTATAAAGAGAATAGAGGAAAGTTGTGGTTGCATAACAATATAGTTAATGAATGTCGTGAGAAACCCACATTCTATACCAATCTATAAGTGAGATGCTAATCATAAAAGGTCTTTGCATCTAATTTTTTTATGGAACTTCAATTGTTTATTCTTCTTTCAGCTAGTCACCACATCAATTTGAAGTAGCCAAGCATACATACTAATTTGATGAGTTTTCTCCCCTTCAATATGTATCCCAAACATATCAAGGATTCGTTCAATCTCTGCCCCATTTCAAAACATGGTTGTAGTACTTGATACATGCCCATAGAATCAAGAACTTGAGCACTATAAGCCTATAAAAGATTTGTTTTTTTAGAACCATGGATTTGTTCAAATAATCTAGCAAGATTAAAATAGTGTTGAATTTATCCCATGGTAACTCAAGTGTAATATCTTTTCCACTTATTACCTTGCCTCAAATTGTGACATTTAATTGAGTCATATGTCACTAGGGTAGAATTTAATCCTACAAATATGTCCTTAAATGGATTCCTTTAAGCAAACACAGTGGTTGTCCCATAACAATCTTCATTTCCCATTACAACCAAAGGTGATGCATCAATGCAAGGGTGCAACAAAACTCTTTGCATCACGCATATATTAAAGCTACAATTTGATTTTGAAAGCTACATGTGAGTTCTGAAAGATTAGAGCATTATCAAATTCCCCTTGAGATATAATTTTTTTACATCTATTGAATGTCACTGCTTGTGGTAAATTAAGACCAGAAGCCCAATGCTCCCAACCATTTTCAATATTTTTGGAGGTCTTCAAATGAGGTCATTCTCTTTTAAGTGATCATATCTTTGCCTCTAATATCATCTATGAGGCAAAAACTCCTTATACTCTATCATAGATTCCATGATGTGTGATGAATTCCATACAAACATACTCTTGTCAATATTGATTTGATCTCTTTGTGCTCGGACTTATGTCATCAATTTTTGATCTTATATGGTAGCATTACCACACTTACAACTTCATAACTATGTGATGCATGTTGGGTCCCCATGTGGGCCTGGCTAAATGTTTTTTTGTTTGGATGCAAATTTTTCTTTGAATTGATTTGAGGCTATTTGCATATGCATCTGAAGTGAAAAATTTGAAATGCGTAACCATTAGAATTCATTTTCAGGCACTTTGTGCTACAATCAAAACAGGTCAAGTGGGCTTTGGAATTGCCTTGGAGAACCAGCCAAATGAGCTCTTAGAATGATGAAAATTCATAAGCATGCAAAATTTTGAACCAAGAATGCAATGAAACAAACGGCACGGAAAAATAGATTTCAAGGTGCATGATATTTAATTCCAAAGTGGCTTACTCAAGCATTTCTACAACTATTCCTATTTAGAACCAATCAGGGCTCACCAAGTTGCCAGTTCGAAAAAAATACCAAATCATCTCCTAGGGAACTGCCTCTAGACACACTAGGTCATTTGGGTAGACTAAGTATCTATGCAAGATGGATTTCCTTGAATCATCATTCATCACAAGATATTCAGGGTCAAAGTTGACCACCTTGAAACATTCTAAAAATGCAAATGTAAAATCAAAACAAACTACAGTTGCTTTTGACCTCGAAAAAATAGCAAATCACATCATGAGGCTCTAAAACCAAACCAAGGAGCATATTAATGTGGGGAGAATAGAGAGCAATAATATTTTTGTCTTGACAGTCATCCAACTATGAAATATCAACTTGAACAGGAGGCCACTTCGTAGGACATAGTTTGCAAACAACAAAATAGTCCCAGAACCCTCCAGCTTTGCATTTCAAAACCCTATCAAAACTCATCAGGGGAGCTAAAAACTGACATGCATGTTCTCATATGTCACATGAGTATGTCTACCAAATGGTTTGGCATGAAAATCAACTGGCTCTAAATTGTGACCCTCCAAAGTAGGTCACTTGGGTAGATTTTTCAGGTGCACTTTTGAGTGTGCAAAGGAAAATTTTTCAATATGGGCACTTCAAATTTGAAGGTGCTATCACCTTGATTAAATAAGCTACATGATATGCCACCTCATAGTTGCAATTATTTGATCTAAAGCATTTAAACATGCTTTACATTTGAGGGCCACTTTGTTACAACTAAGGAACTCATTATTGTTTGTATCTATTAATCTCCTATAATCCAATCCTGCAACATTCAAGGCATCCTTTGTTGCATTGTGTAATTTTTTAATAAGAAACTATGAGCTTGCGACAATCAAAGTGACAAATGAGAGTATTTGATCCACTACGACACTCACCTCTGCACTTGGAATCCATAATGAATTTGAGCACAAGCTTCAAGGAGGAAGCTATATCTTTGATTCTTTCCCAATGTGGTACATCAAGTTGTTGAATCATGAGAAGAATATTAGCCTCCTACATGAGTTACAGGACAACTCATCTTTCAATTGTTGGATTTGTTGGTCCCTAGCTTGAGATTCTTGTTGTAGTTTCCTTTGCATGTCCATAGAATTAGAGATCTCCTTTTGCATCAGTGCCAACTCTTGTTCCTTCTCCTATAGCTTTGACTCAACTATTTTACTTGCCCTTTTCTCAATATCTTTTTGGGTATGTGCTTCAACCTCTTTGTCACTCCATCGCTCAAGGTGCAAGCCTCATCTACTCTTTTTTGAACTTGGATTCAACCAAATCCTTCTCTTTCTTTCCTCTTTGAATTGGGTCCAAGCTTCATCCAATCCCTTTTGGAGTTTGAAATTTTCAACCTGCTCGGCTTAGAGGGCCTCCTAGGTGACTTCTAGTTGTAAATTATTTTGTTGCTCCAAGATTTCATCATCTTTGGCCCTAACAATAGTGGTCAATATGTCCACTATAGCCTTTGCCTGAGCATGATCTTGGTCCATTTTCTATATCTTCCTGTTGACTTTGAGGAATTCCATACATACCACCTTTTTTGTTTCATCCATTAGTTTGATCTTATCTTAGGGGTGGGTTTGGCTTAGGTTTAGGTTGTTGACATGGGTGGAGTAATAGTCTACTTGCATTTGTCCCTCAAAATTTGGCATCATATGAGCCACCATCAATGTCTAATGAACAAGATCAAAACCAATTTCCATTCTTGGGGTGGTAGGGTTTAAACATTCTTTCCTCCTTTTCTGGTCTCTTTATTCTCAAGATTTATGAGTGGCATCGATCTATTGATGGTAGCTTGAGATTGAATATATTTCCCTATAAAGGGGGTACTAGGAGGGAGGCCAAATAGGATTGAAACCTAGGAAGTGACTACTTGCACTCCCAATAGGGTGGAAGATGAAAAACTTAAGGGAGGGATGCTTTAGAAAGCATGAGTGACAAATGGAGGTGGCAAAGGAGTGATCTATGTGGTTGATAATGAGAGCATAGGAATTGACATAGATAAAGCATGGAAATAGAGATAGAAACCAAAGGTTGTGAAATGGTGGAAGTTGTAGTAGTAGCAAAAGATTAGGAGGCAACAAGAACTGCAATCACAAAGTGGTTGACTAATGATTGAGAAGAGAGACGTGTAATTTCATGGTTGAAACCATTGAAACTTGTGTTGTGGTGGCTATTTCTTCCTCTTCCTCTTCAGATTACTGGCTAAGGTCAACATACCTTTTCCTTCTTCTCTTTGTAGGCTATGATGGAGTGCTTAATGAGGACCCTTCTCCTGTTGAACTTGTAGATGTTTGAGTTTTTCAAGGATTCAAAGATCCCCAATGAATTGAAAAGTGTTGGCTCCTTTGTCCCACGACATTGTAAATTGGCTCTAATTATAAATTAATTAAATAATCAAGATTATTTAAAATTATAGTGGGATAGGGGAAATTTGAAAATTAATTAAATAATGAAAATTATTTAATTAAGGTAATGGAGGGAAAAATGGTGAAATAATCAAATAATTAAAATTATTTAATTAATAGAGGAAAATAGGTCAATTTAATCAAATAATCATGAATTATTTAATTAAAAGTAATGAAATATTGATTATGACTGAAAATGATGAAAATGGCGAATTAGAGGAATGTGTGATGTGTTAGACAATGACTTTCTCTTAGTAAGCTAAAAGTAGTATACACACAAGAAAAAAATCCACCCACAAGGTTTATTATAACCCATATTTCCTCTCTTTATTATTGTAGAAATGTACTTGAATGGATTAGCTTTAAGGAGATCTACCACCCAACATTGACAATGGTTTGGTGGTAGCATTTATGTTGAAGTCAATTGAAGGGAACAAGTACAATCTAACAATACTGATAATTGAATAGATCCTTGATGATTTTTGTCCTCTATAATAAATTTAAAGTTTCCCATATTTGGCTTCTTAAATATTGTGAATGGTTTAAGGTGTAGTACCCCTCTGTTCTCACTTGGGATGTGTAGGTAGTCTAGCTAAAGAATCTAAAGAGGATGATGGAACAAGAACTTCTGATGGTACTTTTGTGAGTATGATGCACACTATTTTGTTATTATTATGATGCAGAGATTTATTGAGTAGTTAAGTGATGTAGTAGCATGTTGTGAGGATAGGTGGAAAGGGTAGCATTGTACCATTGAATATATGGGGAAATACAAGAATGAGATATGATTGCTAGAGCTCCTTTCCTAGTTCCTCGACTATTATGAATGTGTACTCTAATTTGTATGTTTGAGTGAACAGGTATAGGACATCGGCTCCACCTGGATTCATAGGTCTGAGCGTGTCCATTACCCAACAGTAATGTTGATTAGGAGATAGTAACGATTTAACCTAGTCAAACCTTTACCCTAGCACAGTGTGTCATCAGTTTGTGTGTTGGTCATGTTCTTTATCCATGTTGGTCGTGGTATTTTATTTATCGTGCAAGTTTAATTGTAAGAATTAAATTATATGTTGTGATTAAGTATTTAATTAGTATGGAGATCTTGATATAAATTAATTAATTAATTAATTTAAAGTTATATTATAAAGTAATTTTAATTATTAAATTAATTGGGAATTAAAATAAATAAGTTATTTAATTGTAAATTGGATTAAATAAATTGTTTTTAATTTTAAATGCATATTTGGGAAAAGATCTTAGAAATATCTTGGTTTTTTCAAGAAAAGATATTTGTTGTGTGAACTGGAAGTTAGAAGGGTTTGTTTTCTAATTGTCTTAAATTTGATTTCCAGAGGAGTTGATTGAAATTGTGAGAAAAAGAGGAAGTTGTTCTCACGGAAAAGAAAGAGAGGTTTTTTTTTTAAATGAGAGAATTGTTTTGAGGTTTGAGGAAATTATGAATCTTAGAAGCTCTCTGATAATTCTAGGAATCTAGTTTGTTATATTATTGGTTGTGGATTGTTTATGTTCTCTAGGAAGTGGCAATTCTTCTGTAGGAAGTTTTGGAAGCTCTATTGAAGATTAAATGGAAGCTCGACATCAATCTTTGAATCGTCTGATTTCTTTATTTTTTTTTAATTTTAATTTGAAAGAGATAAGTTAAATTATTATTGTATAGCAAATTAGAAAGGTTTAGAAGATGATTCTTTCATTTTAGAAGCTTTTTTTTTTTAAAGAAATTGTCGTAAATGTTGAGTCTTTCTAGAAAACAATTTAGATCCTCTGATGTAAATTGATTATTTGAAATAGATTTATGCTAAAGGAAATTATAGATAAATCTCAGAGCCTCTGTGAAAATGGAATTGAAACTGTAGGAATTTGTAATTCAATGATAAATTTCTGTGAGAGATTTTAGATCTCTGTAGGAAATAATTTTTAACACAATAGATAATTGAAAAGGACATATTTGAGAATTTATGAAACCTCTATAAATTTGTGAATCTTTCCTTAGAAAATTGTAAAAAAAAAAAGCTAAGAGAGAGGGTTACTAAATTAATCATAAGTAAACATTTACAAATGACTAATTTTTTTATATGTGTTAAAAGATGTGGTGGCGCACCTTCAGTAAAAAATTTCAAAAGTTATTAAAGTCGCAACATATTGGTTTTATAAATATAAAACCAGTATGTTGCAACTTTAATAACTTTTGATTTCAGATCTGGGTTTCTCTGAAATTTTTATTGAAGGTGTGTCACCATGTCTTTTAACATATATAAAGAAATTAGCCATACTCAGTTCTTAAATGTTTACTTATGATTAATTTAGTATCCCTCCCTCTCAGCTATTTTTTTTTACAATTTTATAGGAAAGATTCATAAATTTACAGAGGTTTGATAAATTCTCAAATATTTCCTTTTGAATTATCTATTGTGTTAAAAATCATTTCCTATAGAGATCTAAATCTTTCGTGGAAATTTATCATTTTTTACAAAGAGGAATAATAATCTTGACACAGAGGACTACAAATTTCTACAATTTCAATTCCATTTTTATAGACTCTAAGATTTATCTATAATTTCTTTTAGCATAAATCTATTTCAAATAATCAATTTACACAAAGGATCTAAATTGTTTTCTACAGAGGCTTAACATTCACAAAAATTTCTTTCAAAAACAAAAGCTTCTAAAATGAAAGAATCATCTTCTAAACCTTTCCAATTTGCTATACAATAATAATTTAACTTATCTTTTTCAAATTAAAATTAACAAAACAATAAAGAACCTGTGTCAGAAGATCGGACGATTCAAAGATTGATGTCGAGCTTCCCTTTAATCTTCAATAGAGATAGAGCTTCTAAAGTTTTCTCCAGAAGAATTACCACTTACCAGAGAACAAAAAAAATCCACAACCAAGAATATAACAAACTAGATTCTTAGAATTATCAAAGAGCTTCTAAGATTCACAATTTCCTCAAACCTCAAAACAATTCTCCCATTTCCAAAAAAAAACCTCTCTTTCTTTCCCGTGAAAACAACTTCCTCTTTTTGTCACAATTTCAATCATCTCCTCCGCAAATCAAATTTAAGACAATTAGAAAACAAACTCTTCTAACTTCTAGTTCACACAACAAATATCTTCTTTAACAAAACAAGATATTTCTAAGATCTTTTCCCAAATATGCATTTAAAATTAAAAACAATTTATTTAATCCAATTCACTATTAAATAACTTATTTATTTTAATTCCTAATTAGTTTAATAATTAAAATTACTTTGTAATATAACTTTAAATTAATTAATTAATTTATTTATACCAAGATCTCCATAATAATTAAATACTTAATCAAAACATATAATTTAATTCTTACAATTAAACTTGCACGATAAATAAAATACCAAGACCAACATGGATAAAGAACATGACCAACACATGGATTGATGAGACACTGTGTTAGGGTAAAGGTTTGACTAGGTTAACCCGTTACTATCTCCTAATCAACATTACTTTTGGGTAATGGACACACTCAGACCTGTGAATCCAGGTGGAGCTGATGTCCTATACCTGTTCACTCAAACATACAAATTAGAGTACACATTCATAATAGCCAAGGCGCTAGGAAAGTAATTCTAGGAATCGTATCGCATTTTTGTATGTCCCCATATATTCAATGGTACGATGCCACCCTTTCCACCTATTTTCACAACATGCTACTACATCACTTAACTACTCAATAAATCTCTACATCATAATAATAACAAAACAATGTGCATCCTACTCACAAAAGTACCATCAGAAGCTCTTGTTCCATCTTCCTCTTCATATTCTTTAGCTAGACTACCTACACATCCTAAGTGAGAATGGAGGGGAACTACATAAGGCATCAACATTGGCAACCTTTTTTCTCTGAGTGAATATAGTTTTGGATTGTGTGAATCAAGCCCTTTCTAGATAGTAGACCAACTGGTGAGAAGAATAAGAATTATTATTGAACACTTTATTTTCCATTCAAGAAAGTATTCCTTATATTGGAAGAGGGATAACTACTCAGATCTAGAGTAAGGGCATTTGAACTTCCACAACTAGATAGAAAAGTATTGGTGATTAGAATGACTATTCCTTTCTCATCAATTTTATCTATAAAAGTTTGAATTAAACCCAACTATTTTATAAATAGAAAGGACATTTACAATGTTGATAGATATTTATTTCAAATTATCACAACATGCACATGATTTATCACATGTTTGAAAAATTTAGAGAAAGTTGAAATATACAATAATGATATCCAAAAAAAAGGTTTGAGGAGATAATTTTAATAGTTGGAGATGAATGTGTCTTTTCAACATGTTCCCTCAATTATGTATGCTTGTGATCATTTACCATTTACTTTTCTTTTAAAAGAGAAAAATATTTTTTCTTTATTTACTATGAACTTTTTTTCATATATTTATTATCTTTTTGAGATTTAGTGAACCATATCTATGTTAGGAAATAATGCATCAATACCTAGTTCATTTAATCCATTTCCTACAAAACCCCATTAAATAAAAGCATACATACACACTTACAAATTAACCATAGTGTATAGATCAAAATAGACAAGCCACAAGATAACACAAGATATACCCTAGGAAAGCCCTCAAGAGGGAAAAACCTAGCCTTCAAAAGAATCCATACTGAATTTATTATTCAACAATAAAATAATACATCCACTTACAAAGATACCATGAATATTAATGAAGTATCAAGCCTGTCTAATGCACCTTCCATGTGTCCAAGCATGAATCTGCACATCCCATGCCATGCTTCACATGTATACTCTTAAAAAAGACTCAATAATGACAACCCACTCATCCAACCAACCTTAACAACTAAACACGTGTGTTTTCTTTTATAGACACAAGCTCACACAAATAAAACCAAGTTAAGATAAAACCATGTGCCATGAAACCATGTGAAGACAAATCCATTGACCCCTTATTTAATATTGGATACTAAGTTTTCACATTATTAAATATTTTCCCAAATATTAAATTATTATCCTATGTACCCCACACATAAAATAATAACCTAATGTTACAATACAACTTTACAAATGACCCCAACAATTATCTAATGCAGCTAAACACACCTCCTAGGTGCACCATAATTAAGAAATTATTTAATTACAATATTATAATATAACATTTTGTGCAATGGTGTACTTGTAACACCAAATCCTAACAATCTATAGGTTTAAGTTAATATTGTTTATCATATATTTATGGTTCTTCTCAATACTATATAAGATTATATGCACATATTAGTTCTACATGTTGTAAAAGATGTTAGAATTGTGTAATATGTAAGTTGCAATTTCTACAATAAACAATATTTATAAATATCATGAAATTTTTGTATTGTTTATATAAAAATATTGTAATGTATTGTATACAATAAAAATTCAAGATTCTTGAAAACAAAATTTATTTTCTCTTAACAATATTAAAATTATATTATAATATTTAATATTTTTGAATTAACTAGATTATGAAATATAATACAAAAAAATAATACATTACCAAATTGTGTATATGCACTTGAAATTATTTGGAATGAAATTCAACCTTGTTAGAGTAAATCACGCTTAAGTAATGAAAAATAAATAAATAAGAAAAATGGATTCTATACTTTCTCAAATGAATGTGCACCTTTCACAAGTCTTTAAAAATATTGTTGTTAACTTAGTTCAAACATGTTGATACAATTACTTTAGAAAAATAAGTAAATAAATGGAATTTACACATAGTAAATGATTATCATAGCCTAATTGGCTTTGATACCATGTTAGAAATTAGGATCTTAGGATACTAATCATCATAAAAATATATAAAATAAATAAAATAAAAATCATACAACCATAGATTTTACACATTACACACGATATACATGGGGAAAACCCTTTCAGGTAAAAAACCTCATAAACCATCATTATATTAAAACACTTACAATAAATGGTCTATTATAATATATATTGAACTTGGAGAACACTTCTCCATACTTCCACATGGTTAAGAATATCTCATGTGCATAGTGATAGAACTCACTATTATTATCTGAATTCTCCACCTCTCAAATGAGAGGGAACCTCCTTAAATAATAGGAAAAATGGTGGTATAATACCTTAAGGGGTATTAATCACACCTATTCAAAATAACCATTCATAAATAATTAATAAACTAATAGTTATTAGACTATATTTATTTCAAATGGGATATGCTTAATAGAGCATATATAATATATAAGGTTTAACAACTTTATATTAGAACATTATATAAATGTTATAAATACATGACCCCTAATAACATTATGTTTAGAAACAACTTTAAAGTAGATAAATTGAAAAAATAGAGTTCATATCCCCCTCTTTCAACCACTAAATTTTGGATTCGTGTTTCCAAAAGATTTCCTCTTCTTTAAACATATTAGCCCAGTCAAGACATAAAGCCTTATCATTCTGACAAGTCTCCTCAACAACATCACCATTGGCCATTTTTGTCTAAATATCCTTAATATTTGAAGCTAGAATTTTCTTATGGACTAGCACATCACCAAAGACCAACCTATTCCATCCTTTCATTTTATTTTTAATATTCTTAATATTTTGATCACCCTATATGTAGTAGAGCCTTGAATAGGTATAGTCCACTAGTTAAGGACACAATCCTTAAAGTTAGAATGTGAAGCCCACATGATATCATACTTGAAGGGAAATTTCCAATAGGAGTACTATCCTTTTAGTCCAGTAGAAGAGGGTTATGGTCTGGCATGGTTCTAGGTAAAGCAAAAAAGGTCAAATTATTGATAAAGTCCCAATTAGTAGAGACCAATGTGAAACAATCTAGTTTCACTAGGATAATATTTACACCAATTCTCATATTAGTCTAAGTGAAAAGTTGATCCCGAAGATCTATGTCCATCAACCCAATTGAACTCAAAATATCAACCAAGTCTTCCATGATGTGTGTGTAATAAATTAAGCACCTAAGTTTTTCAAAAGGAAAATAGGGGAATTTAAATTCCCAACAACCATCCATTGAGCCTCCTTATTACCCAAGACTCGAATAGCAAGGTCAATCTAAAGATATTTTCTAGAATTTCACACATTAGGAGAATATATATATTTATAACATTCCAAGATAAACCAATACAAGAGAACATAACTCTTAGTAAATTTCTAGATTGATAAATTTAAGTACCAACAAAATTTAGCGGGTTCCACATAGTAACCAAACCTCCTGAGGCCCCTACAACCTCACATTTAAATAATTCAACAAAGGGCCATAAATTTTTTGTAATGACTTGGAAATTGATTTTATCCATTTTAACTTCTTGAAGTAAAAGAATATCAAGTTTATTATCTAAAAGGTAATTTTTTGGAGAGAGTTTCTTCAGAGGACTATTAAGTCCTCTAATATTCCAGGAAAGAATCTTTATTTACAATTCTTTTTGGATGACATCTCCAATTTTTTTTACCTACCAATGGGTATGTGCAGGATCATGATGGGCCAAAAAGTGGCAATATGATGGGTATGTGGCTGACGACTTTTTTTTACCCAAAATTGATGAAATGAAAAGGGTTTTTAAAGGAGTTTCTAGCTTTCCACCAATATAAATTATGCTTTAATTTGAATTTAATAAGTAATTATTATTCATTTTCTATTCAAATTATGACTAAAGTCCTAATTGATAGACCGATTGAAAAACATCTATAGCTTTCAAATGGTATCGCATTTTTTGAATCCAAAACATGCATCACATTCTATGCTTCGCATACTATAGGATTAGAAAAAGAAAACTTGAATTTCATGAAGTTTTGACCAAGTTAAGGTGGTCAAACGTCGAGTTTTTTATATTTTTTAAAAGTTGTAATAAAAAATTCATAATTAATTATTTACTTGGAAAAAAATTACAAAATATGCATCACATCGGGACATGAGTTCTCTACTTATATATAAAATATTATAAAAAAATATTATCATTTTATTGTGGTTAGGGTGGTCAGACAGACACCTACTTCTTATTTTTTCCCTGAAATTTAAGTACTACTGCATTGAAATTTCAAATTTTCACCAAATAGATTTAAAAAAAAAACCTAGTAGTTTAGAAACTACATTCAATTTTCTACAGATTCTATTCTTACATATTTTTGAAATAATATATATATAACTTATTCAAATTTTTACGTCAAGTTGCCTAACTCTGATTTTTCTAATTTTTTTGCCACTTAAGGGCCTATTTTTTCCATGATGATCCTGCACATACCCCAATGGAAATTTCCTTTGTTGCTTCTTTTTGTCCTGTCTATCATTGGTAAGGCTTGCTTGCCTTAGCCTCCATGCTAACATCTACTTTTTTTATTTTTACCTTTCTTTTTGGGGGTTGATCATCCATCCAATTCAAAGTAACATTGACTAGCAATTGGTTTATTTGAATCTTCACCTAGGGATAATGGAAAGGAATCTTGTAAAGGGGATATGGGTGAATTTATCTTCATTTCTATTGCACCGTTCAAATCTTTGAGGTGAAGTCATCAATGAGATCTAATGACTATGGTATTTACTAGATATTTCCCCATCTTCTTTCTCTTCCATTAAAGGGGGTGTGGGGCCTCCATCCTTATGGTATCTGATAACACTCCATTTGGTTGTCTGTCTTCTGATGTCAATTTTATTCTAAATAGGAGATGAAGTGTTAATGGTATTTTTCTCAAGTATGCTAAGTTTTGCTTCACTATTAATGATTTTAGTAGGGGATTTAAGGATATTCATGATATCGTCTTTGAAAGGAAAGCCCTCTGAAGCATCCCCAGAAGCAACAAAAGGATTTTTAAGTTTTTGGTTATGCTTCAAGGGGGCTTTGCAATCATTGATTAAGTGTCCCAATTTTGAGCAATTTTGACACAATATTGTAGCATTTTCATAACAAACTAGTTGTGACCACTTCCTAAACTTGGAATCTCAAATGATTAAGTTTAGAAGAGTCTTATGAATATTAATATTCACACAAAAATAAGAAAAAATAATCTAGACTTTTTTGCTGTTATGGTGTCCACTTTAATAAAGTGGTCAATAGAGTTTCCAATCCATTGAAACACCACTTCATCCCAGAACTTGAGAGGGAGACCAATTAGCTTGACCTAAATAAGAGTTATTTTGTTCATATCTATAATAGGGTTAAACCTTGGCTTTCATCTACATAGAGATAAGCTGTGTTTTCCATATATCCAAGGTCTTGTAGTAAGAACCAACAAAATATCATCTTTGGATGTGAACCTGAAGAGGAACATACCCCCACCATAACACTCACTTCCACACTACCCTTCAAACACTATTTAGCAATAGTCCAATGTCAAACCATATCAATAGTGAGGTGAAATGAGAATAATTTACCAACCAGGGCATTCTCCATTAAGGAGATGATTCTTTCAACTATGGAGTCAAGATTTTTATTTTTCGTTCCATTTTTTGACTTGGAGAACTCAAGTAAAGTAGTTTCCCACACATTGTCACCTTAGGAGCCCCCAACAAGAACACTTTTCTAAGCCTTGGAACATGAAACAATAGGGTTCAAGAGGTCATGACCATTGAAAAAAGTGTCAGTAGAAAGAGGGACCCCTGGTATCAAGATACCATTGGGGGGGTGGGTCAAGGGGACCCCCATGACTATCGAGAACCATGCACAAGAAAGGTTCAAATAGGGCAGAGCAAGGACTTATAACCAAGGGAAGTGTTTTTGATTCCTCTTACAAAACCAATTTTCACATTAAACTTTCTAGTTTAAAAGATATAAAAAGGAAATGAACCTATTTCCAATCATTCCTTGTATATGTACAAAATCATAGAAGGCGTTGGACAGTCTTAGAATAATGACATATTGAACATAAAGGATGAGGAATATCTATATGAAGATGTTTATCTCAAGCGATAATATTTTAGATAAGATGAGTTATTGATTTTTTTTAAAACATTGATAATATTAAATAAAAGGTGGTGACCTTCATAGATATTTTTAAAATCAATTCAAAATATAATTTATTTGCATGATCTTTCCACTATTATTTATGATTTGATTTTTCCACTATTATTTAATATGTGACCTTTTCATTATTAAATAAAAAGAGATGACCTTCAAAGATATTTCTAAAATCAATTCAAAATATAATTTATTTGCATGATCTTTTCACTATTATTTATGATTTTATTTTCCCACTATTATTAGTTCCTGCCGGCAAGCAAGGATACTTATGCATTCGCCCGAAATGCTTTTAACTGGCAACATCGGCCAATCACATTTCACCATTTAACATATTACTTATTTTTTTGTATAGTTTGAATTTGGAGAGCTATTTTATATATTGGAAAATTAGCATTTATCTATTTTTCTATTCGTCCGAGTAGCTTTATAAATCATTATCGTTTTAAAAATTTGGGAAAATGCGAACGCATAAATTGATTAAATAAATTTAAGCAAAGGAATAGTTTAAAAGTTGGCGGCTAGAGGTACGTAATCCATGAATGTAGATTAAATGCATTCAAATATCAGGAAAATGCGAGCGCATATATTGATTAAATAAATTTAACCAAAGGCATAGTTTATAAAAACTAGCAGGTAGACGTACGTAATGCATGAATACAAATTAAATGCATTAAATGGCATCTGGCTCAAGGTGAAGGCACTGGAATGGCTTGGTGGCCACGTGTGGCTAGGGTACTCTAGTCATTTAATATAGAGTTAAGCCACTTGCTATGCATCTCTATTACTTTGCATGTGTTGTTTTTGTGTTATGTAAGCACGTGTTCTGAGGAAGAGTTTGTAGCAACTGAGCAAGAAATGTTATAATTGCAGAGTCCAGACCCAAAAATGAGTTACTTGAGGTGATAATTTGTTAATTTTCAGAGTTTCGTTACATTAAAGTGCATAACGAAGTTGTATTTCATAGTGCTCTATTGTGTGGCCGAGCAGGGGATTTTGTAGTTGCAGAGTTGCACACTGGACAGCGAGAGATGAATTGCTTGAGGTCAGAAGAGGTAACTTTTTGTTGTTTTCTTCTATTTGATACGAGAAATGCAAGTAGGGTTTCATAGTTCTTTAAAGCATTCTTATACTTTGATTATAAATTCATATTTTAAACTACTTTTAGTATTATCTATTTGAATTTCTTGTTGAAATGCAAAGGTTTTTTATTTTAAACTACTTTTACTTCATGCATGTGAGCCCTGTAAAGTTTGTATATTTTTTATTACTGCAAAGCGGTCCCATAAAGAGGGCTTTGGAACCAAAATTATGTCAACGTGTGCGATAACGAGAGCTTTCGAACAATGAGTCGACAGTGTGTTGCTTTGAGCTTTTCTGTTGTCATCAAAGCATAAAGGATAGAGGGATTTTGTTAAAATTCGTGGTTATTATCCTTGTAGGCATAAATGCAAACAATGGGAGCATACAAAAAATAGGTGAACTATTTGACAAAACTCATGAAAGAAAAACTATTATATATGATTAGTTGTTTATATATTCATGCATTTGTAGAAGAAAATAATCTACATTTGATAGGAATTATGTAGAAACCCTCTTGTCCATTTTACTTCATGCATGTGAGCCCTGTAAAGTTTGTATATTTTTTATTACTGCAAAGCGGTCCCATAAAGAGGGCTTTGGAACCAAAATTATGTCAACATGTGCGATAATGAGAGCTTTCGAACAATGAGTCGACAGTGTGTTTCTTTGAGCTTTTCCGTTGTCATCAAAGCATAAAGGGTAGAGGGATTTTGTTAAAAGTCATGGTTATTGTCCTCGTAGGCATAAATGCAAACAATGGGAGCATACATAGAACAGGTGAACTGTTTGACAAAACTCGTGAAAGAAAAACTATTATATATGATTAGTTGTTTATATATTCATGCATTTGTAGAAGAAAAAATGGGAAACTAATACAACAGTGGGTAGTTATAACCCCCAAAAAGAATCAAACCTAGAACAAGAGCAACATCCAAAAAATTGCGCTTTAAAGTACCTAATGCACTAGAGAATTTACCATAGCAGAATACAAATTTTCATTTGCACAGAGATAGACAAAAGAATGCAGTAGAAACCTATTTTCTGCCAGCAAGCATTTAAATTCTGTCAGATGTCGTGGTTACTGTTCTCATAGGTAGACATGTAAAATATGAAAGCATTTATAAGGCAAGTGAACTGTTTTACAAAACTCCTCAGGAAAATGGGCTTCGGGGAATGCAATGAGTATTAAATCTGGACACCTTGATATTCACATGTTAACTTTGGCATTTTTATGGAGTTGGTAGCTCTCATTTACTCTTCTTTCATCTGATATCTAATTAATTAGGTGGCTGGTAATTAGTCTTTAAATACATAATAATAAAAAGAAAGAAATAATTATAAATATCCTTGTGGACATTTTAATTATGGGTTGTGATTTGTACTTGCATGTAGATGGATTAAGCACTCAAAAGTCACAGTATATGTAGTGTGTCAGCTAATAGGTCCATGTGACATTTATCCTTGTATCATTAGATAACTAATTAATTAGGTAAGTGTTAATTAGTCTTTAAATACATAGTAATTAAGAGAAAGAAAAAATTACAATTATCCTTGTGTACATTTTACCTAGTGATCAAATTCAAGGAACAAACATACGAAGCAAACAACAATTTGATATTTTGTAATTGGAAAACTTAGACTGAATGCTTAGGAAGTTAGAAAATTGTATCTTGGGGTTAAAAAAAACTATGTCAAATATGTTTTAGAATTCAAATTGCAATGTTTCCATAGAGCAGTCAAGTAATATTGCTTGACAAAATAATTTTAGACTTTGTGCAAAAGAGCAGTTAAAATCATTGCTAGAAGATTTGTGGTACAAGAACCTATGGCAACTAGTTTGTGTAGTTAATCTGATTTACAGTTATACTTGTATCTCTTGAATCTAAAAAATGCTTTCTAGTGTTTTAATGGTTTTGGCTATTAGTATCCATCGCAGTAGGGGTATTATATATTGCAATTGTAATTTTGGGAGTTGTTTTCATTTTGGTCATTTCCTTGAGCTTTATTGCTATTCTTTTAGAAAAATAAACAAATGGTCTTCGTTTTCTAATCAAAGCTTATTACATGTTGCAATGCTTTTGATTGGAAGAAGAGAGGTGGTGTAGCGGTCCAACTGTAGCAAATTCTTCAAGAAAAGAGTACAGGGTGAGTTTCTAGAATGAACCTTCTCCTTTGTTTACAATTTCATAGAGTAGACAAAGAAAAAGGTTAATTCAAGATTCTCACTATATTGATTGTACTTGTAGTCATATTGTTTCTTTTTGTTACAAGGACAATCTTTACAAATGGGTATTGTGAGTGGCATATGCTATATGGTTCATAAAAATTAAGCAATTGGGGTTCAAAAGTAGATCTTTGTTGCAATAACATGACATCAGAAATGCAATTAATATCCAATCAATATACAGGGCAAGTGAACTGTTTGACAAAATTTCTCAATGAAATGTGATCCCCTGGAATGCACTGAGTATTTAGTCTGCACACCTTGAAATTCACATGTTAACTTTGTCATTTTTATCTAGTGTCTAGTTCTCATTTACTCTTCTATCATCTTATATCTAATTAATTAGGTAACAGTTAATTAGTGTTTAAATCCATAAAATTTAAAAGGAAGAAATAATTATAATTATCCTTGTGCACATTACACCTATAACTCAAAGCCAATTAATAAAGCAGCAATAGAAAACTATGTCCATCTTAATATGGTAGACAGTATGTATTTGTGCATAATTTTATAAGGATACCATGCATTGTGATTTCTGCTTGAATGAAGTTTGATTAAACAATTGATAGTTAGTGCTAGATAGCCAAATGAAATTAACTTAGGTAAATGGAAATAGAATGACCCCAGCCAATTGTAAAATGAATGTTTATGTGGCTTTTACATGATAACAGGCTTGCAGCCATGAGACTTCTTTGAAGCTTAAATGTCACAATATATGTAGCATATTACCCAATAGCTCTATCTCACATTTCATTCATGCCGATTTAGGAAAGTTCATATTTCTCATTTACCCTTGTATTGTCTCATATCTAAATAATTAGGCAACTACTAATTAGCCTTTAAGTACATAGCAATTAAAAGAAAGAAATAATTACAATTATCCTTGTGTACATTTGAACTATTAATCAAAGGCAATTAACAAACTAGCACTAGAAAAACATGTGCGTGTTAATGTGTTGGATAACATGTATTTGTGCATAGGTGTATATGGATGCTATGAGTTGTAATTTCTACCATTATGTAGCGCTTACTATTACTTGTACAACCAAGCCACATGCAAGTAGAATTCATAATTCATGGCATCCAGATACACTCAAGAACAAATACAAATCAAGGTTGTTGGCATCCTGATAAGAAAGATGATGAGATACATCCACTTAATGTATGGCACAACATCTTATTGAATGAAGATGATTTGGATTGGGAGGTTACAAATGAGAATCCTTATTGGTGTGTGACTAATGCTCTTTTTTAGGACTTGTCAAGAAAATTGCTTGCCAATACTATTATAGGTGGAATCAGACTTATTGATTGACTATGATTGATGGGTCAAAGTACAAGGATAGTTAAATAATTAGGCAGCTGCTAATTAGTCTTTAAGTACATAATAATTAAAACAAAGAAATAATTACAATTATCCTTGTGTACATTTGAACAGATCAAAGGCAATTAACAAACTAGCACTAGAAAACCTGTGTGTTAATATGTTGGATAACATGTACTTGTGCATAGGTGTATGATGGCACTAGAAAACCATGTGTGTGTTAATATGTTGGATAACATGTACTTGTGCATAGGTGTATATGGATGCTATGAATTGTGATTTATGTTTGCATGTAGCTGGTTTAAACATTTAATAATTAGTGCTGGATAATGGAATGAAATGAACTTGGGAAAATGGAAATAGAATGACCCCATGGAATTGGAACATCAATGTTTACATGGCTTTAACATGATAGCAGATTTGCGTCCATGAGACTTATTTGAATCTCAAATGTCATACTGTATGTGGCGTATTAGCTAATTGGCTTAACATCATAGCTTTCAAACAAGTTAATTCAGTGATCAATCAAGCTAATTGGCTGATGAATTAATTGTGTTGAGTGGTTAGTCATAGTTAATTATTAGTCATCTTTATCCTCCAAATCAGTAAAATTAATCTTTCCTATTCACATTCACAGATACACAATCTTTCTGACCATTTTGCCTACTTTTAATAAAATAGGAGCTTTAGAACAGGATATGTACATTCATCTAAGCATGATAAGACATGGATTTCTGACAGATATTATGGTTTGAAATGTTGTCATGAATATGCATACAAAATATGGAAGCACAAGAAAAACATGTAAACTGTTTGACAGAATTCCTCGAAGAAATGTTGGCTCTTGGTGTGTAATGATTGCAAGTTATGCAGAGAATTATTTGTCGAAAAATCTTTTTGCAAACTTTCAAGCAAATTAACTAAATAGCTGATCAAGTTAACTGTGAATCAAGTTACTTGACCAATCAATGAAACTAGTTCATTGATAGATCAATTTTCTTGAATAGTTAATTATAGTTAATTATAAATCATCTTTATTCACCAAATCAATTAAACCAATCATGTCCATTCATATGCAAAGAAATAATTTCTTGAAAAGGCTTTATAGAAAAGGAAGCAAATGCAATTGCTAGGTGCAAACCGAAATTGCAAAACCTTCGCCAACATCTTCCTTTGTGTTTCTTGTGCTACAAATATTCAACAAGCTATAGCTGTCCATATTAATTGTATTCCTTTGTCTATGTTCAAGCCATCTGTTTATTCTATTGCTTTCGCTATTATTTCATGAAAGCTCAAATGTCATAGTATATGTGGCATATCAGCTAATAAGTCCATCTCACATTTCGCTCATGACAATTTAGTTTGTCTCATCTCTCTCTGATACATTAATCAAAGTCAATTAACAAATAAGTCAATCTTACACTTGACTCATGCAAATTAAGTCAATTCTATCTTTTACTCATTAATGAAATTAACTAATCAGCTTAACAAGATAGCTTTCAAACAAGTTAGGTCAGTGATCAATCAAGTTGTTTGACTGATGAGCCAATTGAGTTCAATAGTTAATCATAGTAATAGCAAAAAAATCCTTGTTAGATGATGTCATAGTTGAATTTGCTTTTGTGTGCCTGTCTGCACTTTTGCTATAGCTTGAAGCAATGATGCTTTATGGTTCAAGTATTAAGTGTAATTGGAAACCTTTCTTGATTTAAATTGATTGATTTAAATCTGTTTGGAAACCATACTTACAATGGTTCTTTAGGCTCGATGCAAAACAACAATATAGTTAAAATGCATAGCGAAAGCCTGTAGAGAACCATGCTCACACTTGTACATTTGGAATTCAAGAACCTATGATAAATAGTCTGCCAGGTTAATCTATTTTCAATTAATACTTGTTTCTATTGAATCTAAAAAAATACTTGCTGGTGTTTTTGGTGTTTTGACTATTAGTATCCATTACACTATCACTGTCATCCATTGCAATTATAATTTTGGGAGTTGTTTGCACAAATGTGTTTTGATGCATTGTGAAACCCAACTTGCATTTCTGGGATAAAATGAAGCAAAATAAATAAAAGTAGCAATTTGTTACCTTGAGTAACTCGTCTCTTGGTGTTCATTCAATGAGCACAGGAGCTTTTGCTCTGTCACTGTAAACGTTCCCTTTGTATTGATAAAAGCTGTCAGTTTTCAAATCTATGCCTTTGCTTAAATTTATTTGTATATGGAGTAACATTGTTTTCAAATGCATGACTGATAATAACACGTATATTAGAAAACTTTGAATCAAAATACACAAATCATTAAAAAAATAATATTTCTCTCTTTGTCTTATATTGCTATAGATAGAGCTTCTTTTCAATCATCATATGTATACCCCACATATTCCTAGCCTAACTGTATTAACTTAGAGAGTCTTGACAAATTGCCAGAAGAGCTGACTATTTTCATCTTTGCATAAGCCTCCACTGTATTCCACACTATATTATTGTTGTCTACCTTTTTACCATCAAAACTTGTCTACATATGGAAAATGACTAAAATTACACATCCTTTTGTTGGATTACTTACCATGTTCTGCCACCTTAATAAGATCAGGTACAGTTGTAATGTATTAAAAATGAATTTATAACTGTGCAATGTAGTCAAGCCCCTGTTTTTCAAGTTATAGCCAAAAAAACTATATGATTATACCACAAATGGAGATTCTTACTCCAAACAAGAGGGAATAAAAACATAAGATGCAATTGCTAGCCAGGTCCTTCATTGCTCCCTTGCTACTGGTAGATATCACAAAAAAGTAAAAACATATTTCTAAGATGACAATGAATTTAAGGCACTTGAAATAAGTTTGTCTCTATAAGATTGCCCACACTTATTTATCCCCAGCAGCTATGTATTGGCTTATAGGTAGATATAACAGTTCAAAATGCTATCGTAGACATATATTCACAATGTGGAAATATAGACGAGGTCCAGGAATTGGAAATAAGGAAGGCATAGGAAACATAAGATATGAAATACAATGACATGTAGCATAAACAAGTAACAATTTAAACTCCAATAATCTGTGAAAAAGCTTTTATGAACATTGATTTTTTATTAGATTACTTTTGCAAAATACACGTACAGTAATGTAAAAAGGGTATCTGGTAATTTTGCTATCAATTTATATCACCCAAGAACTACTTCTGACAGAGGGACACTTCCTCCTCCATCTGTTTTAGTTTAGCAGAATCTGGTCAAGAACTTTATTTTGTTAAATGAAACAATTAGGAATTTGGAAAACAGAAAAAACAATGGATTGTTGAGCTTTCTAATTCATCATGATTTTTCAATTTTTTTACCCCACTTTTACATCATACTGAATAACAAGCAACTAAAAACAACATTTAGAACTCTACAATGCTCTTGTAGAATGAGAACACAAACAAGTATTCAAGGGTACCTATGATGTTTACTTCTGCTCCAAACTCTAAAAGAAGGCTTGCACAGTCTTTGTATCTATTTGTTGTTGCAATGTGCTAAACACAGGATATCAAAAAGATTTGTCATATTGTTCTGAAATCTCAATAAAAAAAGAATCTCCATATCCTACCATCAAAGAAAATGCATTAAAGTCAAAGGAGTTTGAAATTGAAGATAACAAACCTAATAGGACTCACTTGGATAAACTATTTTGTATAGTCTGAATTTTATTGGTTCCTAGCGTCAAGGAAAGAATACTCATGCATTCGGTTGGAATGCTTTTAACTAGCAGCATTGGGCAATCACATTTAGGCATTTAACATATTACTTATTTTTTTGTATAGTTTGAATTTGGAGAGTTATTTTTTATATTGGAAAATTAGCATTTATCTATTTTCCTATTCATCTGAGTAGCTTTATAAATCATTTTTGTTTTGAAAATTTGGGAAAATGTGAACGCATAGATTGATTAAATAAATTTAAGCAAAGGCATAGTTTAAAAACTGGTGGCTAGAGGTACGTAATCCATGAATACAGATTAAATGCATTAAAATATTAGGAAAATGCGAGCGCATAAATTGATTAAATAAATTTAAGCAAAGGCATAGTTTATAAAACTGGCGAGTAGACGTATGTACTGCATGAATACAAATTAAATGCATTAAATGGCATCTGGCTCGAGGTGAAGGCACTGGAATGGCTTGGTGGCCACGCGTGGCTATGGTACTTTGGTCATTTAATATAGAGTTAAGCCACTTGCTATGCATCTCTATTACTTTGCGTGTGTTGTTTTTGTGTTCTGTAAGCACGTGTTCTGAGGAAGAGTTTGTAGTGACTGAGCAAGAGATGTTATAGTTGCAGAGTCCAGACCTAGAAACGAGTTACTTGAGGTGATAATTTGTTATTTTCCACAGTTTCTTTCCATTAAAGTGCATAATGAAGCTATGTTTCATAGTGCTTTAGTTGGACTATCACTATCACTTTGTGCCTGATGTGTCGGTGCATGTATGTATGTATGCATGTCTCTATGTACATATGCATTTATCTATGTGCATATCTATGTAAACATTTGTAGATGCATATATGCATGTATGCATATGTCTCTGGATATATCTATGCATATATGTATTTATGCATATATGTATGTGTGTATAGATGCATCTATGTGTATATGCATGCATGCATATATGTTTACGTCCATACATGCATTTATGTGTGTCTACATGAATGTATTTGTACATATATATACATGTGTATATATATATGTGTGTGTCTATATGTCTTTTCTAGGAAAGAGTTTACAGTGACAGGGCAAAGGTTGTCATGGTTCCAAAAAGGACACTCGTAGACAAGTTACTTTAGGCAATAAATAGTTATTTTCATCAGTTTTCTTTTATTTTAGAGTCCATAGGCAGATTGGGTTTCACAGTGCTCAACCTACGCTAATCTTCATAGACTAGTACCTCAGATGAACAATTGTCTTTTTTCCAATGTACAATATGGGAGCTTAACAATAACTTGGTGCTTATGAGTCCTCTAAAGATTACATATCTTCAATTACTGCAGAACTGTTCCATAGTGCAAGCTTTAGAGCCACTGTGTTGTTAGCATCTGCCATAATGGGACCTTTTGAACAATATGTGGACAATGTGTTGAGAAGGCTTTACAAACTATCAGGCAAATGCAATTTATAGATATAAGCCTAAACTCCACAATTGCTTTCAGCATTCTCATTGTCATTAAAGCATAAAGGAAAGAGGATTTTTTCCAAACTTCTAATTTATGTACTTTTACATGATAATTCACCTTATTAATTAATGAATCAAATTATCTTAATTAATTAATGTTCTTTCCCCTTCTATCATTTCATATCTAATTAATTAGGAAATTGCTAAATAGTATTTACATACATAATAATTAAAACAAAGAAATAATTATAACTATCCTTGTGCACATTTGACCCATCAATCAAAGTCAATTAATAAATCTGATTCCACCTGTTCACTGATAGTATTGACATGCAATTTCCTTGAGAAGTCTTGAAAAAGAGGATTACTCACACACCAATAAGGATTCTCATTTGTAATGTCCCTATCCAAATCATCTTCATTGAATAAGATGTTGTGGCATACATTAATTGGATGTATCTCATCATCTTTCTTATTAGGATGCCAACAACCTTGGTTTTTATTTCTCCTTGAGTGTATCTAAATGCCATGAGTTATGAATTCTAGTTGGATGTGGCTTGATTGCACAAGTAATAGTAAGTGCTACATAATGGTACAAAATAAACTTATGCAAATGGAAATGAAATGACCCCATTTAGTTAGAAAATCAATATTTATCTAGCTTTCACTATTAAGTGATAGCTGGTCTAGCATTAAATAGTAGCTAGAAATTGTTTTTATCAGAACTTAACAGTGCTAGCACAGGTCTGTGTTGTTTTTTGGCTTAGTATTGACAGGTTGCCATGGCCTATTTACACTTCTTCAGACGCTTAAGCAAATATGGCATCTATTCCATTGATTGCTCTTAAAGAGCTTATGCCACCATTGCAATAACAAAATTACACTAATGCATGCATATGCAAAATATGTTCTATATTATAGGGTACACAAATAACAATAAGTATTTTAAAATTATAAAATGCAATTTGTATTATAAGAAACAAAAGCTCTTACTTAGGTTCTTTCTCGTCGAAATGAATCTACATATGAATTTTGTTTTATTTTTATGAATAACATAGTATATGTCACTCACTGTACTCATTTGTCTAAATTGTCCTTGTAATAGGGATCAGTGCTTTCAACTGTATTTAAACAATCATGCACAAACTGCAATGTGAGGTTACCATATTAACCTTCTCCTTTTTAAAAAAAAAAAAACAATGCAAAGTTTTCCAAATATGCGCTTCTAGGAAGATTTCCCATGGTTGTAGATGAAATAGTATATGTTTTTATAGTTTGCTCACTTCTCAATTTTGTCATTGTACTAGGAAAAATTACTTGTGCCTATAATAGCAGCCAAAATTTGTACATTGTTGCAAGTATACTTGATCATTCAATAGAAGATTTCAAGGTCAGCTTTCCAAATTGTCTTTCTGCTTTTCTTGAAATGCAATTGAAATTCTTCAATATAATGATTGCATAAAGTTCTTTTTCATGTTTTCATTTTGTCATCTTGTATTCCTCATTTCTTTGAACACAAATGATTTAAAAGGCTCCTTGCACATATAGAAACGGGAAAATGCATTTTCCACAATTGCAATAGTAATTTGTCTTCGAAAAATAGAACAAGTTTTGCTTATGTGTTAACTAGTTATACTTCCTCTATACAATATCCATATAATAGAATGAACTGCTAGAATGCAATTTTTAAACCCTGTTTGCAGTTTCAAATAGCCTATAAAGTCATAAGTCTTTGTTTTATGTCAACTAGTTTTTACCTATATGCATTTAAGGAAATTTTGTTCATATGACTACTTATATCTTTGGCAAGTTGCTATGCATTGTGCAAGTGAACGTATGTTTAATCTTCCTGTATTGCAAAAAAAGACCACAAAGTTAATTTCAAAAGCTGACATGGCACATGAGTACAATGAATGATGTACTACATTACTCATAGATATGACACAATATTTTTCCATGGTCTTGTTTACATGCAAAATGACATTAACGGCAATTTTTTGTTGCTCACATTGCCAATTTCACTGTGTGCTTTAAACCTCTAAAGTAAGAGAAAACTGAGGAAAGAAACTATTTATTGCCTCAAGTAACTTGTTTCTGGTTCTAGACACTGTAACTATAACAAATTCTACTCAATCACTGTATAATCTCCTAGAACAAAGACTTGTAGAATAGAAAAACAATTTGTGCAAAGTAATAGTCATGCTTAACAAGTGACTAAAGTCTATAACAAATGAACAAAGCAGCCTAGCTATACATGTCCACCAAGCCATTCTAGTAGTTTCTCATCCACCCACATGCTATTTAATGCATTTACTTTGCATTTATGCACTGTGTGCCTGCACCTCTGAGTTTTAATCTCTTTTTTTAATTATTTAATCGATCTATGCCTTTGCATTTTTCTCAAAATTTTAAAACTCAAATTATTTTTAAAGCTATTCCCACAAATAAGAAAAGCCATAGATCTTCTTTGATCAATCAATGCCTTTGCATTTCCCTAATTTTTTTAAAACATAAATGATTTATGAAACTATTCTCTACATGCCACTTAATTCATGTTTATGTGAATAGCTTTTAAAATCATTTGCTCTTTGAGAAAATCAGTCACTTAGAAGTACATAGAAAAAAAGGAATCCAATTACACAAAACATTTAAAGACCATAGACTGAGATTGACAATGTGAACAAAAAAGATTCTTATCCACCATTTCTTGCATGTAAACAAAGCTACCTGAAAATATTGTTTTGTGTTTGTGGCATTGAAAGTATACATTATGCATTGTACTCATTTATCCAATTTATCAATGTAACAGGAATAAGTACATACAATCTTGGTGGGGGACAATGGATGACAAGGTCGGGTTGAAGAATTAATACTATTTTTTCCTTGTGCTTCTAAAAAATTGTTTGTTGTATAATATGTCACGTAGGCTTCTGCTACTACTCAAGATCCATTTTCCAACATATATAGAGATTACTATCTTCCAAGATGCTCGACAACATGATTAATACTATAGAATGCTATTGAGTAAAAGCACATAGGCAACATAGGAAAAAACTATAGATTTTGTAATCTAGATGATAGCATTTGATACTATTCATACATAACATCTGCTATTCTCAAACACATTAGGATACAAAATAAACAAAGAAAATGATAGACGTTGACACCTATGAATTGACAAAGCACCCCCAAATATCAAACATTGACTACGCGCTTAAGGGTGAGGGGCTTTGCAGATTAAGTACTTTTGCATACAATATTGGCAATTGTTTGTTTGACTCATTACAACTACTGCTTAACAATCGCTACACATCAATTCAACTATGAAACGGAGCTATAGATTACTTCTTGAGTTGCCTTCAAAATAAGGACAAAGAAGCAATAAAATCATACAACTATGAACTAGACCCTGATACTCTATATACATTGCACAAAGTACATGATCCGCAAACATATTTCCGCAGAATGCGATTATCTGCAAAGCCACAGGCAGATTGCACTAAAAGTGGATTGTGGGGTGACTTATTTTGCATTCACTGGATATCCAAATGGTTGAATATACAAATATTCCTTTGGTCAAGAACAACAGCAAGAAGGTACTTACAGTTCAATAGTTCTGATTACACAGAATCAGTCTCTATACTATTTCATGACATGAATTCTTTAAGTGGACACTTTGAACCATTGTTAAAAATTGAAACACAAAACGTAACTTCAAAACAGCCCATAGGTTCACATGAAATTAAAAAACTATGCACAAAGTATCCTCAAATATCAAACATTGAAAATGTCCTTAGAGCTGAAGGCCTTTGTAGATTAAGCACATTTGCATACAATACTAGCGATTGTTTGTTTGACTCGCTTCAAGTACTACTTAACAATCAGTACACCTCAACTCAATTACAAAATGGAGCTATAGATCATTTCCTAACTTTCCTTCAAAATAAGGACAAAGAAGCAATTAAATCATATAACAATGAACTAAATCCTAATACTTTATATACATTGCACAAAGTACATGACCAAGAAACATACTTCCGCAAAATGCGATTGTCTTCAAGACCATGCACAAACCATTGTGAATGTGGATTGTGGGGTGACTTTTTCTGCATTCATTGGATATCCAAATGGTTGAAAATACAAATAAGCCTCTGGTCATTGACAACATCAAGAAAGTACTTAGATTTCAATGATTCTGGATATACAGAATCAGTCTCTATACTGTTCCATGATATAAACCCTCTGGCTGGACATTTTGAGCCGCTTCTAAGAATCAAAGCCCAAAATCTAACTCGCCAATGCTCAACAAGCTTACTTCAACTTAAAAATTTGATCAGAAGTGGTCCACAATACAAAATTACTTACTTGAACAAGACACATGCTTTGCCAAAAAACAAGAAGAATTTGATACCATTTGTCACAACAAACAATTTTAAACATAAATCAACAATAAGACTTAATCACCTGAAGAACTTGATTAGAAAAGAAAAACAAAAAGAAAGTATACCTACCAGTCCAAAGAAAAAAAAAATTGTCACCAATAGAAATTTATAAAACAACAATACAAGATACACCAAAATACCCATGTGCAATTTGCCAAGTGCTATGTTTGAACAAGGATATTAGGACATTCAAAGAAAAACAAAAAGAACTATAAAACAAAAGAATAACATGGCTTCTGCAGTAGGTTTAAATTTTGACCAGTTCATATTACGGTATGGCTATGCCGCTTCGAAGCAGTCTGCCAAATTCCCGAAGCGGCGCTGCACTCCATGAGAAAATAATAACTAATAAGACCGTGCTATGTGTGCAAAATTTAACTCAAGCTAAGAAGAGCGACTTGTCTCTCACTTAAATTGCATTTGCATGTTACAGAACTAAGGGTTCCGAGATTCTCAAATAGGCCTATGGTTCTATTATAAGTATTTGTTGACACAGACATTGTGCAGGCATTTGCCGCAATCCCAGTTAGCAGCACTGAACTAGGCTGTTGTTTCATTGAAAAGAAGCGCTTACAATACAAAAAGTGCGTTTTAAAAGAAGGCATAAGTGCTTTTAAGTAAGTAAATGCGTACAAGCTTTGGAAATCAATAGCAATAAGGAACCATTAGCCGCAAAATGCACAAAGTCCATAAACCAAGATTGTGAGGTTCTGTTGCTCGAGAAAACTAAGATAATAGTCCACAAAATACAAGTGAGAGCAAAATTAAGATGGTGATGGAAAACCGAAGGAAGGCAGTGATACATGGATTCAATGAGTCTAGAAGTATCCATAACATGGAAGAAAAGATTATTGAAATTGTGCCTGCAGAGCACAAGTATCCAATTGGAATATTTAAGGACATGTATGCTGAAGAAATGAATTTCTCAACTTTATTCTTTGGCAAACCACATGATAATGACATTGTAAAAAACTTTACATATCAGAAAATAGTACGCTAGGAGCTCTTACAGTCACAAAGACAATTTGCATATCATACAAAAAACATCTTTTTCAAAGCTATTAAGGTACTAATACAACGAGTGTTGTCTACAATGACAATAAGAATCTGAAAAGGCTAGTTAAAAGAGCGAAAGCTATTTTCAAAAGACATTAAACACAAACCAAATCTAGAAAAAATTCTTAAATCAGATATTGGATATGTTGATTTCAAAAGAATAAGAATCTCTCCAGACTATTCACAACAACTTAATAAAAATGTATTTGCTATGATTCGACAACTAGGCCCACTGACATTTTTCATCACTTTCACTAGTGTTGAGCAAAATTGGGATCCACTAATTCAAACATTACAAGAGCTACACAATCTACACCAATCAACACAAAACCGTCAAGAATCTAATGACCCAACACACAATGAAAATTTTGAACTAATCAAGAAAGACCTTATCACTTGTGCACGTTACTATAAACATAGAATAATGCAATAAAAAAATTGATACTTACAGATGACTCTTTCTTTGGAAATGTCATTGATTACTTCTCAGTCACTGAGTTCCAAAATCGAGGAAATGAACATGATCATTTCCTCATATGGGTTAAAAATGCACCAATCTACACAAAAAATAACAACACAGACATCATAGCTTTTGTTGATAAGTATATTACTTGCGACACCAAAAATTTGGAACCTGCTTTGACAATGCTACACAAACATCGTCATACAAAGAAATGCAAGAGATCAAGAAAATGACTTTGTAGATACAATTTTCCTTTCCCACCAATGCAAAAGTCAACTATACTTTTACCAATACTCCAAAACATAGCTGAGCGATAGCTGCGGTACGCTATGAAAACTCCAAAAAGAAAACTATGATGGAACATTCACTTTTCAAATGTTCTTAAAAGAAATAAACTTAATTGACAATGAATACATTGAAGCTTTCAGCTCAACATTAAACAGGCCTACACTTTTTTTACAAAGAAAACCATCACAAATATGGGTGATAGTTTTCGGGGAGAAAATCCGGATCTTTAATTTAATACCGATTACTGGTTTCATAATTTGTATGCTCTGCAATGTATTATGTAGCTCATATATTACAAAGTAGACAAGTCAATGACATATGCATTCAAAAGAATACTCACAGACCACAAGCAAGACAATATTGATGCAATACGAATGGTAAGTAAACTTGGAAATGCCATGCTTAACTTGCAACAAATGTCATCACAACAAGCTACACATATTGTTTTGTCATTGCCATTAAATTACAGTTCAAGAAAATGTATATTCATTGATACACGATCTGATAATGATCACACATTTATACTAAAATCTGTTAAACAATTGAGCAATGAGCTAGATGAATCAGAAAACGTTCTTGCGAAATCTATTATAGACTACTATTTAAAACGTCCTGAAACAATGGTGGACATATGTCTTGTAGAATTTGTTTCAAGATACAACAAATATGGTGCTACAATTGAACCAAAGGCCAAACCAAATGTGGTACGGTTTATCAATTTCAACAAACACTTTGATATAGAGAATCATTGTAGAGAGCAATTGGTTCTCTATGTTCCATTTACCATTAATGAGCATTCACTCAAACAAAACTTTGACTCTTGGGAACATGCATACATGTACCATGGACAAACCATTCAAACAAATAGTGCAAAGTTCATCCACAACACAAACTCTGCATGGGGTGACATTGACAAAGCTATAAATGATCTTCAGTCTCTTGAAGATGAAAAGCTCATTGACCTACCAATGCAAGCAAAGCTTCACCAGAAAGAACTATATGACATACAAACAGACCTTCCAAACATAGGTCGTTCTAACCCAAATACCATGCATTCCAATGGATTTGAAATTGCAAAGCACCCACAGATTATAGATAACAATGAATACTAAAAGTTAAGATGAATGTTAAATAAAGAACAACAAGCAATTGTTAAAGATGTTCTCATAAAAAAGATGAAAAATCCACAAAAGCCATTGCACTTGTTTTTGATTGGGGGAGCTGGAACAGGAAAGACTTTTACAGCAAAGGCCATCTACCAAGCTCTCATTCGCATCTATAGCAATTATGTTGACAATAATCCAGAAAAACCCAAGGGCTTATTAACTGCATATACAGGTAAAGCAACATATAACATAGGGGGATTCACATTACATTCAGCATTTCACATACCTTTTAATACATCAGAATTCCTGCCACTGAACACCGAAGTGCTTGACACTATGTCAAAGCACTATGATCAATTGCGCATACTTCTTATAGACGAGATATCATTAGTTGGCTCAACATTCCTATGGTATATTGATAGAAGACTACAAGACATAATGCAAATGTCTACAGCATACTTTGGAAACCTTGATACAATATTTTGTGGTGACCTTTACCAGGCACAACCTGTCCTTGACTCTGTGGTTTTTGAAAATAGACCTACTCCAATTGATTTAATGCCTTATAGTTTCTGGAAAGACCACATAAAATGCTATTCATTGGTGACTACCATGAGACAAAAAGATGAAATATTTATTTCAATCCTTAATAGACTACGAGTAGGAATTCAGACAACTCATGACATAGACTATCTCAACAAAATTTGCTTTCGTCCTGTACCATTTGATCCACTGCTTCCACACCTTTTCTATAGGAGAATTGATGTTCAAGCACATAACAACAAAATGCTATCAATCATTCCAACCCAAATGATAGTGCTAGATGCAATAGATGAACTTGAGGAGGACCTTAATGCAATACGAGTATACATTCACACAATGACACTTCCATCACAAATATGCTTGAAACCAAACATTCTTGTTGAACTTTATGCAGGCAATTACAATGTTCAAGATGGCCTCGTCAATGGTTCAGACGGAATTTTTAAAGCATATACAGCACAAAACAATATTGATATTGTCTGGATTAAATTTAATGACCCATCAATCGGACATCATCAATGCACAAAACTAGCACAATGCTATTCTACTATCATTGACAAAGACTGGGTGCCTATACAATGCATTGCTAGGCCAATCCAGAAAATAACAACAAACAAGAAAATTACAATTAGAAAACAATTCCCAATACAAGTAGCATGTGCACAAACCATACATCGATCCCAAGGATTAACAATGGAGGCCTTGGCTTTTGATCCCACAGGCATTAGACATCATGGGCTAACCTATACAACTCTATCACAAACAAAATCAGTAGAATCATTATTTCTGTTACAACCTTTAACTACAAAAAAATTCAAAGTTAAAGACAAAATACAACTAGAAATGTCTCATCTCCAGACATGTGCACAATGGAAATTTGATAACCAAAGCACATGTTCAGAAAACAAATCACATATGCTCCTATGTACATTGAACACTTGTAGCTTGAAAGCACATGCAAAATACATTGCCAATGACTATGGCATAATGCAATCTGATATCTTGTGTCTCCAAGAAACACATATGCATCCCTTTGAGCTAAATATCTTGCTGCAGTATTTTGATAGATTCTCTATACATAACATACATGGCATAGCAACTTTAACCAAGAAACATTTATTCCTGTCAAAAACAAAACAACATGAAACATCAAATATTGAAGCCATCACATCAACAATAATGCTATCTAACAATGAACTCAATGTTTGTAATATTTATGCAAGACCTGCAACTGCCATACACAAAGTTATTGCAATCTTGCAAATAATTATTCATCCACAAATTCAAAAAACATGTTGTACATTTTAGGCAATTTTAATGTGGACATGTTTTTAGAAAGTAGAAGCAAAAAATACTTCATAGTTATATGCAGTAGAACAATATACAATTTATGTTGAACCAACAACATAGCATGGGCAAGTCAGTCATTGACCACATTTGGTCCAACACAACTACAAATATATGCTCTATCTATAAATCAGAAGCATATTGGACTGATCACAATCCAATTTTCCTAAAATTGCATGTTGCCCAATAGACAAATTCAACTTTATAGAACTTATAGCCTTATATCACTCTTATGCTTTGCAATGCCTTTTTCAATGCTATATCCATTATTTGCAGGAGATCTATGGATGAAACTAAAAGACAGTCAAAGCAAATACAAACCACACAAGAAGAATCAGCACAACGGTAAAGCACTCATAGTATTATTCCTTCATACTCATTCACCCAAATCACAAATATTCAAATAACATTGTTCCAATTCTTTGCAAGACACCAAAAGATGTATCAAAAAGATAGGCAAAACAAGTACAAATTGCACAAGAAGAGTCAGCACAACGGTAAAGTGCTTGGTTCTTCATTGTATCGCCATTTGCCCAGCTTGCTAAAATTGAATTAGCATTCAATT